>JASVEL010007314.1:0-504865 GCA_032618575.1 Nicotiana noctiflora
TTGCTATTGGGTCGACCCTGGATTCATGCGGCCAAAGCAGTGCCATCTTCTCTACACCAGATGGTCAAGTTTGAATGGGAACAGCAAGAGATTGTTGTACACGGGGAGGAAAATGCTTGTAATGTGGTAGCACCTTTTGACGGTACTGATGGGGATAGGGGTCCTTGGGTCTACCAAGTGACGGATGCTGTTGTAGTGAACAAAATTGCTGAAGGAGAAAAGTTAGCAACCCCTATGATGGCACCAACTGCTGTGATGGTGGCCAGAGAAATGCTGAGAAACGGATTTGCACCGGGGAGGGGATTAGGCAAAACACTGCAGGGAGTCATTCAACCGGTTCAGCTTCCGGAGAATAAAGGTACATTCGGCTTAGGGTTCAAACCCACCTTTGCCGATATCCAAAGAGCCTCTAAAACCAAAAAGCACTGGACCTTTCCCAAACCCGTACCCAAATTATCCGACACCTTCACCAGGCCTGGTACAAAATATCAACCATCTGCTGCAGCAAAGTGCATTGAGACTCAACTCGATGAAGGAATGCTTGGTTTTGAGAAATTGTTTTGGGAGGTGAATACGATTGAAGTAGGGGAAGGCACGAGCAACATGGACGTGCAATTTGTGGGGCCTGGAATCACATTGAACAATTGGGAAGCTACTCCTTTCCTTATCAGGAAGGAGTCTTGGTAGTTAGCTCAAAATTTCATCATTGCTTTCCCGAAAAATGTTATTTTATAGTTTCCCCATTCCCCTCATGAAAAAAAAATCACCATGTATCCCGAACATTGTTCGTTTCTTTTATTAATGAAATGCAGTTTTTCCTTTTTCTTCACTTTTGCCTTATTTTTCTTTATTTTTTTTCTTTTTGTACAGTTTTGCATGTGTTGATTCCAATGCCATGTCATGCGTGAAGGATTCTAGACCCAGTTCTGACAATCACGTTACTATACAAGAAATCGAGGAAGATAGTGAAATAGAATGTGAGGATGAGGAAGCCCTGGAGGAAATAAGTAAGGACATGAAACAATACGAGGAAAAACCCAAACCGAATCTAAGTGATACGGAATCTGTAAATTTGGGGAGCGAAGATGATGTCCGAGAAACAAAGATTAGTGTGCATTTGGAGGCACCCCTCAGGGATGAATTGATAAGGTTGTTACATGAATTTAAGGACATCTTTGCCTGGTCCTATGATGACATGCCCGGGCTTAGCACGGATCTAGTGGTACACAAGTTGCCTATCTACTCTGAATGCCGGCCGGTAAAACAAAAGCCGAGGAAATTCAAAACGGACATTAGCGTAAAGATAAAAGAAGAGGTGAATAAGCAGTTTGAGGCAAAGGTCATAAGAGTTACCAAATACCCCACCTGGTTGGCAAATGTTGTGCTGGTCCCGAAGAAAGATGGCAAAACCAGAGTGTGTGTAGACTATAGAGACCTCAACAAAGCCAGTCCGAAGGATGACTTCCCATTGCCAAACATTCACATATTGATCGACAATTGCGCCAAGCATGAAATCGGTTCGTTTGTGGACTGTTATGCAGGTTATCACCAGATCCTGATGGACGAAGAAGATGCTGAGAAAACTGCCTTCATTACACCTTGGGGAACGTATTGTTACAGAGTAATGCCATTTGGATTGAAGAATGCCGGGGCAACTTACATGAGGGCAATGACCACAATGTTTCATGATATGATGCATCGAGAAATTGAAGTATATGTGGACGATGTCATCATAAAGTCCAGAAAACAACCTGATCATGTGAGAGATTTGAGGAAGTTTTTCCAAAGACTCGGAGGTACAATCTAAAGCTCAATCCGGCGAAGTGTGCTTTTGGAGTACCTTCAGGGAAACTACTGGGATTTATTGTGAGTCGGCGAGGTATTGAACTGGATCCGTCAAAGATCAAGGCTATTCAAAGTCTACCTCCGCCGAAAAACAAGAAGGAGGTCATGAGCTTACTAGGAAGGTTGAATTACATTAGTCGGTTCATTGCTCAATTGACATCAACATGCGAGCCGATCTTCAAATTGTTGAAGAAAGATGCAGCAGTTAAATGGACCGACGAGTGTCAGGAAGCCTTTGACAAGATCAAGGAATATTTGGCCAATCCTCCGGTGTTAGTTCCTCCGGAACCAGGGCGTCCTCTGATTTTGTATTTGACGGTGCTAGATAACTCTTTCGGTTGTGTACTGGGTCAACATGATGAGACAAGCAAGAAAGAACAAGCCATATACTACCTCAGCAAAAAGTTTACATCCTACGAGGTGAAGTATACCCAACTGGAAAGAACTTGTTGTGCATTGATTTGGGTGGCTCAGAAGCTAAAGCATTATTTGTCGGCATACACTACGTACTTGATATCACGATTGGATCCTCTCAAGTATATATTTCAGAAGCCTATGCCTACGGGAAGACTGGCCAAATGGCAGATTCTGCTCACAGAATTCGACATTGTCTATGTAACTCGTACGGCAATGAAGGCACAAGCTATTGTGGACCACTTAGCCGAGAATCCGGTGGATGATGAATATGAACCATTGAAAACATACTTTCCGGATGAAGAGGCAATGCTTGTCGAGGAGACGGAGCAAGAGGAGAGACCAGCATGGAAAATGTACTTTGACGGAGCCGTCAACAGCAGGGGCGTTGGTATCGGAGCGGTACTCATTTCAAGTACGGGACAACACTATCCCGTCACAGCTCAGCTTCGATTTTTCTGTACCAACAATATGGCCGAATATGAGGCGTGCATCTTGGGGTTAAGGATGGCGATTGACATGGGTATTCAAGAGATTTTGGTCATGGGTGACTTGGATCTCTTGGTACACCAAATTCAAGGGGAATGGGAGACACGAGATTTGAAATTGATACCATATCGGTATTGTTTGCACGAGTTGTCCCAAAGATTCCAATCTATAGAGTTCAAGCACATCCCAAGAATGCACAATGAGATTGCAGATGCTTTGGCCACATTGTCCTCTATGTTGCATCATCCGGACAAGACATATATAGATCCACTCCAGATCCAAGTCCGAGATCAGAATGCTTATTGCTTCGTTGTGGAAGAAGAGTCGTATGGAGAGCCGTGGTATCATGATATTAGAGAATACTTGAAAGCTGGCAAATACCCGGAGCAAGCCACTGGAGACCAGAAGAGAGCCATCAGGCGTCTAGCCAATGGATTTTTCTTTAGTGGAGGAGTGGTATACAAAACAACACCAGATTTGGGTTTATTGCGGTGTGTGGATGCACAACAAGCAGATGAGATCATGATTGAAATACATGCTGGAGTATGCGGACCCCACATGAGCGGATACGTTTTAGCAAAGAAGATCTTGAGAGCTGGGTACTACTGGCTCACGATGGAGCGTGATTGTATCAGGTATGTAAAGAAATGCCATCAATGCCAGGTACATGGGGATCTGATCCACTCCCCGCCTTATGAGTTGCACACAATGTCAGCACCTTGGCCCTTTGTTGCTTGGGGCATGGATGTCATCGGCCCAATAGATCCAGCCGCTTCTAATGGGCACAAGTTTATCCTGGTTGCAATTGATTATTTCACCAAGTGGGTCGAAGCTAAGACATTCAAGGCGGTGACGAAGAAAGCGGTGGTGGATTTTGTGCACGAGAATATCATATGCCGATTTGGAATCCCCAAGGTGATTATCACGGACAATGGAGCCAATTTAAACAAGTCATCTCATGGCGAAAGTTTGTGAAAGGTTTAAAATCACGCACCGCAATTCCACACCTTACAGGCCAAAGGCGAATGGTGCAGTAGAGGCGGCAAATAAGAACATCAAGAAGATTCTCCGAAAAATGGTGGAGGGATCCAGGCAGTGGCATGAAAAGTTACCCTTTGCTCTCATGGGTTACCGCACGACGGTACGTACTTCTATCGGAACCACACCTTATACACCGGTGTACGGAACGGAGGCTGTTATACCCGCAGAAATAGAAATATCGTCATTGCGAATTATAGCCGAATCTGAGATAGATGACGATGAATGGGTAAAGGCCCGATTAGAACAATTGAATTTGATTGATGAGAAGAGATTGGCCGCAGTCTGCCATGGGCAGTTGTATCAGCGAAGAATGGCCATAGCATATAATAAGAAGGTACGACCTCGAACGTTTGAAGTCGGACAACTGGTATTGAGGCGTATCTTACCACATTGGGCAGAAGCAAAAGGCAAGTTTGCGCCGAATTGGCAAGGACCGTTCGTGGTATCACGGGTGTTGTCCAATGGAGCATTATATTTAACAGATGTTGAAGGAAAGTGCGTAGAGACTGCTATCAATTCAGATGCGGTCAAAAGATACTACGTATGATTCCTTTTCAATTGTATGTTTTGTATTTTGTTGTGATTTTGGAATGGAAATGACGAAGGCATTTTATTCTCTATCCAAACACTTTATCCATTGATAACCCCTTTTGAGCCTTAAAGAATGAATTCTTTCATATCCCTCTCTCGGAATCGCTCTAGCACAATAAGATCGAAATTGCCAGAATGAAAAATGAAATGATGGAAAAATGAAAAAAAAATGATGAAAAAAAATGATAATAAAAAAAATGAAAAAATGAAAAAATGAAATGATGAAAAAAAAAAGAAAAAGACAATAAATCGGGAAAAAGTCAAAAAGAAATCCATCTAACTTATAAAGTTGGATGAACTACGTCTGACTTGATCCCGAAAGGGTACGTAGGCAGCCTCTCCGAGGTTCAGTCACAATAAAGGAAAAATCCAAAAATTCCCCACATATTGAAACTGGGGGCAGAAGTTATGTTTAATAATTCCGAGAGTTGTAAATATTTTTAACCCTCGTTTGAATTTTGAGCCTTTATATCTTTCTTTCTTAACCCACCCAAAAGCCACGTTAAAGCCACAGAAAGACCTTCTGATCAATTTTGAAATGATAACAAATACAACGAAGGAGGAGCGAAGCATCGGACAATACCCGTGGAACAGAAAACAAAATACAAAAAGCAAAAAATGAAAAAAAAAATAATAATAATAAAATATAAAAATGAGAGAGTCTCATCAGTGAAAACCTTAGCCGGCACTGTGGGGCGATTGTGAGGTTGAGAAAAATAAAATGAGAGAGTCTCATCAGTGAAAACCTTAATCGGCACTGTGAGATGATCGTGAGGTTGAGAGAATAAATGAGAGAGTCTTATTGGTGAAAACCTTTCGAGGCACCGTAAGGCGATCGTGAGGACTATCAAAAAGAGAAAAGGCAACAAAAAAGAGTATCGGTTTTGGGTCAAAGGCAATTCAGAGTCAGAATAATGATTGGAACGAACTGGGTCAGAGTTTAAATACATGGCATGGTCAGCGGAATCAGCCAGCAAATACCCAGATAAGTTCTGTCATCTCTCCAAAATACCCTTACCTTTCTTTCATTTTTCTGCATTTCATTGTTTACCTTTTTGAGAGCTAACTACCAGCTCCCGATAACGGAAGTTGAAATAACACTGGATCAGAAAGGATGGAAGATTGGGGAAAGGAATAAAGAAGCTTGGCAAACATGGCCAAAGAAAAGAAAACAAAACAAAAATGAAGGAATGAGAAAAATACAAAAAGAGTCTGCAAGGGACAAGAAGTTGAAAGCCATGCAACATGAGGAAGCAATAAGAAGTGGGGACGGCAGATGCCAGTTGCCAGCAGTTTATATCTAATAAATTTTGTTTCATGCAGGAACAAATTGTCACTAGTCACTTTAAAGTGAATGTGACCAATGTGGAAAATTTAAAATACCAAAAAGAGAAAAGTCTGCTGAATAAGTGGAGGAATTCACAGGCAAGGGATAAGTTGGTAAAAAAGAAAATACCAAAAAGAGGAAGGTAACATCTTCTAAAATCCACTCCCCAGTCCTCAGGCTGCGGGAATACTTTTCTGCATCGCATTGCACGTTTAATTTCTGTTAGGTGCCCACCTTCTAATACGGGAATACTTTTCTGCATCGCATTGCACGTTTAATTTCTGTTAGGTGCCCACCTTCTAATACGGGAATATTTTCTGCATCGCATTGCACGTTTAAATTTCGTTAGGTGCCCACCTTCTAATACGGGAATATTTTTCTGCATTTGCATTGCACGTTTAAATTCCGTTAGGCGCCCACCTTCTAATACGGGAATATTTTCTGCATCGCATTGCACGTTTAAATTCGTTTAGGCGCCCACCTTCTAATACGGGAATATTTTCTGCATTCGCATTGCACGTTTAATTTCCGTTAGGCGCCCACCTTCTAATACGGGAATATTTTCCGCATTCGCATTGCACGTTTAAATTCCGTTAGGCGCCCACCTTCAAATACGGGAATATTTTCTCTGCATTCGCATTGCACGTTTAAATTCCGTTAGGCGCCCACCTTCAAATACGGGAATACTTTCTCCATCGCATTGCACGTTTAAATTCGTTAGGCGCCCACCTTCAAATACGGGAATATTTTCCGCATCGCATTGCACGTTTAATTTCCGTTAGGCGCCCACCTTCAAATACGGGAATATTTTCTGCATTCGCATTGCACGTTTAAATTCCGTTAGGCGCCCACCTTCAAATACGGGAATATTTTCTGCATCGCATTGCACGTTTAAATTCTGTTAGGCGCCCACCTTCAAATACGGGAATATTTTCTACATCGCATTGCACGTTTAATTTCTGTTAGGTGCCCACCTTCAAATACGGGAATATTTTCTGCATCGCATTGCACGTTTAATTTCTGTTAGGCGCCCACCTTCAAATACGGGAATATTTTCTGCATCGCATTGCACGTTTCAATTCCTGTTAGGCGCCCACCTTCAAATACGGGAATATTTTCTGCATCGCATTGCACGTTTCAATTCTGTTAGGCGCCCACCTTCTAATACGGGAATATTTTCTGCATCGCATTGCACGTTTAAATTCTGTTAGGCGCCCACCTTCTAATACGGGAATATTTTTGCACATCATGGTTTATACAGTTAAAAAGCCCACACTGGGGCAGAAAAGAAAAAAGAAGTAGTTTGTTGTTTTGTTTTAAGCAGGTTCAGTTCGAGATCAAGAAAAACAAGAAAATCAACAAAAAAGAGAGTCATCAAGAAAAACAAGAAAATCAACAAAAAAGAGAGTCAACAAGAAAAACAAGAAAATCAACAAAAAAGAGAGTCAACAAGAAAAACAAGAAAATCAACAAAAAAGAGGGTCAACAAGAAAAACAAGAAAATCAACAAAAAAGAGAGTCAACAAGAAAAGAAAAAATCAACAAAAAAGAGAGTCAGCATCGAAGAAAATCAACAAAAAAGGAAGATTCTGCATCACCGGAAAGGGAAGAAGAGCAAGAGCTAGATTAAGAACAATTGTAATTGTAGGATCATAGCTTAGGATAGCTTCTTCATTTTACATTTCCCCCCCCCGGTGTAATAAGGAGTAAGTCAGCAGGTCTCAACAGTGTCGATGCAACAGTGAGTCCGGTAGTTTTTAAAACTGCCAGACCTTCCCGAACTACACTGACCTGATTCCTGTTTAGCCCAGGATATGTAGGCAACCTCTAAAGCAGGGTGCGGTCAAAAGGTTTTCAAAAATGCTTTCACGGAATATGCCGATGTGCAAAAATCTCTCATTATCGCTCACTTGTCTTTGCACTGAAACTCTTCGTGTTCCCGAGCAAAGAGGGGCAAGCTGTGAGCACGTGATTTTTGCACCGAGCAAATAATTCCAAAATTAAAATAAATATATTTTTGGGTGCAATTACTTGCTTGCTTGGAATTAGCTATACTTTTGAGTTTGAATAAGTAGAAATTAGAAAAAAAAAATATAGGCTAAGTAATTAATTTGTTAGTTTAGTTAATTAGAAAATTAGCAAAATAGCTTAGATAGGAGAAAATAAAGAAAAAAATAGCAGAAAAATTGCAAAAAATATTAGAAAATTAGAGTAAATAGTAAATTAGGATTTATAATTTTCATGAAAGAAAAAGAAAAAAAATATAAAAAGAAAATACATAAAAATCATTAAAATCGGAAAAATACAAAAATATATGTTGTGTAATAAATCTGGGCCAAATGTGATTCAAATGGCCGGCCCAGTCCCCAAGCCCAAAGGAAACAGGTCCAGGTCTTTAAGAGGCAAACGATCTCAGCCATTCATCTAGTTCAATCCAACGGCTGAGATAATTGTTGGAATTAATTAGTTAATTAATATGAGAGAAGCGATCTGGGCCGTCCGTTTTAGTCAATCTAACGGTTGATGGCTTTGGTCTCATAAGCGACGATGCGGCGTCGTTTTAGTAACGCCTGTGAGAGCCGTCGATCATCATCGAATGGACGGCCACGATTTCATGCGACATTTAACCTATAAAAGGCTTATGTCTGAAGACCCCAGCCATTCTCTAAGAGCCCAAACCCTAGCCGCCATGTTCTCTCATCTTCTTCATCATCTTCATCCTCAACGGCCATGGCGGCCACCACTCCTACGGTGGTCGACGGCCTCCCTTTACCTCTCCTCTCTTCTTCTCCTTCTTCTTCATTTCATAATACACCCAAAAACCCCAGAAAAATACCCTGTTCTTCGAAGTCCCGGTCACCGGAATCCTCACCGGTGACCACCAAAGTATGAAGATCCGCCTCAAACCAATGCCGTTCGAACCCTCTCCACATGATCTATTACCCTACCCCACTGGTTCCCCTCGAATCAACCCCAATCGCTTCGAATATCCCAAAAAGGGTCGTCGGAACCCTAACTCCGGCGACCCCAAATTCAACCCCAATCAAGATCCGTTCTTTACCCTCACCCAAACACCCCTCTTCAAGCTGAAATCCAAAAAGGCCTCGTCTTTAGGCCTGAAAGAAAATCAGAGAAGGAAAAAGAAGATAAAAGAAAAAAAAAGAGTCCGGAAAAGAAATAAAGAAAAAGAAAACAAGAGAGAATAAAAGGAGCCTGAGAATATGAGAGAAGTAGAGAAAGGAAAGAGAATACGAAGCTCGGGGGACAGGCCCCGCGAGCTAAGTCCCTGACCCTTATCTGTTTTCTTTATTCTGCATATTTTTGTTTGATTTGTGTATTTGCATGCCTATGAGTATCTGTTTTGTTTATGTTCGTCATGTTAGTTTTAGGATTTTGCTTTGCATGCTTCTCTGATAGACATAGATTCTTATTTGCTTGATTTCGTATGCTTTAACCTGTTCTTTCAAGATCATGTTTAGTATTAGGGTTTATGATCATCCTGTTTTGATTGTTTAGTACTAGGGTATATGTTTGTTCTATCACAATTTCTTTTAGAGTTAAAAGACATGCCTTGATTTGTTGGTTTGCAATATCATGACTAGCCGCCTTCTCTGTTTCTTGGCATAATTAGTTCAATTGTTCTCTTTCATTAGAGTGTCCTGTAGCTTGTAGCTTTATGTTGATGTCCCTGTGCTTCTTTGTCTGCCATAGTATTGGGGTTCCAATTCAGAGAGTAATATAAGAAATATATTGGGGTTCCAACATTTGAGCAATCTGAAATTCATACTTAGGCTAATTATTGAGAAGAAATACTAGGAAAAACATAGCAATTTAGCAGTAATCATTTCTGGAAATTCCGGGTGTGAGAGCTTGTGGTTTAAATCTGGTTTTTCTGGGTTTTTGTTCGATTATCTGCTGGGTTTCTCTCGTATTGCTGTTGCTGTGCTGTTGTGTTGCTGTGTCGATCTAGCTCTCATTTTCACTGTTGCATTGCTGATTGAGTCATTGCTTACTCCTTCTCCCTTAGAACTCATTGGCTTCCATTTTGCTGAACCAGGTACATTCCCTTGTTCACTGAAGATGTAACTGTTAAAGCTCAAACAATGGAATGAAGTTCAGGATATTGAAATTAACTATTCTGCTGTAGTTCAGTTCACTTCTTTAATTGATAGCTTAGTGTAGTTTAGATTTAAACGTCATGTAGTGAAGCCTGTAGTAGAATGAAAACAGAAACAAAATTATGTAATAGCTAGTAATAGTAGTAGTATAATGTAGATAGTTTACCACTTAGTTTAATTAGGTAAAGGCTCTAAAATATAAGTTAATTGATAAGACCTGCAAAATTAACAATCTGATAATGAAATTCATGAGGAAATCAGTAGTATAATGGTAGTATAGTTGTAGACCATTCATCATTTAGTTAAATAGGAATCACGTTGAAATCAGATTCAATCAACTCGCTTGCATGCTTTAGAATAATAAATTCACCTAGCTGTTCCATTAACTAGTCTCAAGGTTCAAATCTGAATGAGAAGTAATTCTATTAGGATAAATGGATTGGTGATAAGGGGTATAGCTTACAATGGAATCAGCAATATAGTCTGTTATCAATTGTTCATTGTCTCTTCAGTATAAATAATTAGCTAATTCATTTTAAGTCAATCTAATTTCCTAGAAAAGTAGCCGTGTTCCAGAACATCTTGAATGTGATTGATTAGATCTTAATATAGAACATATATAACAGTTGGTGGAATTTTCCTTGATTACCGTTCATGTACCGATTCCTATCAATAAATAAAGAATGATCTGATTTCATTTCCAGTCTTGAGTATTGTTCCATTATGAAATTCTATGTTGTATCTTTGTTATTACATTCTGGTTTGGGCCCTATGTATAGCGTGGGCCTGAACTCCAATTCGGAATTGTTTAGTTTGCTGAATGATAGCCAAAAGACCTTTTGGGCTTTAAGGCCTGGGCCAATTCATTGCTTGCCCGATTAAATAAACGGAAGTCTAGGCCCAGTAGAAAAGAAGATGTATATGGGCCTGGAAAGCTTAGTGAATACGTTTAAGGAAAGAACAAGTGTAGAAAACGTAGTTAAATACAAGTATTGAATCCTTTAATGAAAATTGGGACGAACCTCGCCCGAATAACACCGGGGCCCCCATTTAGTAATGATATAACACAAATAGATCCGGGAAAGCTAATAGTAAATTCCATAGCTTCTCCCAAAATATTTAAAAGCCGATAGACGTTATTTTAGGGCACAGTTTTAATATACCTTCCTATGAACGAGTGTGCACTTGGTGCGACTCAAATCCAAATCTCGGCAAAGCCGAAATACACCAAAAGTCATAGGCGTACTGGTTGCGGTATGACTCGAGGCGTGTTTCCGCAATGTCGCAAATTCCTAAAAAATAATATTTAACGTAAAAGCACATTATGTTGTTAAAACTTATAATTGAGTCAAACAAAAGTCAAGAACGACAGTGGAGCGACCGTGCTAAAACCACGGAATCCGGGAATGCCTAACACCTTCTCCCGGGTTAACAGAGTTCCTTATCCGGACCTCTGCTTCGCAGACATTTTAAGAGTCAAAATTCCTCGGATTCGGGATTAACCGGTGACTTGGAACACCATTATCATTTCCAAGTGGCGACTCTGATTAATCTCTAAATATATCCCGAACCGATTGTCCTTAAATTGGAAAAACTCCTTCCCTTACGTTATTTTATCCGTCTCGGGTAATTGAGCGTCGGGGTATACCCTACAAGTGTATTTATACATCTTAAGCAGTGTGGGGTAGTAAAAAGGGAGGTGTGACACACGCAATAAGAAATCCGGATAAGGAATTATGTTAACCGGGGAGATGGTGTTAGGCACTCCCGGATTCCGTGGTTTCAGCACGGTCGCTCAACTGTCATTCTTTTAATTGATTTCACTATATGCTTTTAAACAAAGTGTGCGTGTTTCGCTTTAAATATTTTATGAATTGTGACGTCATGAAAACGTATCGCGAGTCACACCGCAACCAGTACGCATGTGACTCTTTACACGTTTCGGCTTCGCCGAGATTTAGGATTTGAGTCACATTAAATGTGCACTCGTATTAGGAGAGTATATTTTAAAGTCGTGCCTATAGCATCTAACGGCTTGTTATTCTTTTGGAAAGGCCGTGGAATTTGATAACGACCTTCCCAAGTCTATCACATTAGTAATGTATTTATATGGGGCCCCCGTTTTATTGGTTTTCATACGAGGCTCGTCCCATTCGATTTTTATAGTCCAATCCTAATGCATAACTATATTTTCTACCATTGGTTTTTCCTTAGTTATTTTAATTACATTATATTTTCTGCAGTAAGTCTAGGTATCATTTATATTACTGGGCCTGGAGATTTGGGCTCACATTTAACAGACCATCTTTTAGATCTGGCTTTCAGAAACCTAGATTATGCTGGAGCCTTTGTTCAGAAGCCCAATTTTAGACCGAATCAGATCCAGGCCTATGCTATCCATTAGGCCCAAACCATACGAAAGAAAAAAAGAGAAGCAGAATTGAGAACTCATGATATACACATGTATTAAAAATCAGAAGAGAGTAAACTAAAAATTTATTTATTTATGAAGAGAAGAAGTAAAATAAAATTAACAGTACCAGTTTCGAATCACAACTATCTAATACTAATTTAATTTGAATAATAGACTACTTTTCTTATATTTTTATCAACTATTTTTTAAACTACTGAAACAGATTAATTGTTGACTAAAGGTGACAAAATATTACTTGACTATATGAAACAGGATTATTATTAACAAATTACTAATTATAACTCATACTTTTATAATTATTAGAGACTAATTATATTAAAATATTAAGTTGATTGTGTAACGAATTTGATTAATCATATGATTATTAGCTTCATGTTTGGCTACTGGTTTTACTCTATATCATATTTTAACTGCTATTAAACTGTTTAAGATGAACAAATCAAACTAGACTGACTGTCACATGCTGATTTAGAGTGTAGTTATGATTATATATCTATTATGAACATGTTTTCAAAACTAGGTGAGTTAATTCAATTATTAACCTATTTTAGCTAAGTCTAGGTGATTACGATTACTACTACTACTCTAATCTACATATTTGTCACGCCCCAAATCGAGGGACATGACCGGCGCCTGACCGGGTTGCCCCAGTCAAGCGGACCTGGGTGCCTTTCATTCCCACGCGTTACCCCTGTGTTGACTGTTTCTCATTAACCAAATATATTACTAATCATAATGACTGATTTCATAATGCATAAACATAACCATGTGATTAATTCACTAACAAGTTCATAATTTATATTTACAACGCCCCATACATATACATAGGTCACAATCCCACAGTTTACATGTCTACAGAGCCTCTAGGATACAAAAAGGGAAATACAATACTTGCCGGTAACAAGGCTCCGGCTATACCTTACAAAACCAAAATGAAATCTAAACCGAAGTGGCATGAACCACACAAGGCCCCGAGGAAGAAAGGGGCTCACCAAAATGGGCAGTGGAAGGAGAAGGATACTACTGCCGATGAGCTGAAGTGCCTGCTACTGATCCACCTACAATCATAACACGAATGTAGCGTCCCCGGCAAAAGGGACGTCAATACACTTGAATTGTACTGGTATGTATGGACAAACTTTGTCCCAAGTAAACTCAAGCCATTAAATTACATCAACAATTAATTAAGCCAGCCAACCATGTTTCCACATTTTTCCCTATTTCAAATAATTCTCAACACAAAGCACTTTCTACAATCAACCAATTTAACAATAACCAATCAATCACGTAAAGCACAAGTAGTCAAACAAAGGGCAATCAGTGCCCCACAGGTTGCAAACTCTCCTGCTGTCTCCTTTCACAATTTCACATTTATTGATTTATGTATCAATTTTCAATAGCGATTTCGATCGCTTTCCACCCTTATTGCCCCTGACCACCCTTATTACCTCGGCCACCCTTATCACCCCAACCCACACCTTATTTCACCACGTCGCGGCGCGCGACACGACCCCGCCTTACAGTTGAAAACACAACAATTTCAAACAGCAGATAAGGTACTACACACAATTTCAACAAGTTCAAATAAGCAACTTACACATTGGTTCATATTCTCAATTTCTTCTCAATTCAATATCACAACCATGTTACAATATTTCCACAATTCAAGTGTTTCATCTCTTTCCACAATAAACCAATTCTCAAGTGTTTCGTTTGTTTTTCCACAAGGTGCCATATAGGCCATCATAGTCATTATTCACAATTCTTTTGCCAAATTAAACTCTCATTTTACATTACTCATAACTCAACAACAAACTTTGAATATCCAACAACAACATCAAGAATTTCACACGATTTGTCAATTTAACCCGAAACAAACAACTTCACACACATAGGCGATTTCACAAGAATCAAAATTAGCCATACATACCGGTGATGAGTTTTCTTCCGTTAACTTCCTACTTTATGCTTACCCAAGCTATCTTACTCTTGCCAACCTTGTTCTTGAAGACTCTTACTTCTACTCACTTCTTTTACTAGAAATCAAGTTCAATAATCATGCATGAGTGTAAAAATTCTATTTTTAAAAGCTATTATATGCAAACCTCTCTTTACCCAATTAAAACTGAAAATCAAAGAAAATAGTTAGGGTTTTTACCTTGAAAAGATTGGGGAAGTTGAATCCTTGCCCTAGGATCCCTTGGAATTAAGTAGTTGGAACAATCTTTGAAGATGAAGAACTTCTCTCTCTAAAAACCCTCTCTTCTCTCTCTAATTTTGGTGAGATAATATGATCAAATGAAGAAGAAAGGTGTTATATTAAAGAAGAGATCGGGTCAAAATATCACAAAAATCTGGGCCGGGGTCAAATATGCGGTCACTATGCGACCGCAGAATCAACATGCGGTCCGCATAATGACCGCAGAATGGCTCAAAAATTACGCAGGCTCTGGAACGATTTGCGGTCACTATGCGGACCGCATGTTGATTCTGCGGTCGCAAAAGTGCACCGCAGATTGACATGCGATCGCATATCGACCGCACATTGGACAAAATTTTGGGCAACTCTCTGGAACGATTTGCGGTCACTATGCGGACCGCATATTGATTCTGCGGTCGCAAAAGTGCACCGCAGATTGACATTTTTCTGGAAAAATTTTATTCTACATTTTGAAACTTAAATCACTACCAAGGGTCCGAACCGCGGCTCGCAAGCTCGCCGCGAAGAATTCTACGCATTCCTAACACATCATTCGGACCATGACACCACATCTACTAGGTTTTATGCACAAAAATTTCACGGGGCCTTACATCCTCCCCCCCTTAAGATCATTCGTCCTCGAATGAGGATTTTGAAATAAATGAGTTTTGAAAGACATGATATGCAAGCTATCAAAATTTTGACTAACTCTTATATTTTAGAAAAATTTCGCTAGAGTTTCCTTTGTATTATGGACATATCCACCTGTCAGAGGGCCCCCGAAACACATTACCAAACAACAATATACAACAACAACACTATTCACAACTGGTATACACCTTCTTACCTCAACGAATGCTCATATTCTATCACATTGTTACAATTGCACATAAACTAGTCACTTCAATGAATTCTTACCTTATTTAACCATTTTAACACACCATGTACACTTAACAATCCATTACCAATCTACACTTACTATTAGTCGTTTATTAAACACGTAAATCTTTATAAGGCTTTCATTTATCAAGAACGGTTCAAGTGACCCAAGGTAACAACACATCTAACTCATTACAAATAAAGGAGACTTACTAATACTAAGAGGGAAACAACTTAGGCAAGATGACAACTACTAGGAGTAGGAGGGTCACCTAATTTCTTCTAGGCTTGATCAAACAAATGGGGGTACTTTTCTTTCATCTCTTTTTCCGCTTCCCATGTGGCCTCCTCAACTTGTTGACTTCGCCACAATACTTTAACAGAGGCAACTTCCTTATTTCTCAACTTACGGACTTGCCTATCAAGAATGGCAACCGGAACTTCTTCATATGACAAATCTTCATTAACCTCTATAGCTTCGACTGGCATGATGGTGGATGGATCTCCAATCACTTTCTTCAACATGGACACATGGAATACCGGATGCACCGATGACATCTCAGGAGGCAACTCTAGCCTATAAGCAACTTGACCAATCCTTTGAACGATCCGATATGGCCCGACATACCTAGGACTCAATTTCCCTTTCTTTCCGAATCGCATGACTCCCTTCATAGGAGATACCCTTAAGAACACCCAATCATCGACTTGAAACTCCAAATCCCTTCGACGAACATCTGCATAGGACTTTTGACGACTCTGTGCTGTTTTCATTCTCTCCTGAATAACTTTGACCTTTTCCATAGCTTCGTACACCATATCTGGCCCTAGCAATTCCGCTTCACCTACTTCAAACCACCCGATTGGCGATCTACATCTTCTCCCGTACAATGCCTCAAACGGGGCCATTTGAATGCTAGCATGATAGCTGTTATTGTAAGCAAATTCTATCAGTGGCAAGTGTTCATCCCAATTACCTTTAAAATCTAAGACACAAGCCCGCAACATATCTTCGAGCGTCTGAATGGTCCGCTCGGCCTGTCCATCGGTCTGTGGATGGAAAGCTGTGCTGAGATTCACCCGAGTTCCCAAACCTTGCTGAAACTTCTTCCAAAAGTTAGCGGTGAACTGAGCCCCGCGATCTGAGATGATAGAAAGTGGAGTGCCATGAAGTTTTACTATCTCCTTGATGTACAATCTTGCATATTGCTCCGCGGTATCGGTGGACTTGACAGGCAGGAAGTGAGCTGATTTGGTGAGTCGATCTACTATCACCCATATTGAATCGAACTTACGCTGAGTGCGAGGTAACCCCACCACGAAATCCATATTGATCATCTCCCATTTCCACCTTGGTATTTCTATAAGCTGAGTTAATCCACCGGGCCGTTGATGCTCGGCCTTCACTTGTTGACAGTTCGGACATTTAGCTACAAAGCTTGCCACATCCCTTTTCATACCGTTCCACCAATAAATCTCCTTGAGATCGTGATACATTTTCGTTGAACCAGGGTGCACAGAATACCTGGAAGTATGAGCCTCTGCCATCACTCTTTCCCGAAGCTCGTCCACATCCGGAACACATAGCCTATCTTGACACCGCAATACACCATCTTCGCCGCTGAGTACAAATGCTGAGGTCTTGTCATTCATGACTGCTTCCTTCACCCGAACCAATGCTGGATCCATGAACTGTTTTTCCTTGATTTTTGCTACCAATGATGATTCTGCTCCATTATGCACCAAGATATCCCCTTCGGCTGATGCCGAGATACGAACCCCCAAACTAGCTAATTGGTAAACCTCTCGAGCCAGGGGTCTCTGATCCACACCCAAATAAGCCAAACTACCCATAGATTTTCGACTAAGAGCGTCGGCTACCACATTCGCCTTCCCTGGATGGTACAATATGTCCACATCATAGTCCTTGAGTAGTTCTAACCACCGCCGCTGTCTCAGATTCAGCTCTTTCTGCTTGAACAAATACTGGAGGCTCTTGTGGTCCGAAAACACATCTACATGAACCCCATAAAGATAGTGTCGCCATATTTTCAAGGCAAACACAACAGCTGCAAGTTCCAAATCATGCGTCGGATAATTCTTCTCATGGTTCTTGAGTTGTCTGGAAGCATAAGCTATAACCTTTCCGTGCTGCATCAATACACATCCCAAACCGACTCTGGAGGCATCACAATAGACTACAAATCCCTCTGTGCCTTCTGGCAAGGCCAATACTGGTGCCGAGGTCAATCTTGACTTCAGCTCTTGGAAACTTTTCTCACATGCTTCGGACCACCTGGAACTTAACTGCTTTCTGCGTCAATTTAGTCAATGGGGAGGCGAGGGTTGAGAATCCCTCTACAAACCTCCGATAGTACCCTGCCAGACCCAAAAAGCTGCGAATCTCTGTCGGGGTCGTGGGTCTAGGCCAATCTTTCACTGCCGCAATCTTCCGAGGATCCACCATAATTCCCTCACTGGAAATAACATGCCCTAGAAAAGCTACGGACTCCAACCAAAACTCACATTTTGAGAACTTGGCATACAATTGATGTTGAAGAAGGGTCTGCAATGCTGCTCTGAGGTGAACGGCATGATCTTCCCCGCTCCGAGAGTAGATGAGAATATCGTCAATGAATACAATCACAAAGGAATCTAGGAATGGCTTGAAAACCCGATTCATAAGGTCCATGAAAGCTGCTGGGGCATTGGTTAGCCCAAAAGACATGACCAAAAACTCGAAGTGAAGGCGGTTTTAGGAATATCCTGCTCCCTGATTTTCAACTGGTGGTACCCAGACCGTAAATCAATCTTTGAGAAGAACTTCGCTCCCCGCAATTGGTCAAACAGATCATCCACTCGAGGCAAAGGATATTTATTCTTGATGGTGACTTTGTTGAGTTGCCGATAATCAATACACATTCGAAGTGACCCATCCTTCTTTTTGACAAAAAGAACTAGAGCAACCCACGGCGACACACTCGGTCGTATGAACCCTTTCTCTAATAAATCCCTCACCTGCTCCTTTAACTCCCTTAACTCTGCTGGCGCCATTCTGTATGGTGGAATGGATATTGGCTGAGTATCCGGCAATACATCGATCCCAAAGTCAATCTCCCTATCAGGCGGAATGCCTGGAAGCTCATCTGGAAACACTTCAGGAAATTCATTCACAATCGGCACGGACTCGAGGGTAGGCACATTTGAGGTGTTGTCCGTTACCCGAACCAGGTGATAGATACACCCCTTCTTAATCATCTTCGAAGCCTTAAGGTAGGAAATAAACCTACCCCTTGGCACCACACCATTTCCTCTCCATTCAATGATTGGCTCGTTAGGGAACTCGAGCCTCATAACTCTCGTTCGACAAGTCAAGTTTGGCAAAGCACGAATAGAGCCAATCCATCCCCATAATTACATCAAAATCTATCATCCCAAGCTCAATAAGATCGGCTGTGGTATCACGACCACCCACCGTAACAACACAATTCCTATAGACTCGTGAGGCTATAATAGAATCACCAATCGGAGTCGACACGGAAAACGGCTCATGGAGCTGTTCGGGTTCTATCCCAAAACTCGAAGCAATGAATGGAGTAACATAAGACAAGGAGGACCCTGGATCAATAAGGGCATAGCAATCAATAGTCTGAACAGACATGATACCTGTAACAACATCCGGAGAAGCCTCGGCATTTTGGCGGCCACTCAATGCATAGAATCGGCTAGGTCCACCCCTACCCCGAGCTCCACCCCTAGCTGCACCACGCCCTGCTGCTGCTGGAGTACGCGCTGATGATGTAGCAGCTGAAGAACCGGATGACTGAGCAGATCCCCTACCTATACCCTGACGGGGTGCACGACAGTCTCGCTGAATGTGACCTCTCACCCCGCACCCGAAGCACACCGGAAGGTCAAGGTAGCAAGTCTCTGTATGAAATCTCCCACACTTGGGGCATGTAGGTCTCCCTTGCTGCTGGGATCTCACCCCAGGATGACCAGACTGACGAGACCTCCTGCTGTCTGAACCAGGTCTCGAGTAACTGCCCTGCTGATGACCGTGCACGGATGGCGGTGCACTCGCGGAGGACTGAGCATATGACTGGGATGGCCCTGATGACCCCTTCCCTGGAAGTGATCTCCCCGAACGACCCATTGACCGGGCCCTGTTGCTACTTTCTCTTTCTGCACGAATCTTCAATTTCCTGGCCTCTGTGGCCTGAGCAAACCCCACAATCCTCCCATAGTTCATATCTGAGTGCAAAGCTGCTGTGGCGGCCTCATTCACTACCAAAGGGCTAAGGCCCTGAACAAACCGTCGAACCCGGCATCCATGGTCGACACTAAATGAGGAGCGTACTTGGACAACCTTACGAACTCCATGTGATACTCCCAAACACTCATACTGCCATGTTTGAGAACCTCGAACTCAGTGGCACGGGCTGCCATTGCCTCAGCAGGTAAGAAGTGGTCCATAAATGCATCCACGAACTCATCCCATCCGGCCGGAGGGCCCCCTTCCTCACGGGAATCCTCCCACATTTCAAACCATGAACGTGCCGCTCCCTTCAGCCTGTAAGAGGGCAACTCTACCCCCTCTATATCTGTAGCCTTCATCACTCTGAGGGTCTTGTATATCTCATCAAGGAATTCCTGTGGGTCAGCCTCTGGATCGGTGCCTGAAAATTCTGGAGGGGCCAATCGCAAGAATTGATGGACTCTAGAGCCAAAGGAATCTCCCTGTCCGCTGGAGGATGCAGGGGCATCATGGGATCTCTGGGCCTGGGCGGCCACTAACTGTGTTAACATATGGATGGCTCCCCTAAGTTCTTCATTAGAGATACCAGAGCCCGAAGCGGGAACTGTATCTGAGTCAGGAACACTGGCAGGAGGAATGGTGGCATCCTCTGCCGCAGCTGGGATAGGGACACTTGGGTTTCGAACAGATGGGTCGGGCAAATTCGGGACTGGTGGGTCATTCTCTCCCACGGCATCGGGTACATGATTAACAGCTGCACTTGGGCCGGCATTGGCCCTAAGGCCGAGTCTAGCCTTCTTCTTAGGTGCCATATTCTGAAAAGTTTTGGGAACAAGGCACGAATTAGACACAGATATCTCCATATTGCACTTTACCGCACGATATAGATTAACAAAGAAGTAGGTAAATTCCTAAATGCCCGTGTAGCCCCCTACTTATAAGATGTGGTCGACAACACACCTATAAGAAGGGCACTACTAGACACGGCTCCGAGACATCCTAGGACACTTTAAAACCTTAAGCTCTGATACCAAGTTTGTCACGCCCCAAATCGAGGGACATGACCGGCGCCTGACCGGGTTGCCCCAGTCAAGCGGACCTGGGTGCCTTTCATTCCCACGCGTTACCCCTGTGTTGACTGTTTCTCATTAACCAAATATATTACTAATCATAATGACCGATTTCATAATGCATAAACATAACCATGTGATTGATTCACTAACAAGTTCATAATTTATATTTACAACGCCCCATACATATACATAGGCCACAATCCCACAGTTTACATGTCTATCGAGCCTCTAGGATACAAAAAGGGAAATACAATACTTGCCGGTAACAAGGCTCCGGCTATACCTTACAAAACCAAAATGAAATCTAAACCGAAGTGGCATGAACCACACAAGGCCCCGAGGAAGAAAGGGGCTCACCAAAATGGGCAGTGGAAGGAGAAGGATACTACTGCCGATGAGCTGAAGTGCCTGCTACTGATCCACCTACAATCATGACACGAATGTAGCGCCCCCGGCAAAAGGGACGTCAGTACACTTGAATTGTACCGGTATGTATGGACAAACTTTGTCCCAAGTAAACTCAAGCCATTAAATTACATCAACAATTAATTAAGCCAGCCAACCATGTTTCCACATTTTTTCCTCATTTCAAATAATTCTCACACAAAGCACTTTCTACAATCAACCAATTTAACAATAACCAATCAATCACGTAAAGCACAAGTAGTCAAACAAAGGGGCAATCGGTGCCCCACAGGTTGCAAACTCTCCTGCTGTCTCCTTTCACAATTTCACATTATTGATTTATGTATCAATTTTCAATAGCGATTTCGATCGCTTTCCATCCTTATTGCCCCTGACCACCCTTATTACCTCGGCCACCCTTATCACCCCAACCCACACCTTATTTCACCACGTCGCGGCGCGCGACACGACCCCGCCTTACAGCTGAAAACACAACAATTTCAAACAGGCAGATAAGGTACTACACACAATTTCAACAAGTTCAAATAAGCAACTTACACATTGGTTCATATTCTCAATTTCTTCTCAATTCAATATCACAACCATGTTACAATATTTCCACAATTCAAGTGTTTCATCTCTTTCCACAATAAACCAATTCTCAAGTGTTTCGTTTGTTTTTCCACAAGGTGCCATATAGGCCATCATAGTCATTATTCACAATTCTTTTGCCAAATTAAACTCTCATTTTACATTACTCATAACTCAACAACAAACTTTGAATATCCAACAACAACATCAAGAATTTCACACGATTTGTCAATTTAACCCGAAACAAACAACTTCACACACATAGGCGATTTCACAAGAATCAAAATTAGCCATACATACCGGTGATGAGTTTTCTTCCGTTAACTTCCTACTTTATGCTTACCCAAGCTATCTTACTCTTGCCAACCTTGTTCTTGAAGACTCTTACTTCTACTCACTTCTTTTTACTAGAAATCAAGTTCAATAATCATGCATGAGTGTAAAAATTCTATTTTTAAAAGCTATTATATGCAAACCTCTCTTTACCCAATTAAAACTGAAAATCAAAGAAAATAGTTAGGGTTTTTACCTTGAAAAGATTGGGGAAGTTGAATCCTTGCCCTAGGATCCCTTGGAATTAAGTAGTTGGAACAATCTTTGAAGATGAAGAACTTCTCTCTCTAAAAACCCTCTCTTCTCTCTCTAATTTTGGTGAGATAATATGATCAAATGAAGAAGAAAGGTGTTATATTAAAGAAGAGATCGGGTCAAAATATCACAAAAATCTGGGCCGGGGTCAAATATGCGGTCACTATGCGACCGCAGAATCAACATGCGGTCCGCATAATGACCGCAGAATGGCTCAAAAATTACGCAGGCTCTGGAACGATTTGCGGTCACTATGCGGACCGCATGTTGATTCTGCGGTCGCAAAAGTGCACCGCAGATTGACATGCGATCGCATATCGACCGCACATTGGACAAAATTTTGGGCAACTCTCTGGAACGATTTGCGGTCACTATGCGGACCGCATATTGATTCTGCGGTCGCAAAAGTGCACCGCAGATTGACATTTTTAAATCACTACCAAGGGTCCGAACCGCGGCTCGCAAGCTCGCCGCGAAGAATTCTACGCATTCCTAACACATCATTCGGACCATGACACCACATCTACTAGGTTTTATGCACAAAAATTTCACGGGGCCTTACAATATTACTGTATTACATTGTCTTTCAGCATCACCTCGTACTTCATATGTACTACTTATACAACCATTTCCTTCAAAATTATAGATTATCTACTTATATATTGAAAAATAAGAAAACAAATAACAGAATAGGCTTTTAAATCAAATCATGTTTTTCATTCCTTCGAATCAACTTCAGTTACATTGCTCGAGTAGTAGTTATGTACCTGATTCAGCAAAAAAACTCTATGAGTCTAAGGGAAGCAAATGAGAAGAATAATCAGTTGATCACAGCAGCAAAGCACATCAGCGAAATTGAATCAATACAGCAATCACAGTTGAAATCAACACAATCGAACAGAGATTTCAAACTCAGCAAAATAGCAATCCAATAGCACAGTTGAAGAAAACCAGTAGAAACCCAACAAACAGGAGATAACAGAGGATTCCTAGTTGATTTTCAGAATAGTGCTCGACAAATACCCAGAAATTACTCTTAGAATCTAATAGTTTTCTTAATTCTAGAAGTATTTCTCTGAATTTTAAAAATCCAGCCTTTATTCAGGCTTAATTAAAGCCTATTTATAGATGTGAATGGTGAAATTTTGAGAGGGAAATTCGAAAATCTTATTCCCAATTCCCTCCGTTTAATTCTTTTATTTACTACACTTTAGTACTCTTTTCAGATTCAAAAATGCCTTACAGCCCTTGCTGGAAGGTTCTAGGGGGATCTATTGGCTTCTAGTAGGGGCCTATTACTATAGTACCCTCACTTGCTAAGGTTATTAACCATTAAGCCTTTTTGTTGGGTCTATTATACCCTTTGTTTTGTGCATTATTGCAGAAATACTAGGCCTAAATGTCTTATTAGTCCCTATAGGCTCTATTAAATCTACAATTATGCCATTTTTCATTCCTTTTATGCCAATGTTATAAATTAGTATTTACCCGACCTATCTAAGGTCTGGGTGTACAGCTTTTATACCTTATTTAACTACTGGCCAGTATTTATAAGTCATTTAAGACTTAGCCAGATTTGAAACTTAATTTCTTTTCAGTTTTGACCTCTTTTATGAGGTATCCTTTTATTACTGTCTATTAGATTTGAATTGCAGGACTAGCATGCTTATTTAAGAATTAAACCTTTCATATTTAGCCAGTCCAGTGTTTGGACTTGGCTTTGCAAAATTAGTCATTTTGTTATTATTTACAGAATAGCCATTTAGATTTAAACCTAAGGAATTACAAAGTTGGCCAGTTTCAGAACTAACCACTCTTTATATTATTTAAATGGTAGCCATTTTTAGATCATTTTCATTTTTAGCCCATTAACATACTTTCAGAATTAGCCAATTATCTAATTACCTATCTATTACAGTTATAACCAATACCCCTAAAGCATAATAAGACTAATTGTAGTCTAAAACATGAATTTATCACAAATATAGTCTTCTTATATCAATTTGCACACATAGCCACAATCAGAAATCATTTATCATCTAATCAAAACTCAGAGAGAAATTTGAATATGGTTGAATTTCAATTAAACAACTCACAACTCAGATTCAGGCTTAGTATAACAAATTAGAAATAAAGAGATATATTCATAATACATTCATGTTTATACTCACAAAAATCCTAAAAAGGCTCGAGTATACTAGTCAAGTGTAATAAGCATGATTAACAAATAGACTAGTGAAGCATGTTATTAAAAATAATATTAGAAAATATTAGAAGATATGCTAATAGAAACAAAGTTATAACAGGAAACATATCAAAAGAAAGAAGCTAAACTAATCATGCAACTAATAATTAAAGAAAACAGAGTTAATTCACAGAAAGCATGCTTAATCAACCAAAAACAGAAATAAAGAGAGGAACGGGGACTTAGCTCGCAGGATATGTCTACTGAGCTTCCCCATTTTCTTTTCTTTTTCTTGTTCTTTTCCGTTTTCCTTTTATTTTTCCTCTTTTTCCTTTCCAGACTTCAGACTTCAAGATTTGAAGTCATTATGTTTGAATCAAATGGTTTTATCGGGTTTTTGGGTAGAGATGGGTGTGTCTTTGGGGGTGGGTGTTGTCAGGTTTGCCGGAGTTAGGGTTCCGGCGATTTAATCTCGAAGATTTGGAAGTTTCAGTGATATTTGATGAAAAGTGGTTATGTGGGGTTAAAGATCTATGCAATGTGGTCTAATGGTGTAAGTTTTGAGGACTGCTTCTTAGTTTGGTGGTCACCAGAGAAAAGTTCGGTGACCGGAGTTTCAAGAACAGGGGGCTTTTGGGGTTTCTTTCGGGTTTCAGGGTGGCTTGGTGTAGAGAAGTAGGAAAAGAAGGGTTTGGAGGCTGGGAGTGGCCGGAGATGGCCATGTAAGTCGGCCAGTCTCCATGACCGGTGAAGAGAAGGAGGTGGAGAAGAAGACAATGAGGCGGCTAGGGTTATTTGTAAAGAGAAATGGCTAGTCTCTGAAGAGACCAAGCCCCTTTATACTCCCAATGCCTGATTGATCCTGGCCTTTGGATCATCTTGATCAACGGTAAGGATCCAATGTTTAAGAACGACGCCGTTTGGGAATTAAGTGGAGGTAGATTAATCTCTGTTGGATCATGATAGAGGGACGGCTCAGAATGACTTATTGAAACTACGTCGTTTGAGTTAATCTTAAAGATTCAAAAAGGACCGTCTGATTAAATACATGAACGGTCAGGATTTGATCTTATATAATAATTGGACCGGATTTTTTAAATCCTCTAGGCTGATGTGATTGGGCTTGTAACATTTGGCCCAGTTTCGTATTTTTTTGCGTTTTTTTCATGTGTTTTAATTATTTTTTTGCGTGTTTCTTGTTGTATTTTATTTCTCTTTTTATATTCTTTTTCAATTATTCAATTTCTATTCATTTCCTATTTTCTCTAATTTTTCTGATATTTTTGACATTTTTTGCTATGTTTCTTTAATTTTCAGCATATATTTGTATTTTTGCTAATTTTCCTTTCAATTCCTTTATTTGTGACATTTTATACTTAACCTATTTTTTTTAATTTTTTAATTTTCATTTTTAATTGTTCAATCACACAAATACATTTTATTTCAATCAAATATGTAATTGCAAACAAAAATATTATTTATTTTAATTTTAGAATTTTATTACTTAGGGCAAAAATCACGAGCTCACAATTGAAACCTCAATAATCGATATAGGGACGGCTAACAAAGATAAGTGGGGCAATAATGGATTTAAATAACAGCATTAAGTTAGTGGATAAATTAAAAATTTGAAGAGATAAGATGATGATTGTGAATGCACTTATTGAATGCCTATTAAAAGGCTGGAAAACAAAGCTCAAGATGAAAAAAGAAATATTCTGAAATTGGGGAAAAACAACAAAGAGGACAAATTGAGAAAAAGAGAGAATCATTTCATCGGCCTTTCTCATTGTTTTGTTTAGTTTTGAGTGAAAAATTCAGTCCTTTAGCTCATTTAAGATCAGAAACAAGATAAACTCTCTATTCTTGTCCTATACTCGAATTTTGATTACATCTGGAATCTATTGGTTTTGAGTCTGTTGGTCTGAGTTATTTGGTGGGTCAGCTATTGGTTTGCATTTCAATTCTTGATTTTTAAAACTCTTCTGGGCTTTGAATTTGAGTTGAATTACTGCCGAAATTTTACTGGTTCGTAGTCTGTATTGGTGTTACTGTGGTTTCTTATTGTACTGGTGGTTTGAACTATCCATTAGCTGTTGGTTATTGTTGGTTACTTGCTGTTGCGACTTCTGTTTGTTACTGCTGTTGCATTTGAGTTGCTGCCGACTGACCACTCGTCTTCTTCTATTTTCATTATCCAGGTACATATTTTTTAACCTGATTCATTGTAGCATCAACAATTGATAATGAAATATGATGGAAGCATGAGTTTGATATAGTTTTCCAAATCTGTATATAGTATTGTATTGATGTTAGTTATGTACTGATTGGGATCTGAAGAGCTAATGTAGTTTGAACTTTAATTATGAATAATAAAACACAAGGCTTGTATAATTAGGATTGTATTCGGGTAGATTTGATTTATTTCATTTTGTGGACTGTATCAAGACTGTTTGAATTTATCTTATGGACTATTAAACTAATTGGAGGTACCCTTATAAGCATGTGAATCCTATTGTTCGTAGCCATTTTAGCTTGACTTAATTCGTGTTATTGAAGTAGTTGAAGTTTAAATTCGTAATTGAAATAGACTTTGAAATATGTATGCCTTTGTATATGAAATCAGTATTTACATGGTGTGAATTAGACAAACATTTTAGTGATTTAATCTGAAGGTTCAACGTAAGACTCATCTTTCTTTCGTTTTGGATTTATTTTGGTGACATGTTTCTTTCTATATGTTTTGCTTCTTCAGTGACTTGTGTGACTTGAGTGACGATTAGTATTTTTCTTTGACCATTTATTCTTAGTTGTTGGTAGTTTATTAGGAAATTATCTTATAATTAAATTGATATAAGAAGTTTGTAAGTAACTTTGAATTTGAGTAAGTTAGGTAGAGAGTTTATAATTGACGTCTTGGTTAAAGTTTTGTTACACATTAATTTACTTATTGTTTATTGCCAATCAACTCTGTTCGTTTTGGTAGTAGAATTGTTACAAATCATTGCTAAGCTTGGGTTTGAGGTGTGCCGTGCCAAATAAAATGACAATTGTATAGCCCTCATTTTGATTAATCTTGTATTTGTCCCTTAATTAATTTTGTTATCCTTAGAACTCGAGGTGTGCCATTTTGTACATTTCATGGTCTTCGGAAACTACAAATGCGAAATTGCTTTAGGCGCGCTAGGTAATAATATTACCTTCCTAAACTTGGGTGAACATTTATGTGACCCAAATCCAAATCTCAACGGGGTCAAAATGTGTCGATAATCTCGGGTACATTGACTGTGACGTGGTTCCAGATACATTTTCACAATATTACAATTCTCTGTAAAATAATAATAATAATAATAATAATAATAATAATAATAATAATAATAATAATAATAATAATGAATAATAATATTAAAAGCGGTTAAAGATAAAACTTTGCACATGAGTTAAAGCATGTAATAAGTCAGATAAATAAGCCAAATATAACAGCTGAGCGACCGAGCTACAACCACGGAACTCGGGAATGCCTGATACCTTCTCTCGGGTTAACAGAATTTCTTATCCGGATCGCGGACTGTAATACAGAGTCAATCCTTTCTTCGATTCGGGATTCAACCGGTGACTTGGGACACCAGAAATCTCTCAAGTGGCTACTCTGAATTAAATAAACAAATTCCGTTTCGATTCTCCTTTAATTGGAAAAACTCCCTTGCGCCCTCCCGGGTAGCGCCAAAAGGAGGTGTGACAGCTCTGGCGACTCTGCTGGGGAATTCGAACCCAGAATTTTGATTTAGGGTTCAAGAATTCGAGCTCAATATAGCTGTTATATTGGCTTTATCTGATTTTTTTTTACATGCTTCATGCTTAATGTGCTAAATGTTACCGCTTTGATATTATCTGAATTGTACATATAAATTGTGCCGAAACCAGTATCCTCTCCGAGTCTTCTAAATCATGAAGAAGGGTGCACTTCGTATGACTTCTTTTCTGTATAGTGTCTAATTCCCACTTTAGCACGAGGTTTGGATAAGTTGCGAAACCGGTGAAGCTTGTGTATTCCCGGGCTGCTGCCTCCTCCTCGGCTCGAGCTGTCCGCTCGGGTAAGCCAGGTCTAGACCAATAAACCTAGGGTTTAAACCTAGAAAAAAATAAACTCATGCCGGATCCCTAGTAGGACGTTTGTCTGCATCACATGCATTTGACTTAGGAGACTCAACACAGGGGTTGGGTCCGTCTAGGACAGGTGACCCGTATTGAAATGACCATCCTGATGCATATTACATGCTACTTGCATTTATTTGCTCAACTCCGCATGTTGACCGTCTTGTGTATCATGAGTGAAGAATTGGATAAATAGCAGTGTTAGGACAAAGGAAGGATAATCATTTGTTGTGAAAAACCCAATTCCCAAATAGTGCCAAAATACTGCCGGATTTTCAAAAAATAAAGAGAAAATATTGGAAAAATAGAAAGAAAATTGTTGTTCAAAAATAGTTTTGATTTTTGGCCAATCGCCCCGAACTACGTTGGTTTGATTCTCATCGGATGTGAGATACGTATGCAACCCTCATCGGGTTCAACCTCCCCTTTTTCTAAAATAGCCAAAAAAATGTCAAATTTTAAAATTTTTATTAAATAAATCGGGTGATACCATTCTCGTTTAAAATAAGCCGAATGTCCCTCAAAAGGACGCTGGAAGGCCGTTTTTGCAAGAACAACCACCTTGAATCATTTTAAATGGTTTGAAAATAAAGCCTAAAAATCTCCCTATCGGAAGTGCTGAAAGGCCGTATTTGCCAAACCATGTTTTCTCAACTGAAAATTTTACAAAGATAGCCATTTTTGAGCCATTATATGGCCAGGTTTTAAAAATAGTCACAATTAGCGTTAAAACTTTCTCTGTCTTGTGTCGTCCTGTGGTGATGCTGAATGATACTCCATAGGCCCGAGGATGAGAAATGTTTTCAAATTCATGGTCCATTAAACAAATTTTGCAAAAATAGCCACTTCTACCTTTTAATCATTAAATAAATGTGCAGGATGAATTCCAAAGACATCAAAACCTTCTCAGTCCTGAGTGAGATACCCCTCCAGCTTCATATATGGTGGAATGACTTACGAGATGGAAGTAAAGAATCAATGCTAAGAATCCTAGGGGGTCTTACGGGACTTTTGAATGTAAGACCAAGAAAGGATATTGTTGAAGCATTGATACCATTTTGGGATCAAACTCGGAATGTCTTTAGATTCCCTTATATTGAGCTCACACCAACATTGGAGGAAATGGCAGGGTATGCAGGCCTTAATGGGAACATGCGAAGTAGATATCCTCTATCACCCAGGCCTGTCACACACCACAAATTCTTGGATTTATTAAGTGTCAGTCGAGATATCCAAGACCCGCATCTAGCAGAAGGGTGTTGCACTTTGCATTTTCTTTATCATCGATACGGCAACCCGAAGGGCTTCGAGGAACCTAACACGGGCTTAACACATAAAGGAAATAAAGACAAATGGGAGGCTTAGCGAGGATTAGCATTTATTGTGGCCTTTCTAGGCATTGTGATTTGCCCAAGGGAAGATGGGAATATAGATCTCGCACTGATAGGAATGGTGGATGTAGCTATAAAAAAGCCCAATAGCGCAATAGTCTCCTAGATTGTAGCAGAAATCTATTGGGCCTTAACTAAGTGTCGAGAAGCAGAAAAGTTCTCTCAAGGGTGTAATATTCTATTGCAAATGTGGATCCAGGAGCATTTATGTCACCGTACAGGGTACATGAACTTTGGGTTAACTGGGCTTAGTTGCATCAATGAATTTGAAACTCAGGTTGCAGGCATCAAATTCCCTGAAGGTGTTAAGGCTTGGTCTTCATGCATGAATTCATTAAATGCGGATGAGATCAAGTGGGCTTATGGGTGGCTTCCCACAACCGAAGTCCTCTATACTTCAGCAGAAGTCCCATACATAGTTTTGATGGGCCTTCGAAGCATATAACCTTATGCACCTTACAGAGTCATGCGACAATTCGGGAGGTTCGAAACAGTGCACAACAATGAAGATTTAAGTGAACATATTATTGAGTTGGGTCCTAAATCTACCTTCCCGGAAACAAGAATTAGAAAAATACGGAATGAAAGCCGGTTTCTGCAATCTGATACAATGATAGAGGTCGAGCCAAGGGAGATGTGGATCCCAAATATTTGGCATGGTTCAACAAAAAGTTCCAAATTCCCGGGAGACCCTCTAAAAGGCCTCGCATACAGCAGTTTACTGACGGAGCTCGGCTTTAATTGGATTTGTTGTCAAAAGTGGGGCATTAGAAAAACAGGTACAAGATCTTCAATTCGAAAAAGATGTCCAAATGGCTGCTGATGAAGGTGAGAAGAAGAAATTATTTCAGGAAAATGAAGCCCTTAAAGCACAGATCCAACAAATGAAAATTGACGATAGAAATAGAGAAAGAATCGTGTCTGACGAAAGGTTGATGAGAGGGTTGAGAAAACAAGTCTCAGATTGTGAAGAAGAGTTAGAAAGGTCTCAAAGGAATGTGGCAAAATTGTAAACACATTGGGCCAAGAAAATTAAGGAAAGAGCCCGATATGTACAACATCTAAAAAGGGATTATGAAGAAACCATTGCCAACATAAGAAGGAAAGGAAATGTTTCGGAAGAAAGGGCAACCCAATTAGACAATGAGTTTCGAGACGAGAGGAACCGGTGTTATGAGATGATGGATGAAATGCAAAAGGAAGTAAAATTGCTACAAGACCTTCACCTTTAAGATTCCTAAGTGCTAGAAGCCCGCAATCAACAGATAAGCCGACTTCTTCAAGCAAAAGGTCAAATCAGGGAAAAAATCCAGCACATTGCACATTATATCATCAAGAGATGTCAAGATGGTGAATGGATGGGCAGAACCACTTTCTTTGCTTCAGTGATGCTATTTATTCGGCAAGTCATGAATAATTTAGAGCAACGGCAAAGGGGTCTTACGCGCAGGCCTGCGGCGATGCCGAATGACGCCCCGCAGGCCCTAGGGTTTGAAGTTTTGATGTATTCTTAGATAGTCGAGTCTGTATTTTGTTTTGAGTCTATTGTATTTTTCTGAAAATGAAAAAAATAGTTTAGTAATTTTGTAATCGCAGTATTTATTAATGAAAATTCGAAAATTTCCCAAAGATTGTTTTTTATATTTTTGCATTTTTTTCTTTTGTCTACACGAACTACGTTGGGTCTGATTCATGCGGGGACATAATACGTAGGAATTCTACATAAGATTCGACCATTGTTTAAAGTAAAAAGGGGAAAGTAAATAAAAAAAAGTGAGGGAAATAATGGAGGGGCATAGAAACAACTTGAAAAATGATATGCTGGGATGGCGTATGCGGTCTGAGAAAAAGCATAATAGAAATGGTTCACTGCATAAAGACATTGCATCCCCAATGTGCGTTTACTATATCTGTTGAAATTCTAACACTAACAAGTTTGTTGTTTTTCCAATCACAATTTCCAGTTAGTTGTTAGAAGTGTACTGGCATCGCACAGATAATCAAACAAGATCAAAGGGGCCTATACTTGAAAAGTATGACTGGGTCATACCACAACATTGAGTCAGAAAAGGCAATGAGCCAAATGCTCAAAGAGGCCTTAGAAAAAATGGGAAAAATGCATTCTAAGATGAACAAAATGCAGTTAGCGCTGGCCAAAGTGCAAAAAGGTCCTGAGGCACCCACTACTCCTACCTTCCCGCCAGGACATACCCCAGAATACCTTCCTCCCAGTCCCTCAACAAGCTTCCCAGGCCATCATTACTACCAGGGAAGGGACGCTTATGACCCCCAAGCTCCACACCTTATCAAACCCCTCCTCTACCAAATGCCCTATCTTTGTGGCACCTCCCCCAGCTCCATTGCACAAATCATCAAGTGAGCCGTTATTTCAGGTTCACCAAACTCAATATTACCTCCCTGAACGCACGTTCAGGGTACCCGAACCACCCACATATACTCCTCCCTTTGAGGTCCCGGCTGAAAAGCCGGCCAAGAGCCCAGAGTAGAATGAGATGATGCGAAAAGTCAAAAGCCTGGAGCAGTCCTTCAGGAGCATGCACGGGATGGGAAATCAGGTCAGTGTGGCTTATAAAGATTTATGCACTTTCCCCAACGTACAACTACCAGCGGGATTCAAGATGCCCAAATTTGATCTGTAAGAAGGACATGGTGATCCCATGTCTCATCTGCGAGGATTTAGCAGCAAGATGAGGGGAGCGGGTGGAAAATATGAGCTACTAATAGCTTATTTCGGACAGAGTTTGAGCGGGTCTGCCTTAGAATGGTACACAAGGCAAGATCCAAGAAGGTGGTATACTTGGGATGATCTGGCGCAGGCCTTCACCGAGCACTTTCAATATAACCTGGAGATAGTGCCAGACCGTCTCACATTATTGAAGCTTGAGAAGAAACCAGAGGATAACTTTAGGGAATTTGGATTTCGTTGGAGAGAACAAGCAGCTAGAGTTGATCCTCCGATGAGAGAGGGGGAGATGGTAGATTATTTTGTACAAACGCTCGAGCCAACCTACTTCGGTCACTTGGTGACCTTAGTGGGAAAATCCTTCAACGAAGTGGTAAAGATGGGGGCATGATAGAAGAATGTCTAAAGACCAACAAAATATTAAGTTATTGAGCGATCAAGGCGACAACACAGGCCATTCAGAGCGGCACGGGAGGTGCGCTCAAGAAAAAGAAAAGAGAGGATGTCACAATGATAGAGGCCGACAATTGGTCCAGATCCAGAGGTCCTTCCCCCCATTACCAATCCAGACCCCCTCACCCAAATTACCCCTACATTCCAAATTATCCTCCACAACATTATTACCCAATACCCGATCCTCATTTTTCCATCCACCATGCCCAAACATATGCTAAACCTCCCGTCCAGGCACCATGGCATGCACAAACCCCACAAAATAACTACACACCCCCAAGAGCATACAGAAACCCCAACGGTACAGGATTCCGTCCAAACAAAGCTTTAAGAAATGACAGAACACCAAAGCCAAAGACTTTCACTCCCTTGGGAGAATACTAGTTTGTTTCATTGGTTGAAGCAGGTGGGATTGTTGAATCCAGTCGACGCCAAATTACCGAACCCCCCTCCAAGGAATCTTGATCATACAGTGAGCTGTGAATACTGTTCAGGATGCCCTGGGCATGATACAGAGAAGTGCTGGAAATTTTAAACAGATATCCAGGAGCTTATCGACACTCGTCTAATTGAGGTGCAAACCCCGGCAGAACCTAACATCAACCAAAATCCACTCCCAGCCCATCATGAGACCAATATGATCGAGTTGGTACAAGCAGAAGAGGGGTATGAAAAAGCCTCTCAAACTGTAATGATGGTCAGGTCAAGTGGAAGTAGGCAAAGGGACCAATTGATGATAAATCACCCATCAATGAGAAGGGGGCGCATAATAAACCAGCAATGATGAGGGAATCCACATGAAAAATATTGGCGAAACCAGGAGAGGTGAAGATAGTTGTACCAGGAGCAACAATCAAACATGTTCTGACTGTAGAAGGTGCTCGCATAGATCCCATCATCATCAAGCCAGCAATTAAGTTACCCATAGTTGATAACAAAGCTATCCCATGGAACTATGACCAGGTAACAGTGACCTATAAAGGAAAAGAGGTCAAGGAGGAAGTTTGTGAGGCATAAGGGTTGACCCGCTCAGGGAGATGTTTCGTTCCTGCAAAATTAAGAAATGCCGGCCCGGCAACAGTAAAGAAACTTGTGACCAACGAAGAAGCATCAGATTTTTTAAAGAAGATGAAGTTCCATGATTATTCCGTCCCAGATTAGCTAAAGAAAACTCCGGCTCAAATCTCTTTATTGTCATTACTGATCCACCCTAACGAACATCGGCAAGCCTTGATGAAAATCCTGAATGAGGCTCATGTACCTGATAAGATCTCCGTCAGTCACCTGGAGAAGATCACAAACAGGATATTCGAGGTAAACAGGGTTACTTTCACTGATGACTAGTTACCTGAGGAAGGTACCGCGCACAACAAAGCACTTTATCTTACGGTGAAATGCAAGGAGTCCGTGGTTACCCGAGTCTTGGTTGACAACGGATCCAGTGCAAACATCTGTCCTCATTCTACATTGGACAAACTAAAAATGGATATCAATAGGGTACGTAAGAACAACATCTGTGTTCGAGGTTTTGAAGGAAGAGGTAAAGCATCAGTCGGGGACATAGTGTTGGAGTTGACAATCGGGCCAGTGGAATTCACCATGGAATTCCAAGTGTTAGATATGGTAGTCTCATACAACCTTTTGATAGGACGACCATGGTTTCATGCTGCAAAGGCAGTTCCATCTACCCTGCACCAGTTGGTCAAGTTTGAGTGGGACCGACAAGAGATTGTGGTTCATAGAGAAAACAAACTACATTCTCAGCACGGCACCATTGTGCACTTTGTTGAAGTAGAGGATGGCGTCGTGCCATGGGTATACCAAGTTTGTGATGCGGTATCTGTAAAGAAAGTTTCGGAGGGAGAATACACTCCAAATACCAAGATGACCTCCGCATATGTCATGGTCGCCTACGAAATGCTGGGAAACAGTTTTGTGCCCGGTAAGGGTTTGGGTGCATCTCTGCAAGGTATCGTACTACCAATCTCCTTGCCGAAAAATATGGGTACTTTCGGTTTGGGATTTGAACCTACAGCGGAAGACATCCGCGAGCTAAGAGGATTAAGTAGAAGACATGGGTACTTCCAAAGCCGGTCCCGTGCCTTTCTAGATCTTTTGTTAAGTTCGGAGCCAGAAAACATCCAGCAACAAGGATTTCCAGTCTTGCGTTCGAACCAGATGAGGAATTTCTGAGAAGGTTCGAAAATCTGTTCACTGATGTGAACATAATAGAAGATGGAGAAGGGCCTAGTCACGCTGAAATACAATTTGTAGGGCCAAAAACAAAACTGAATAATTGGAAGGCTACTCTTATTCCCACCCGAAAGGAGTCTTGGTAGTTTGCTTTGATTTTCCTTGAAGTTTGTTTGGGATTATTTTATGGTTGTAGTCCAGTTTATTTTGTTTTCAAGTTTTCTTTCTTAAAGTGTGCAAACCCTGGTATCTTGTATTTTTCTTTCTCTCAATGAATGGAATTTTTGTTCCCGCTATTTCTGATTTTGTTTTGTTTTTCCTTTTACTTTTCTGAACAACATTCTTTTCACTAATCTTAATGATATGGCATGCATAAGGAATCTTCAACCGAGTCTAAAAAATCAATTTAGTTCGTAAACAATAAAGCAAGAAATGAGAAACGATGAGAATGAATCAGAATACGACGAAGATGAAGCCTTAGAAGAAATCAGCAAAGAATTGAGTCACTTTGAAGGAAAGCCCAAACCCAATCTAAATGATACAGAAGTCGTCAATCTGGGAGACGCAGATGACATTAGAGAAACCAAGATAAGCGTCCATCATGAACCAAACCTCAAGGAAGAAGTAATCAAAACACTTGTTGAGTTTAAAGATGTTTTTGCATGGTCGTATGACGACATGCCAGGTCTGAGCACTGATTTAGTGGTTCATAAATTACCCACTGATCCGGCATTTCCTCCCGTCAAACAGAAATTGATAAAATTCAAAACGGATATGAGTGTGAAGATTAAGGAAGAAATAACCAAGCAATTGGGCGCAAAGGTTATTCGGGTCACTAGATATCCGGAATGGTTGGCTAATATTGTGCCGGTGCCAAAGAAGGACGGAAAGATAAGAGTATGTGTTGACTATCGCAATCTCAACAAACCAAGCCCAAAGGATAACTTCCCACTACCCAACATCCACATCTTAATTGATAACTGTGCAAAGCGAGATATTGGATCTTTCGTGGATTGCTCTGCTGGGTATCATCAGATTCTGATGGATTAAGAAGATGCAGAGAAGACGGCTTTTATCACGCCATGGGGAACCTATTGCTACCGGGTGATGCCATTTGGTTTAAAGAATGCTGGGGAAACTTATATGAGGGCAATGACTGATGTGTTTCAGGATATGATACACAAAAAAATCGAAGTGTACGTCAATGACGTGATCATAAAGTCAAAACATCAGGCCGATCACGTCGGATATTTGAGGAAGTTTTTCCATAGACTTTGTAGATACAACATCAAGCTTAACCCAGCCAAGTGCGCATTCGGTGTCCCATCAGGGAAACTATTGGGATTCATAGTGAGTGGGCGAGGCATTGAGTTGGACCCATCAAAGATCAAATCCATCCAAGAATTGCCAGCACCGAAAAATAAGACCGAAGTACTGAGTCTTCTGGGAAGGTTGAATTACATAAGCCGGTTTATTTCTCAACTCACATCGACATGTGAACCTATTTTTAGGCTGTTGAAGAAGGACGCTGCAGTCAAATGGACTGAAGAGTATCAAGAGGAATTTTATAAGATAAAAGGGTATTTGTCAAACCCACCTGTGTTGGTTCTACCTGAACCCGGGAGACCTCTGATTCTTTATCTAACGGTTTCGGAAAACTCATTTGGCTGTGTATTGGGGTAGCATGACATCACCGGCAGAAAGGAACAGGCCATTTACTATCTCAATAAGAAGTTCATAGTTCATGAAGTTAAGTACACTCATCTTGAAAAAACGTGTTGTGCCCTAACTTGGGTAGCACAAAAGCTGAAGCATTATCTGTCTTCCTACACCACTTATCTTATTTCACGATTAGATCCATTGAAGTATATTTTCCAGAAACCTATGCCCACAGGGAGGTTAGCAAAATGGCAAATACTACTTACGGAGTTCGACATCGTCTATGTGATGAGGACGACTGTGAAAGCCCAAGCCTTAGCCGATCACTTGGCTAAGAATCCTGTTGATGATGAATACGAACCTTTAAGGACGTATTTTCCCGATGAAGAAGTGTTGCATGTAGATGAGCTGGAATTGACCGGGGAGCCAGGATGGATACTTTTCTTTGACGAAGCTGCGAACGCAAAAGGAGTTGGAATATGAGCGGTACTTATCTCTGAAACTGGACAGCATTATCCTATTACAACTCAACTACGTTTCTATTGCACCAACAACATGGCTGAGTATGAAGCATGCATTTTGGGGTTGCGGTTAGCTGTGGACATGGATGTCCAGGACGTCTTGGTCTTAGGAGACTCGGACCTCCTAGTACATCAGATTCAAGGAGAGTGGGAAATGCGAGATTTGAAGCTTATACCATATCGCCAATGTTTGCATGACCTGATTAAGCGATTCCGATCAGTGGAGTTCAAACATATCCCAAGAGTGCATAATGAGGTTGTCGGTGCTTTGGCTACTTTAGCATCAATGTTGCATCACCCAGACAAAATCCATGTTGTCATGTTACATATTCAGGTTCGAGATCAGCATGCTTATTGCAACATGATAGAGGAAGAGATGGATGGCGAGCCATGGTTTTATGATGTCAAAGAATACCTCAGGATGGGAATATACCCGGAGAAGGCAACTGAAGATCAAAAGAGAGTCATTCGACGATTGTCAAATGGATTTTTCCTCAGTGGGGGAGTGCTGTATAAAAGAATGCCTAATTTGGGTTTGCTGAGATGTATAGATACTGGTCAAGCCACGACACTAATGACAGAGGTACATGCTAGAGTGTGTGGACCCCATATGAGTGGATACGTATTAGCTAAGAAAATTATGCGAGTAGTATATCATTGGCTAACTATGGAGCGTGACTGCATCAGTTTCGTACGAAAATGCATTCAGTGTCAGATACACGGGGATCTAATTCATTCTCCTCCGACAGAATTGCATACAATGTCAGATCCATGGCCCTTTGATGCCTGGGTTATGGATGTCATTGGACCCATCGAGCCGGCATCTTCTATCGGTCATAGGTTCATTCTGGTAGCCATTGACTATTTTACCAAATGGGTTGAAGCTAAAATGTTCAAGTCAGTGACCAAGAAAGCGGTGGTGGATTTTGTGCATTCCCATAGCATCTGTAGATTTGGGATCCCAAAAGTGATCATCACGGATAGCGGTATCAATCTTAATAGTGGTTTGATGAAAGACGTATGTCAACAGTTTAAGATTTCACACCGTAATTCCACACCACATCATCCCAAGGCGAATGGAGTCGTTAAAGCAGCCAACCAAAACATATAAAAGATATTGAGGAAGATGGTAGAAGGATCCAGGCAATGGCATGAAAAGTTACCATTTTCACTATTGGGGTATCGTACTACTGTTCGTACTTCAGTAGGTGCAACTCCTTATTTGTTGGTATACAGAACTGAAGTAGTGATACCAGCAGAGGTTGAAGTTCCCTCCCTTCGGATAATCGCTGAAGCGGAGATTGATGATGATGAATGGGTCAAAAGCTGATTCGAACAATTAAGCTTGATTGACGAAAAGAGATTGGCAATGGTATGTCATGGCCAATTGTATCAAAAGAGAATGGCAAGAGCGTATAATAAAAAGGTGCGTCCTAGGAAGTTTGAAGTGGGACAACAGGTGCTGAAGCGAATCTTGCCACATCAGGCCGAAGCGAAGGGCATGTTCGCCCCGAACTGGCAAGGGCCATATATTGTGACCAGAGTGTTGTCCAATGGTGCTTTATGTCTAACAGATGTCGAAGGAAGATGCATCGACATGGCTATCAATTCTGATGCGGTCAAGAGATATTACGTGTAATTTCTTTGATTATAAATTTGGTTAATTTGTTTGTTTGTACTTGTTGTTTATCGGATAATGAAATGACGGAGGCAATTCTTTCTTTTATCCAAACACTTTTAACCCTTGCTTTCCCCCTTTTTGAGCATTACCTGTTCTTTTGTATCCCTCTCTTGGAATCATTAATGAAAACAAAAAATGAAAAATGAAAAAACAAAAAACGAAGAAAAAACAAAAAAAAATAACAAAACAGAAAAGAAAACAAAGGAAATTCACACGAAATAAAGGAATATGAGTGAACTACGTTCGACCTGATTCCTCAAAGAGGATACGTAGGCGCCTCACGGCTCTGTCATAGTGTAACAAAAATCAAAGATTCCCCAAGCAGTAAAACTGGGGCAGAAGTTATGTTCTATTTTTTTAGAAAAAGTATGATTCCAAAAGTTGTAATGTTTTACCCATTAAAGTTATATCCTTTTCTTTAGCCTCACACACAAAAACCCATATTGATATCCAAAAAGACCTCCCGATCAATATCTGAGAGGTCCCGAGTCATGCAAAGGAAAGCCAAGAATAACACCACGATCCCCGAATGAATAAGGATCATGAGCTGAAGGAATTGGTAGCCAAGGGAACCCCCAGTAGAGAGAATCGTTTTGATAACACTTCAGTCCCCAGCAGAGAAAAGAGACAAAATGAGGGAGTCTTATCGGTGAAAACCTTCACAGGCACCATAAGGCGACAAAAGCTGAGAGAAACAAAATGAGAGAGTCTTATCGGTGAAAACCTTCACATGCACCATTAGGCAACGGGAGTTTGAGAGAAATGAGAGAATCTCATTAGTGAAAACCCTTTAAAGAGCACTATGAGATGGAAAGGTAAGACTGTCGAAAAGTGTCTGCATTCGGCAATGAATTGGATGCCTGTTTGTCCCCAGCAATATGAAGCAATCATAAAATTGATTGATACAAATAGAGTGGGTTGATTAATACCAAAATGCATGACATGATCATTTGGATCGGTTATACCATTCTGATAAGTTCTTTTCTTTTTATTTTTCCCAACATCCGTTCAGAAAAGTTTCTCTTTTTATTTTTCGCAATCATCATTTTTCATTTAAAGACTTTCTTTTGAGAAATTTGTTTTGAGAAGGAATTTTTCAGAGCTTACTACCAGTCGCCAAATCGGTGCAAAGCAAATGTGAGTAGGCACAAGATAAAGCCATAAGTCAAAAAGACATTTTGTTGTAGGACCACGATAGGTTGGTCTGAAGTTTCGGAGGAAGTACGGAGTAGGTTGGAAAACAATTATGGAGGAATTACGTCAATAATGATCATCGGGAAGTAGGAGCTTCCCAAGAAAATTATCGACCGAGAGGGTCGGACAACACAAAGCAAAGAAGGAAAAAGAAAAGGAAAGAAAAGTCATCTGCGGCAAGAATATCATCACCAACAAATAACAGCATTCCCTAACAAGTTTAGGGAGCGCAGAGCAAGGAAAAGAGAAAAGGAAAAACCATCCCCAGCAGGAGTGGCCCGACCACTTGCCACATTTTAAACTAACAAATTTTTCTTTGATTTGAAGCAGGAAAAGGAAAGGTTATTGGTGATGGAAAGACATGCCACAAAGAAGATTATCAAACTGGGCAGAAACTTTTCTCTCATTGCGAAAATTTTCTTGAATCAAATACCCACTTAAAGAAGATGGAAGATAAACACAAGGTTGTGAAGGAAATGGAATTCCCAGTGGTTTAAGGAAAAAAGAGATGCCAAGTTATAGAGAAAAGCAATCTTGAGAAAAGCGAGATAGCCCGAGTTTTAAGGACAAATGGTCTTTGAACCAGCGTTATCCTCAGCAGTTTTGAAAGAAATAAACAACAAGCTTTGCTGAAGGATGTATCCCCATGCAGACAGAACAAAAGGATGAAACTTGTGTTCAGAAAAGCAAAAGGCCAGTGTCATGTCCAGCAGTTTTTGGAAGAATGAAACACCAGCTTTGAAAGAATGAAAACTCCTCGGCGGTGTTATCCCCGACAACTTTCAGAGGAACAAAACGCAAAGGAATGAAAGAAGTTTTGAAAGAGGAAAGAAGAAAAAGGATTCCCCAGCATTTTTATCCTCAACACGGTAATTCCCAGCTTATAACTTTTTAATACTCGGCAATTTTGAGAGAAAATAAAAGTTTTGAAGGAAGTAGAAAAGGAGGGGAAGAAAGGAGATTCCCAATGGTATTATCCCCAGCAGGTAAGTAAATAATTCCAACAGTGTTATCCCCGGTGGTTAAGAGGGAAGGCAACACAAATTTTGATGGAAGCAATTCTGAAAGGAAATAATTCAAGAAGAAGGAAAAGGTTTAGGGAGACGACGGTAATAGAATGCAGTTGAAATTGTTGATGAGGTCAGGTGCCCGCCTGAAGAATGGAATGGCGTTTTACTTAAAATTATAGTTGAAGTCAGGTGTCCGCCTGAAGAATGGAATGGATTTTTACTTTAAGTTTGAGTTGAAGTTTTAAATCACTGCTGAAGTCAGGTGCCCACCTGAAGAACGGAATGGCGATTTATTTTTCAAAGTTATTGTTAAAGTCAGGTGCCCGCCTGAAGAACAGAATGGCAATTTATTTTCGGAGTTTGTTGTTGAAGTCGGGTGCCCGCCTGAAGAACGGAATGTCATTTTACTTTAAGTTTTATTTGAAGTTTTAAATCATTGTTGAAGTCAGGTGCCCGCCTAAAGAATGGAATGGCGATTTATTTTTCAAAGTTATTGTTGAAGTCAGGTGCCCGCCTGAAGAATAGAATGGCAATTTATTTTCGGAGTTGGTTGTTGAAGTCAGGTGCCCGCCTGAAGAATGGAATGGCGTTTTACTCTAAGTTCTAGTTGAAGTTTTAAATAATTGTTGAAGTCAAGTGCCCGCCTAAAGAACGAAATGGCGATTTATTTTTCAAAGTTATTATTGAAGTCAGGTACCCTCCTGAAGAATGGAATGGAGATTTATTTTCGGAGGTTGTTGATGAAGTCAGGAGCCCGCCTGAAAAACGGAATGGCATTTTAATTTTCAAGGTTGATGTTGAAGTTAGGAGCCCGCCTGAAGAACGGAATGGCATTTTTAGTTTCCAAATTTGTTGAAGATAGGAGCCTGCCGAGAGAGCGGAAAGTCAAACCCTTTTAATTCAAGAAGTCAGTAACCCACCGGAAAAGCGGAAGAGAACAAAATCCCCGACGTAAATCCAAATTCAGAAATTAGCATGAAGGCAACATGGGTCAAAAGAAGGCAGTTCAGGTTTTTAAAGGAAAATAATCCGAAGTTCACAAAGAAGAAATAAGCAGTTCAAGTTCGTTAATCAAGTGAAGCCGAAAAGTCAAGTTAGAAGACAAGAAACATCAGGAGAAACACAAGAGCAAGCAAGGCAACAAGAAACACACGAAGAACAAGTTGAAGATATAGATAAGATTTTTACAATTCATAGACTATGATTTCGTCTAGCTTCTTATTTTTTAACATGGTGTAATAAGGAGGTCAGTGAGCAGTAACAGCATTCAACAGTAGTAACAGCAAGATCACAGCTTCATAGTAGTCCCAGCGACCAAAACTTCCAGAACTACATTGACCTGATTCCCTTTTAGCCAGGGATATGTAGGAAACCTTTGAGGCATAGGTTCGGTCAAATCTTTCAAAAAATGCTTCATACGAAGTATTCAAAGGGGCAAAAATTGCTCGTATCCGCTCACTTTGTCTTTGCACGAAAACTCTTCATGTTTCCGGTCAAAGAGGGGCAGCTTTGAGCACGTAATTTTTGCCTCAATCGAATTACTCCCAAAGAATTCAAAACAAAATAATTTTTCCTTTGTGTGCAATTTTATGAGTTTTGTGCTATTGTTTGCATTTATGCGTGTATGTTTATTTCTTTAATTAATGAAAAAATACAAAAATATGTCACATTCGCATTTAGGATTCATTAAAAGTAATCAAGTTTATTTTACAAAAATGGAAAATGACAAAATATGTATTTTTGCATTTTTTAGCATTTAATGTCCCAATTGTGTGATTTATTTTAAATTGGTATGATAATTGTTATTACATGTTAATTTGGTTTTGTAATTTAATTAAGGGTTTTGGTTTTATATTTTTAAAAATAGTTTGGGGAAATAAATAGAAAAGAAAATGAAAATAAAGAAGTCTTGGTCTTATAGACTATTTAAATTAAAAGAAAAGAGACTAAGCCCCCAACAATTCTACCCTGAACCCATCCAAACCAGCCCAGTATCGCCCTGACCCGGTCCGCCCCAGCCCCGTTACACCATAAACGACAATGTTTACCATTTGGGTTTGATCTGGACCGTTGGATTCTCGTGATCCAACGACCCAAATTAATTCTTGCATTTTTACATAACAAAATACCCCCAAACTCGTTTTCCCCTTTCATTTTTCCCCCTCAGACCCGTTCATCTTCCCATCATCCAGAAAACCCTAGCTGTCACCCCGCCCTTTCGCCTGAAACCCGGCGGCAACAATGCCGCCGGCCACCCAAATAACACCCTTGAACCTCCCTCCGATCCTCCGTCAGTCCAAATCTATGACCCTTGTTCCTCGAATCGTGATAGAACTCTTTGAATCTTAGATCGAAGAATCGACCCCAAAACCCTAGGTCACCAAATCCGCCCCAAAATCACACCTCGTAACTACCTCAACTACCTCTTCCATGAACTGTGTTTGTTTTCCCTCGAATGGTTCTAAAAAGTCTCGAATCAAGGATTTTCAAAGCCACGCGCAAGGTATTGTCTCAACATTTGATGTCAAATCGACCATAGTTGAGTGTTCTTCTTCAAGAACACTCGACTGGGGTCCGTATTGACCCCAAGTCCAAAAGATCTTGAAAGTTCGAGCCCCGACCTTGAAACAGTAGGTTTCCATTTTCTTTTTCTTTTCTTTCTGATTTGTTTCGTTCATTAGATTCATCTTCTACCCCTTTCTTATTTTGTTAGAATCGAACGTTCTTGTGTTAACTCTGGATTTTATTCTTTCTTTTATTTTGTTTGAATGATTCAAACCAGTCAGTAGCAGTAAGTCTTGTATAAAACTATGGCTATTCCCATGTATAATACTGTGGCTACTCCCATGTATAAAACGGTGGTATGTCTTGTCGAATTAGTCAAATTACTATTAGTTCCAAGTGTTTCACCTGTGTCGTGACTTTGCATATGAATTCAGTGTTTTCATTCAATGTATTTACAGTGTTCCTTGTTCGTATATAGGTTTAATGTGGAATTGTGTTAGTTTATTCCCTGAATCGATGTATCCTTCGTCTTGTTGCAATGCTATTTGATCTATTTTGAATTCAATTGAATATGTTAAGTCAAATAACAATGTTTGGGGTCTGATATGAATTGAACTTGAGTTCACATTCAGCCTTAGTTTATTCAGTTGTTAGGGTTTCCCCTTAAGAGAATTGGTTATAGCTGATAGTTTTGGGACAGATTGGAGGGGTTAAGGTAGGATAGTAAGTTGCAGAGATTAAGGGGTAGTTTGGGATAGGGATGGCTACCAAAGATAAGTGGAGCACTAATGGATTTAAATAACAGCATTAAGTCAGTGGATAGATTAAAAAATTGAAGAGATAAGATGATGATTGTGAATGCACTTATTGAATGCCTATTAAAAGGCTGGAAAACAGAGCTCAAGATGAAAAAAGAAATATTCTGAAATTGGGGAAAAACAACAAAGAGGACAAATTGAGAAAAAGAGAGAACTGTTTCATCGGCTTTTCTCATTGTTTTGTTTAGTTTTGAGTTAAAAATTCAGTCCTTTAGCTTATTTAAGATCAGAAACAACATAAACTCTCTATTGATGTCCTATTCTCAAAGTTTGATTACATTTGGAATCTATTGGTTTTGAGTCTGTTGGTCTGAGTTATTTGGTGGGTCAGCTATTGGTTTGCATTTCAATTCTTGATTTTTAAAACTCTTCTGGGCTTTGAATTTGAGTTGAATTACTCCCGAAATTTTACTAGTTCCTAGTTTGTATTGTTGCTACTGTGGTTTATTGCTGTACTGGTGGTTTGAACTATCCCTTAGTTGTTGGTTATTATTGGTTACTTGCTGTTGCGACTTCTGTTTGTTACTTCTGTTGCGTTTGAGTTGCTGCTGACTGACCACTCATCTTCTTCTATTTTCATTATCCAGGTACATTTTTATTGAACTTGATTCATTGTAGCATCAACAGTTGATAATAAAATATGATGGAAGCATGAGTTTGATATAGTTTTCCAAATCCGTATATAGTATTGTATTGATGTTAGCTATGTACTGATTGGGATCTGAAGAGCTAATGTAGTTTGAACTTTAATTATAAATAATAAAATATAAGGCTTGTATAATTAGGATTGTATTCAAGTAGATTTAATTTATTTCATTTTCTGGACTGTATCAAGACTGTTTGAATTTATCTTGTGGACTATTAAACTTACTGGAGGTACCCTTATAAGCATGTGAATCCTATTGTTCGTAGCCATTTTAGCTTGACTTAATTCGTGTTATTGAAGTAGTTGAAGTTTGAATTCGTAATTGAAATAGACTTTGAAATATGTAGGCCTTTGTCTATCAAATCAATATTTACGTGGTGTGAATTAGACAAACATTTTATTGATTTAATCTAAAGGTTCAACGCAAGACTCATCTTTCTTTCGTTTTGGATTTATTTTGGTGACATGTTATGTGTTTTGCTTGTTCAGTGACTTGTGTGACTTGAGTGAAGATTAGTATTTTTCTTTGACCATTTATTTTTAGTTGTTGGTAGTTGATTAGGAAATTATCTTATAATTAAATTGATATAAGAAGTTTGTAAGTAATAGTGAATTTGAGTAAGTTAGGTACAGAGTTTATAGTTGACGTGTTGGTTAAAGTTTTGTTACGCATTAATTTACTTATTGTTTGTTGCCAATCCACTCTGTTCGTTTTGGTAGTAGAATTGTTACAAATCATTGTTAAGCTTTGGTTTGAGGTGTGCCGTGCCAAATAAAATGACAATTGTATAGCCCTTATTTTGATTAATCTTGTATTTGTCCCTTAATTAATTTTGTTATCCTTAGAACTCGAGGTGTGTCATTTAGTAAATTTCATGGCCTTCGTAAACTACAAATGCGAAATTGCTTTAGTCGCGCTAGGTAATAATATTACCTTCCTAAACTTGGGTGCACATTTATGTGACCCAAATCCAAATATCAACGGGGTCAAAATGTGTTGATAATCACGGGTACATTGACTGTGACGTGGTTCGAGCTACGTTTTCACAATGTTGCAATTCTCTGTAAAATAATAATAATAATAATAATGAATAACAATATTAAAAACGGTTAAAGATAAAAATTTGCACATGAGTTAAAGCATGTAATAAATCAGATAAATAAGCCAAATATAACAGTTGAGCGGCCGTGCTAGAATCACGAAACTCGGGAATGCCTAATACCTTCTCTCAGGTTAACTCAATTCCTTATCCGGATTTCTGGTTCGCGGATTGTAGTACAGAGTCAATCCTTTCCTCGTTCGGGATTCAACCGGTGACTTGGGACACCATAAATCTCCCAAGTGGCGACTCTGAATTAAATAAACAAATTTCGTTTCGATTGTCCTTTAATTGGAAAAACTCCCTTGCGCCCTCGTGGGTAGCGCCAAAAGGAGGTGTGACAATAACGAATTTATTGTTTTACAAATTAGTCCAAACATGCTTCATCTAGCACCCTTTTTCTCTTATTTGGATTTAACCGCCGTTTTCTTTTAAGCATTTATGGTTTTTATCCCTGAAACTGACTAGTTTTTTTTTATTTTTCATATAACTGTCTTTCAATTATTTAAATGTTGTTTTTATTTTTTCTTTGTGAAAATACATGACCACGTATCATTAGTTGCTGCATAAATCATGATCTGCATCATATTTCACTCGTGTGTATCAAATCATATAGCAATACTTTAGTGGGTGGTTGTGTTCTTCCTATTTACTACCCTTAAATTTGGAAAGACTTATTACAGTAAAATCAGTGGATCAGTGGTGCAGTCAGCGGTTTCGTGCCTTCCCCTTCGAGTTGTCTACTTGAGGGTACCAGTCTAAAACCCCATAGAAACCTTACTCTAGTTAAAATTGTGCATGCATCATGGTCAAACCTAGTCGGATCAGTTATGTTGTCCACATAATGATCCTTTAAGATAAGCCTTATCCGAATTCCATCGGATTTTCCATAATCCCAATAGACACAACCACGTCTGTGCATTAATTTGGAGAACAAAATTCAATTGTGTTGATCATAAATGTATAAATAGTCGAGTCTGGTAGGGGTAAGGTCTGACCCTTTTGTTTTGTAAAAAATGAGGCACGAGGTCCCCGAATTCGGTATGGTTAGCAATATCCCACCATTGTTGCTATATTGATGAGAGGACCTTTCCTCAAATGACAAGAAGCGTGTGACAAAGTACCTGGATAACCTGCGTTCCTTCCTAGATATTGAGCCAAACAACAAATTGATCGAGGCTGCCACCTTATTCTGGGATAGTGATAGGGCTGTATTTTGTTTCGCCGATATGGAAATGGCACACCTCCTAGAAGAAATTGGAGGGCTTGCGGGGTTGACTTGGGACAATCCCAGACTATTGTTATCGGAAACTATACGGGTAGAGGATTTTTGAAGATGAGATGGTTGAAGAAGAATGTCAACCTAGTATGATTGACAGAATCTTACATACCTTTCGAATATCTATACGGGAGGTATGGTTGTAGCAAGTCCTTCCATACTTACCATGATGAGATATCTCTCACTTCTCTGGGTCACATCAACCATAGGCTGTTTGTATTCATTGTGTGCTTCCTAGGCTTGATAGTGTTCCAAATGATAAGGGTAAGAATCCACACTATGTTGGCCATGCTCGCCAAGACTTTGATGGAAAGGTTTAATGGACAGACATATACCATAGTCCCCATGATCATAGCCGACATCTACAGGGCTCTAGAACGCTATCAAAGAGGAGTCAAACATTTTGAGGGTTGTAATTTGTTGCTGAAGTTATGGTTGTTGGATCATTTCCAAGAAGGTCGCTATCGCCAGGAATTTCCGCGAAGAGCTTGGAACGACCATATTGCCTTCCATCACCCCAAGCAGATGAGTTACATTTCGGAAAGATTTGCTCAACCGGAAAGCGCCAAAGAATGGGCCGAGTTCTTCAACAATTTGACCGAGGAGCAGGTGCAGTGGATGTTTAAATGGTTCCCAACCGATGAATTTATTATTAGATCCAGGGATGCTCCGCACTTGGTGGTGACCGGTTAAAGAGGGATATGCCTATATGTCCCTATGCGAGTTATGATGCAGGTAGGCAGAAAATAGGTTGTACCAAGGTTTGTCAAGATTAGTCATTTCAGGGCAGATTTTCAAGACGATGACGTCCCTTACAAGTTCCAAGTTCAGCACATGTGGTACTGCAAAATCATTATGCAAAAGAATTCCATTGAGCCAGACAGGTATCGTTCAGGGTGTGAGCCTCTCTACCCGGCATAGTTAGAGGACAATCTGAAAGGGATAGTGATACTAGGGGCCAGTCGAGGGAACAGAATTATAGAGGAGGAAGCTAAAGCTCAAGTCAAATACAACAGGCTGCGCAAGAGGGTCCATAAATCTAAGAATAAGCACCGAGAAATACATGAGACGAATATGAGGTTGATAAAGGAGTGGAAAATGATGTCAATCACTTCTAACAACAAACTGGAATATCTGGAGCAAGGAATAGCGGAGCTCCAAGCCAAAATCATAAAAAGGGTTGAGAATTACCAGAATGCTAAAGGGGCTAAAGGAGTATATCTGGCCAGAGCCTACTTGATGAAGGGGCTGCACGAGCTGGGGGCCTTTATGATTGAGTTCGGAAGATCAAATCTGGGGAAGGTCCTTCTGGGACCAAATAGACTAGATTTATTTGTTTTTTCCTAAAATATAATAAGGCTAAGTGCCAGTAGTGACTTATTTTATTATTATTTTAGTGTTATTTTGGGATTCGTGAATTTTTATATTATGGAATGAAACATTTATTGGCATTAAAAGTTCTCCAAGTTTATGTTGCTAGGCCTACCTCGGGCAAAACGAGGTTCCCAAATTATGATTTACATTCCCACAATATGTGTTTAAATAATACAAACGTTTCAGGATCTTCACTAACTTGTTACCTTTTTAGTTTTTGCTTATTTTTATTTATTCCCATCCCATTAGGTTGTTCACTCATATTGGCCTCATCAGCGTATCACACTAGATCTAGAGGCCCTCCAACTCCTCCTTCTCCAAGCAATACAAAGGGCAGAGGAAAGAAAAAATGGACGACTTAAGTGGTATCCGAAAGGAGAATATCGAGAATGCAGAAACCTCAAATGGCCGCAATACTCTCGCCTCAAATTATTTGATTTTGAGACTGGAACAAAAGATATTGGAACTACAAGGAGAACTTGAGCAAGTTTGCAACTTGACAAACTTGTCACTAACCTAAATGTCCCTGACATCAACCAACAGAATACTTAGAACACAGCACCCCCTCCAAAGCATGCAAAATAAATACCCACAAAACCTTCCCACATCAAATCATTTGGAAACTCCACCCCTGAATCCCAATCCATTACCAATACCAGCTACTCCATAACACCACCATCAACTAATTCATTACCCACCTACCACCACTTACCACACTCCCCAAAACATACCACAACCCATTCCTCATCAACAAAACTCCACCAATGACCATTATTACACCCAAGTCCCCAAAAACCATCAAAGCAATCCCATATATATGGAAACTGTACCTCACTCTACCCAACCAATCTCTTATACACAAGAATCCTCCGAGAAGGACCTGCACATTGGTGTTAAAGGAGACAAAGGAATAGAAGGTTTGAAATATGAATACCTAAACATACAACCAGATGTGGAACTGTCAGAGGGATACAAACCTCCCAAGTTTGAGATGTTCAACAGTACAGGTGATCCCAAGGCTCATCTAAGGACCTATCATGACAAACTTGTTAGGGTCGGGAAAGATGAAAAGATCCGGATGAGCTCTTTATGAGGAGTCTTATCGGGGATGCTTTGTCCTAGTATATCAACAAAGATGCCAAAAAATGGTCCAATTGGGTAAGTGCGAAGTTGCATTTCATGGAGCAGTTCTAGTTTAACATAGAAAATGCACCAGATGTCTTCTACATTCTGAATCTCAAGAAGAAATGTACTGAGACTTTTTGTGAGTATGCTACTCGTTGAAAGTCAGAAGCGGCCAAGGTCATGCTATTTTTAGATCAATAACAGATGAACAAATTCTTCGTTAGAGAACAATGCTTGCTTACCCTTCTCTCTAAACAAATCGGTTAAATAACCTTGTTTTAACAAGTGTTTTATTCACCTTGTAGCAATCTGCAATCTGTTGTTTTATGACCGTGATCGCTATGAAACTCGCACCAAAATTTTGGGCATCTTTTGCTAGGGTTTGATCTCATTTCTTTTGGCCAATGACCTTATCACTCATACTTCTTAAACAGCTACCAACTCCGAAGTTCTAACATTGAAACTTTAATCATCAATCTTTGCCTTTGTATTAATATTGTTATCCCACGTATCTCGCTCATTTCCAAGCTTGGATGATGAACCTGCATCTTGTCCTTTTGATCTAGAACCCCACATTGGGTTTTCGTGTTTACAACGTGAATCCCTTCCTATTGGTCCCATGTAAGGTTCGTACCTATTCTTACAGGACCTTTTTCAGTTTTTGGACGCCTCGAACTTGTTCATTCATCTACTCATGACTGAGTGATATTATCTTCTTCTATTCACAGCTTCGTGCTATACCTGTAGTAAACATCATTTCAAGTTGTAGTAGGGAATTCTCGTAAGCTTTCCTTGACTCTCCTCATGTCTTTTGAGCTTTTTTCATTTAAGTTACTTGCAAATGCCATGGCCGCCCAATCATCAGGTACATAGGGTAACATCATTCTCTCACGTTGAAATCTATCCACAAATTCCTTGAGTAGCTCTATATCTCCTTGTTTTTGTCACGACCCCAATCCGGGTCGTGATGGCGCCCAACACAACTGCTAGGCAAGCCCGACCATTTACACTCTCATCCCGAGCATGAAGCTCAAATCAATAACCCGAACATTAATATCAACAATAAAGCTAAACTGAATATCCACCCCAAAGATCTAGGGTCACGAGTCTGGAGCCTCTAAACAAGATCGGATAACAATATCTGATCCAAATACTAAAGTATGAATAATTTATATACAAAGGAAAAATAGAATAAGAAGAGAAGCCAGGTCCTGCGAACGCCAGCAGCTACCTCAGCAACTCGGATAAATACTGATAAAAGATGGAGTGCTCGTCTATCCCTCCTATGTACCTGAATCTGCACACAAAGGTGCAGGGAGTAGGGGTGAGTACTAAGTACTCAGTGAGTAATAAATATATAAAAGCAGCTGAAAGTAGGAAATCCACAAAATACCACAATATGAAGCTAAACTACAGTCCGAATCTCCTACGAACTAGCATCAACAATACAATATAGCTACCACAGAATAATTTAACAAATAAAGATGCAATGCAATGCACATAACCGCTACGGCGTGTAGCCCGATCCATTTAACGTCGACGGCGCTCACTGGGGGTGTGTACAGACTCCGGAGGGGCTCCTACAGCCCAAGCGCAATACTGCTGCGGCGTGCAGCCCGATCCTCATATCAACCACTGCAGCGTGCAGCCCGATCCCATGCTCAGTCCACAATAAGCAAATAAGTCACAAAACAGTTCATTTTTCTTAATTCCAGTTTCGAGTTCATAATTTATGAAAAATACTTTAACTTTATTAAATTTGCAAAAGCCGGTGACTTAGCATTTCAAAAAGGTGATTTCAATTTCCAGGATTGAGATCAGTGATTTAAGCAATTATAGCTATCACATAAATATTGTCCTCTAAGGACACTACAGGTCAGCACAAGGCCCCAAACAAGGCTTACAGCCCACAATTATATCAAATACAGTGTATTTCCAACACTAATAACATATTATTCCTTTCCGGGATGGACCAAGTCTCAATCCCTAGTCACAATCAATCCCGCACCTGCCACGGTGTGCGAGCCACGCCCTACTAGCGTCACAATGTGCTAAGCCGGGGTTTCGAACCCTCAGGCTACCATATACACAAACTACTCACCTCTAGCCGGTCGTAGACTCGTCCGCAATGCCCTTTCCTTTGGAATTTGCTGCCTCGCATGTAGAATCTATTCAAACCACAATAATTGTGTCAAATACGGGTCAAAGAATCATAACTCATTTCAATTTACATGAAATTCGCATAAATACACTAAGTTGGTAAAAACCCGACCCCGGGCCCGCTGCTCGGAAAATTCCGAAATTAGTACCAACGCGATCCTCGTCTCGCCACGAGTCCGTGCATATAAAATTTATCGAAATCGGAGTTCAATTGGCCTTTCAAAACCCAAATTTTCGTTTTCAATTTCTAGGCCACAATCCTTCACAATTTCTACCCAAATTCATGAAGATTGATGTTAATTCTACCATAAAATTATGTTTTTGAGTCAAGAATCTTACCTCCGATGTTTACCCGGTGAAATCCCCTCTTGAAGCTCTCCAAAATCATCCAAACGAAATGAAATCAATGAAAGAAATAACCCAATTTCGTGTAATAAAGAATCTGTCTGTGCTTCGTCGGGTTGTACCTTGCTGCGCTGTACAAGTTATACATCCTATTGCTCCAGCAGGCATTTTCCGTCGTTAATAACTTCTAGTACAGATGTCCAAATTACGAGTTCTTTAGCTTTCTGGAAATTAGACACGATGTTCTACAACTTTCATGTTTTGCACTTTTTGTGATTCCTTATAGATTACAAGATATCAGCTCTCAAAGTAGCCAACAATTGCTGAAAATCTGCTGCAATTAGTGCAGCAATGAGCTGCTCACTTTGGCTCTAAATGGTCCGTTTGGACCCCCGAATTCATCCCGAGGCCCCCGGGCCCCCAACGAAAACCACCAACATACTCCATAACACGATGCAAACTTGTTCCAATCATAAAAACACGCCCTTAAACACGGAAAACATCGAAACCAAGCAAATTCAAGCCTAAGTTTTCATTTAAACTTCCGCAACCAACATTCGATCAAAAACCCGACGAAACGACCTCCGAATGACCTGAAATTTTGCAGGCACATCCAAAATCACCTAACGGAGGTACTGCATTTGTCGTAATTCCATTCCGACTCCCGGATCAAAATCTCACCTATCGATCGGATTCCGCCAAAATTCCAACTTCGCCAAAATAGGCTAACTTCTTCACCGGACCTCCAAAATTACTTCCGATTGCGCTCCTAAGTCTTAAATCATCCACCGAAACTAACCGAATCATCGGAATTCAGTTCCGATCCCTCGAACTCATAAGTCAACGTTGAGTTGACTTTTCCAATTTAAGCTTTCCTTAAAGAGATTAATTGTTTCATTTCCTACCAAAATCAATCCGAATTGACTCAAGATTTGCACACAAGTCACACTCGACATTACGGACTTGTACGAACTTTCGGAATTTCATTCCGACCCCGATATCAAAATTTTCACTTCCGGTCGAATTTTCTCATAAACCTTCAAATTCATATATTTTGTCAAATGACTTCAAAATGACCTCCGGACACCCGAATTCACTTCTGATCGCGTTCCCAACTCCAAAATCACCATATGGATCTATTCGCAGACTCGGAATCCCAAACGGACATCTATAACTCTAAAATGCCTTCCAACCCAAATTTATGAAATCCTTCTAAAATACTAACTTCCACAATATACGCTGAAATGCTCACGGGTTATCAAAAACCAAATCCGGACATACGTCCAAGTTTAAAATCATCATACGAGCATGTTGGAACTTTTAGATCCTAATTCTGAGGTCATTTACTCAAAATTCCAATCGTAGTTCAGTTCTTCAACTATAAGCTTTCAAAATGAGAATTTCCATTTAGATTTGACTCCAAACTTCCTAAATTTGACTTCTGACCATACACACAAGTCAATATACCTGAGATGAAGCTGTCCATGGCATCAATCTGCTGAATGACGCGCCAGAGCTCAAAACGACTGATCGGGTTGTTACAATCTCCCCCACTTAAACATACGTTCGTCCTCGAACGTGCTGAGAACTACAATGATGTAGTCTCAAATAACTTGTTTAACACATCATGCACCTTCCTGTGTTACCACTACTTAGTTGAGCATATTAGCTATATAATTCTATAGATATAATTCTTTATTCGAGCGAATAAGACATTAGGCCAAATTCCAACATCCTGAATTTCCTGCCAAGTCTGTTTCCATCATTCGACCACCATATCCTCCACATGTTGTACCCAAACATTAATGCATAACTTTGTTGAATTCACACTTTGCATCACTTTACTCATATGACCACAATAGATTTCGGAGCCAAACCTCGATATTACCTTTCTAACGAGCTGAGATCAAATATGCTCGTACTCATTAATGACTCCAACGATCTTGTCGATTATAACACACCGCATTGGTGACACGACACCTCAGCATCGGCCTAAGCCACAATGATCACAACACAGGCTCCAATAAAAAAAATGATCCGAACACACTCGAATCATGACAACTAACTCACACAAAAGAGCTATAGTTCAATTCACCCGTACCATCATAACATAGAGTCGAGGGGTACTTGAATCCTCCTCGAAAGGTCATAACATCACATGGCCTTGCCACAGCCCATGATTCTATCCAAACACTATTACTCATGGAGCACCTCAAGTCACCATGCTCAAAACGGTCAGCCACGCACATATTTAGGGCTGAACTCAAGCAATCAATCACACCCGCGGTGATACATTTAATATATGCTATCAAATCCTGAATGGATACAACCGATGTGCTATTCCCCGAGCGGTACCCAATACGGACTATTCCTTAAAAGCTAGGAAGTATTGTATACAAAGTAACTTATAGGAAACTATATTTTCCACATCACACTGTTGCGGCGCGCAACCCGTTCCAATAACATACGCGTGGCGGCGTGCCACCCGATCCAGATACCATACCTCTGGCGGCATGCCACCCGATCCACGCATAAATCTCGCAAGAGGAAATGCACATTGAGTCAAGTTGCTCATTACAACAAACATATATATAGCCTCAAGCTTGGCCACATGAAACACATCCGACAACGTTCCTCAATACCGGAACTGAATCAATGGTAAATACCTCTACACTGACATCCGCCACAAAGGCCCAACTGACAAAGCAATACCTACCATCCGTCCGCTGATTTTGGGTGCAACTACCCTGTTGAAGCATACTCTGATGCACTCTGCTACGCAATTTGTGCCATTTCCGACATAGTCCATATCACATTAGTCTAGGCAACCTGACTTATGACAACCAGTCTGCAATCAAGTCTCATAACCCAAATTTATTATATAGAGCTAAGGGAGAGCCACTAGGGCTTCCAACTTCCAATGATCGCTAAATGGTGCCAATACACACGATATACAACCACTGTATAGGCGGATTACGAGAACTTCTAGTCTCCAACACATATATAACATATGAATCATTGTGCCTGATTCCGTACTTCACCGTACGAATACATAATGCACATCAAGCGTCCATTCATACCACGAAAGCCATTCAGAAATTTCACTATGCCATTAGCGACTCAATTATTACAGTCGATCCAACAAGAGAATACCACCATACCACTAGATATTATCAGTTTACATTACCTTTTCCTTTTGGACCATATACCCTGCCAAATTACTAGAATAGCAGTACCATTTTTCCTTAATCACTAGAAAGATCGATTCTAAATTCACCTGCAGCTGCCCGCGCTGCTCAATAATTTTTAATGACTTCCCATATATTATGAACAAATCTCAAAGCCTTGAATATGCCATTATCAACTTTCCATAACACATCGCATATACCATACCACACTAAGATAACATGGGAACTCATATCCCCTTCCTACGCCGCAAACATTGGCGCACTCAACTAGTCAAGGCCTTTCATGATCCCATATAGAGAAAACGCATTACACATTCCAAGCTTTGCATACCGACGAGAATATACTCACTTTTAAACCACGGTAGGACCCATCACAAACTCTTTCTCCCAATCCATTACATAAGTTTAGCTGCCAGGACTGAGTCCTTCTACCCACATCGAGCTACGCAACTGCCAGCACTCAAGAGCTTGGTTGCACCATAGCTGCAAGACTTATCACTTCGAACACATACCAGGAATTGACTGTATCCCTATCATACCGTTCCGGTTTATTAACAAGTTACTCCATTTTCCTTTCTGATTCATCTTTAATTTGATATTAGCCTTTACTGTAGCACTACAATATCTCAACTCATGTTACCACACGAGACTCGTACACAAGATCACACGGTCTAAAGCCCATAGGTCACTTAATACTCTCTCAATGTTTCTCAAAAGTACCACATTCTACAATACTTTGTTTTGAAGAATTTCTTGCGATTTTTGAATTCGTTATCATTACTCTCCAATATAGATACATAGAATCTCATCATTCACATATCATTACACAAGTCTTGATCCCTTCTAACGAAACCACCGTCTTTAGCCACATACACAATCTTAAGACACCTAACCATTACAAGCAAAGTCCTGAACACCGCAAGGCTATTCTCGAGCGTCATTCACCCTTATTCAATTACAATTCAGTTGTCTTATTGAACAGAACCACTCATGCCTTGTTAGAACTCTGACATCGCAGAACATGATTACATACAGCTGCATTTAGCTATCTCTCTTTTCTATTCACCGAACATTCCTTACCGACATCAATTCAAATCATCCTAGGATTTCTTCACATCTATGAAGCACCATAACCTCTATCAGAATTTTCCCAACATACCTAGAGACAGTACCAACATAGCACACAATGGTGCAATTAGTTAATCAATAAAAACCTCCCCAACTTGGCTCGGAGCCATACATCAAAGCACTTTTAGCTGCTCATAGCATTCTTTACTCAAATGATGCCACAATGTTATGGTGAGATTAAACTCGAGTCATTTACAAGCTTGACAGAGAATCGAATCATCAGAGACCTTAACTCCTCTGCAATTCTTGCATTTATTCACACTCAACATTTAAGCCTACTCTCCAGGCGACAAAAATATTTTTCTAAGTCCCAAATTTTTCAAAAATTTTGACAGAGTTTCCTTTGTAATTTGGCCTATCCACCTGCCAGAGAATCACCAAAACCATCCTAACAATACATCCACAACTCAACAAGACATCACAATGTTTATCAACAACATTAACCTCAATACTACATGGGTTATATTATCAAAATTGATACATGAACATGCGCTGCACCTGCTCGAATCATAACATATATCAAATACACTTCAATTACACATCAGAATCAACCCACCTATTTTGCCTCAATCTAGTATTTCAGTACAACACCTTCCACCGGGATACACATAGCATAATTACTTTAGTCTTCCCGAGTCTAAACTCATTTTACTACACGTAAGACACTTTACCTTCCAACTAAGAGATATGATAAATTTTCACCACGCCCATAGCTCGGGGTTACATAACAGATTACAATAAGGATCTAACACCTGACAACTCGTACATTATTAAGCTGCCATTTCCACAATTAGGAACAATACCGATCACACGAAATTTCATAATACCAGTTTGTGAAATCAGCACTTTGGTGCTCATGTCATAGACAAAGATTTGGCCTCAAGTCCTCCCGACTGGCCCAACATGAACTCACAAAGATTATATCTCGACCCTCGATCAGGGAATCACAAGCCATCAAGGCAATTATATTACTGAGTGCTCGAAGCGTACACAGACGCGTGGAAGGAATTTCAAAGATTATATCTCAAGCTGAATCAAGTACGCACGATAAGAATTCCAAGAAATGTGAAGTGTTTCCTAATGGTTTGCAACCTCCCGAGGATAAGTACAGGCGTCCCCGTACCGATCCACAAGACTCTACCAACCGGCTCAAGACTCATGAGGCCTAGTAACCTAGGCTCTGATACCAACTTGTCACGACCCCAATCCCGGTCGTGATGGCGCCTAACACAACTGCTAGGCAAGCCCGACCATTTACACTCTCATCCCGAGCATGAAGCTCAAATCAATTACCTGAATATTTATGTCAACAATAAAGCTAAACTGAATATCCACCCCAAAGATCTAGGGTCACGAGTCTGGAGCCTCTAAACAAGATCGGATAACAATATCTGATCCAAATACTAAAGTCTGAATAATTTATATGCAAAGAAAAAATAGAATAAGAAGAGAAGCCAGGTCCTGCGAACGCCAGCAGCTACCTCAGCAACTCGGATAAATACTGATAAAAGCTGGAGTGCTCGTCTATCCCTCCTATGTACCTGAATCTGCACACAAAGGTGCAGGGAGTAGGGGTGAGTACTAAGTACTCAGTGAGTAATACATATATAAAAGCAGTTGAAAGTAGGAAATCCACAAAATACCACAATATGAAGCTAAACTACAGTCCGAATCTCATACGAACTAGCATCAACAATACAATATAGCTACCACAGAAAAATTTAACAAATAAAGATGCAATGCAATGCACATAACCACTACGGCGTGTAGCCCGATCCATTTAACGTCGACGGCGCTCACTGGGGGTGTGTACAGACTCCGGAGGGGCTCCTACAGCCCAAGCGCAATACTGCTGCGGCGTGCAGCCCGATCCTCATATCAACCACTGCGGCGTGCAGCCCGATCCCATGCTCAGTCCACAATAAGCAATTAAGTCACAAAACAGTTCATTTTTCTTAATTCTAGTTCATAATTTATGAAAAATACTTTAACTTTATTAAATTTGCAAAAGCCGGTGACTTAGCATTTCAAAAAGGTGATTTCAATTTCCAGGACTGAGATCAGTGATTTAAGCAATTATAGCTATCACATAAATATTGTCCTCTAAGGACGCTACAGATCGGCACAAGGCCCCAAACAAGGCTTACAACCCACAATTATATCAAATACAGTGTATTTCCAACACTAATAACATATTATTCCTTTTCGGGATGGACCAAGTCTCAATCCCTAGTCACAATCAATCCCGCACCTGCCACGGTGTGCGAGCCACGCCCTACTAGCGTCACAATGTGCTAAGCCGGGGTTTCGAACCCTCAGGCTACCATATACACAAACTACTCACCTCTAGCCGGTCGTAGACTCGTCCGCAATGCCCTTTCCTTTGGAATTTGCTGCCTCGCATGTAGAATCTATTCAAACCACAATAATTGTGTCAAATACGGGTCAAAGAATCATAACTCATTTCAATTTACATGAAATTCGCATAAATACATTAAGTTGGTAAAAACCCGACCCCGGGCCCGCTGCTCGGAAAATTCTGAAATTAGTACCAACGCGATCCTCGTCTCGCCACGAGTCCGTGCATATAAAATTTATCGAAATCGGAGTTCAATTGGCCTTTCAAAACCCAAATGTTCGTTTTCAATTTCTAGGCCACAATCCTTCACAGTTTCTACCCAAATTCATGAAGATTGATGTTAATTCTACCATAAAATTATGTTTTTAAGTCAAGAATCTTACCTCCGATGTTTACCCGGTGAAATCCCCTCTTGAAGCTCTCCAAAATCATCCAAACGAAATGAAATCAATGAAAGAAATAACCCAATTTCGTGTAATAAAGAATCTGTCTGTGCTTCGTCGGGTTGTACCTTGCTGCGCTGTACAAGTTGTACATCCTATTGCTCCAGCAGTCATTTTCCGTCGATAATAACTTCTAGTACAGATGTCGAAATTACGAGTTCTTTAGCTTTCTGGAAACTAGACACGATGTTCTACAACTTTCATGTTTTGCACTTTTTGTGATTCCTTATAGATTACAAGATATCAGCTCTCAAATTAGCCAACAATTGCTGAAAATCTGCTGCAATTAGTGCAGCAATGAGCTGCTCACTTTGGCTCTAAATGGTCCGTTTGGACCCCCGAATTCATCCCGAGGCCCCCGGGCCCCCAACGAAAACCACCAACATACTCCATAACACGATGCAAACTTGTTCCAATCATAAAAACACGCCCTTAAACACGGAAAACATCGAAACCAAGCAAATTCAAGCCTAAGTTTTCATTTAAACTTCCGCAACCAACATTCGATCAAAAACCCGACCAAACGACCTCCGAATGACCTGAAATTTTGCAGGCACATCCAAAATCACCTAACGGAGCAACTGCATTTGTCGGAATTCCATTCCGACTCTCGGATCAAAATCTCACCTATCGATCGGATTCCGCCAAAATTCCAACTTCGCCAAAATAGGCTAACTTCTTCACCGGACCTCCAAAATTACTTCCGATTGCGCTCCTAAGTCTTAAATCATCCACCGAAACTAACGGAATCATCGGAATTCAGTTCCGATCCCTCGAACTCATAAGTCAACGTTGAGTTCACTTTTCCAACTTAAGCTTTCCTTAAAGAGATTAATTGTTTCATTTCCTACCAAAATCAATCCGAATTGACTCAAGATTTGCACACAAGTAACACTCAACATTACGGACTTGTACGAACTTTCGGAATTGCATTCCGACCCCGATATCAAAATTTTCACTTCCGGTCGAATTTTCTCATAAACCTTCAAATTCATATATTTTGCCAAATGACTTCAAAATGACCTCCGGACACCCGAATTCACTTCCGATCGCGTTCCCAACTCCAAAATCACCATATGGATCTATTCGCAGACTCGGAATCCCAAACGGACATCTATAACTCTAAAATGCCTTCCAACCCAAATTTATGAAATCCTTCTAAAATACTAACTTCCACAATATACGCTGAAATGCTCACGGGTTATCAAAAACCAAATCCGGACATACGTCCAAGTTTAAAATCATCATACGAGCATGTTGGAACTTTTAGATCCTAATTCTGAGGTCATTTACTCAAAATTCCAATCGTAGTTCAGTTCTTCAACTATAAGCTTTCAAAATGAGAATTTCCATTTAGATTTGACTCCAAACTTCCTAAATTTGACTTCTGACCATACACACAAGTCAATATACCTGAGATGAAGCTGTCCATGGCATCAATCTGTTGAATGACGCGCCAGAGCTCAAAACGACCGGTCGGGTCGTTACAGTTTTATTTGAAGAAGTCTTCCATTCTCTTTACAACTTTTTGAGCTTCAGAGTGTGCTTTTATAAATGAATTTGCAAGCTCAGCAAAAGAATCAATAGAATTTTACGGTAAAAGAGAATACCGTGTTAGTGCTCCTTTTGTGAGTATTTTGCCAAATGTTTTGAACAGAATTGACTCAATTTATTGTTTGGTTAAATCACTTCCTTTCACGCCAGCTCTAAACGCATTATACATGATCTCGTGGGTCAGTTGGTTCCATCATACTTCGAAATATCGGGCATCTTAAATTTTTTGGAATCGACAAGGGACCGACACTTGGATTCCAGGGCCGTTGAGAATATCTATCAATATTCACTCCTTTAATCACGGGTGGCACACCAGTATCTGCTATATGCGATCATTCTACTCCTTGAGCTGCTTCTGCAAAGTTAGAACAAAACTTTGTCATAATTATTTGGGGTACCTGACCTTCTATCACGAGATTCACCGGGAGTTCCTCCAATTCCTGAATTAGGAAGTTTCGAGTGTGGAGTCGGTGGTACAGTTGGTAATCAACTAACGAAAGCTTAAAGAGCATTGTTGACGTGTTCTGCAATAAGTTGTTTCAATCCATCTTCAGCATTTTGATCACCCCCTTGTTGATTAATCGTATGTGATTTTGAACTTTAAGTGACCCGTCTCGAAAGTGTTGAGGAGAATTTTGGGGGGAAGGGATTGGAGTTTCATCCTCTTGTTGATTATGTTGGTTCAATTGGTTTTGTTGGTTGTGGTCGTTGGCAGTCGACGTGATTGTTTGACAGAAAAATAATTTTAAAAACTAAAAATATTATCAGATTCCCGGTAATGAAACCAATTTGTTTAACCAAAAAATATATCTTTCGGTCGAAGACTATTTTAGAAGAACTCGGGTTACTGATAACCAAGAAATTTCGTACTTTCTCAATTATATGAAAGGAAAAGAACAAGAATAAGTAAGGAAATAACTGATTACAAAGTCAATATAAAGAAAAGCAAAAAAGCAAAGTAAATATATTTCAATTTTGGCTTAGATGTCCTTACAGATGAAATTATCTTCCCTTATATAGGAATTTACAAGCATAATGTTTTCTCCCTTTTATGGCCGAATCATTATGAACATTAATGACATTAATAAACCCTTATAATTGGCAATCATAACTATTTTTTGGAGATTCTCTAATGATTCCAATTCTTCTTCCTCATTAATTAGAGGTTCGTGAATCTTTCCCTCTTACTGTCTTGATTCATTCATCCCATATTTACTAAATGATTTAGACTCGAGCAATTGCATCCCTTCATCTCGTGAGTGAAATGCTCGTACCTTTCTTGCATCTTCCAATGCAATATTCAAGTTGTCACCTTCTTAGTGATCCATGTATTATGGCATATCAGCCACACATAATTCCACGTGTCATATTTATTTTTTACTAATACAGTGATGGAATTCAATCTTTACGACTAGACAAGCCTAAAAATTTGCGGAATAAATAGAATAATAACATAATTAATAACTAAACTTCAACATATAAATATATAGCTAAAAAATATTGCTCGGCATGTACAAGTAACCAATAACTCGAGTATAACAATATTTACAAAACCCGGTAGTCACAAGTCACGATCTTTAGGAATTTGTTCTAATTGTCTCTATACATTAGAGTCCAAGAATTACTGAAAGAAAACAACAAAGGAGGTCATAGAGGAGACTCTAAGGTCTGCGAATGCTAGTAGATATACCTCAAAGTCTCTGAAGCAACAACAAGTACTCTCAGCTAATAGCGGAGCTAGTAGAAGGTACCTGGATCTGCACACAAAATATATGTAGAAGAGTAACATAAGTACACCACAACGGTACCCAGTAAGTGCAAGGGCGGAGCTAGCATAGGACTTGGGCATTCGATCGAACCTTGTAACTTTGGTCCAAACCGTTTATTTGTCTTAAAAATTTATTAAATATGTATAAATTATTAATTTAGAACCCAGTAACATAAACGAACTAGAATACTAAACCCAAAAGCTTCAAATTATGGCTCCGCCTCTAAGTAAGTGCTAAGCCTAACCTCGATAGAATAGTGTCGAGGTCGGGTCAAGGCCCTACTGGTATAAAATAATTAAGACAAATGTATAATAATATGAAAGGACTGAGAATCCAATAAGGAGAATTTTAAAGAAAGTAACTACACAACACACAAGGTAAATGACGGGGACGCTCCCGGGATACAATATCGTAGCCCCAAAAGTAAATATGAGGGGAGGATTTCTCGAGGTACCATTTCATAGTCCCAGAAGTAAATATACAGAGGGAGAACTCCCGAAATAACGTCTCGTAGTCCCAAAATTAAATATGCAACAAAGATCTCCCGAGGTACCGCCTCGTAGTCCCAAAAATAAATATGCAGTAGGGGATCTCCCAATGTACCGCCTTATAGTCCCAAAAGTAAACACACAGCCCAAAATCAATGGCAACAACAATTAACAGCAAAAAATCCTACGGCTTAACACTAAATACAAGTCAAGGGAAAAGAAGGAAAATAACTAAGCATGTTGCACATATTGCAAATAAATATTTAAAATACGCAGACATGTGATATTAAGCTAAACAGAGTAACTACACATGCTGGGATAACTCATTTAAGATATAACGGGTTACTATTCAATATAAAACTAGATTTTACAAAAATTAGCCTGTGTACGCACTTGTCACCTCGCCTACACTGCACTAATAAATCATAGAAGTATCACAAGAGTACCAAATCCTAAGGGTAGTTCTCCCACACAAGGTTTGGCAAGCCACTTACCTCAAGCCAAGCTCGATCAATCAATAAAAATGCCCTTTCCACGACTTTCTGACTCTGAATAGCCCAAATCTAGCCAAAAGCAATTACATAACACAATATATAACTATAAGAAACAAACCTAATTAATGAAATCAAGAATTTAACAGGAAATTAGAAATTTGCCCCAACTAGTCGACCGGGCCGCGTCTCGGAATCAAGTAAAAGCCATAGAATATGAACACCCATTCAACCACGAGTCCACCAATACCTAAATTACTCAAATCCAATACAAAAATCACAATCAAATTCTGAAATTCGGCTGAAGAACTTTTTCACTTTTTCCCCAAATTTTCCAACCCAAAACCAAAATTAAATGATGAAAATAATGATATATTAGTGGGATATATCCAAAAATAAGTTAAAAATAATTACCCAATTATTTTCTAAAAATCTTGAATTCTCGCCTCAATCCGAGCTCTATGGGTCCCAAAATCAAAATTGGATAGAACCATCAATTTTGAAATCTAATATGCTGCCCAGGCATTTCCTTTTTCGTGAACGCGGAAACCTCCTCGCGTTCACGAAGCATAAAAAAGGCTTCAGTCCAAAAACCTCTTCACAAACACGAAAGTTCCTTCCTCTGACCCTTCTCGAACGTGTGCATAGCTACGTGTTTGCGTAGGCTAAATGCTTGATGACCCAGCAGACCAGCTTCTCTACGCGAACACGAGATCCATATCGCGAATGTGTAGACCTAATATCTCAGGGCTTCGCGAATGCAGGACCTACATCGTGCCGGCCTCCCAGATACCTTGCGCGAATGCGAGACCTCTCTCGTGAACGCGATGAAGGAAACCAATAACAGAACATCAGTGATTTCTGCAATTCCAACAAGTGCAATTCTAGTCCGTTAATCATCCGAAGTCCACCCGAGGCCCCTGAGACCTTAACCAAACATACCAAAAAGTTCTAAAAAATCATACAAACTTAGTCGAGCCTTCAATCATATCAAACAACGCTAAAAATATGACTAGCACCGCAATTCAAGTTTAATGAACTTTGAAACTTCAAACTTCTACAACCGATGCCGAAACCTATCAAATCACGTCCGATTGACCCCAAATTTTGCACACAAGTCATATTTAACATTACGAACCTACTCTAACTTTTGGAATCAGACTCAGACCCCGATATCAAAAAGTCCACTCCCCGTCAAACGTCCCAAAGATTCAACTTTCCCCATTTCAAGCCTAATTCGTCTCAATTTCACTCCAAACCCAAAAATAAATCCTCCCGACAAGTCACATAAGCATAAAAGAGAACAGAGAAAGCAAAAGATTGAGGATCGGGGCTAATACTCTCGAAACGACTGGCCGGGTTGTTACAGAGGACCAGTTATATATCGACTCCATTATTGACAAATATAAAACCATCATGGTATCACCACAAGAGGTGCGTGCAAAAGTTTTGAATTCGAATTCTAGAATGAAAAAATCTTTGAGAGTGTTTCCCTTAATTAACAAGTTATACACGATATTAATTTAAATTAATCAGGCCAATACATTCCGAATATCATATAATTAAACAAAAAATCATCTTGGTATCAGGATAGAGCTCCTCTTTCCAAGCTAGAGGAATATAGAGGCTAAAGAAATAGGAATACCAATTGTTTAGTCAATCTGCTTGAGCTTTGTCCCAATGCGCGCAATGACAGATATGCTGTATCAGTAGTAAGATCCAACCCATTCGATATCTTCTGCTCGAATTATGCTGTATATGATTAAATAGTACTCATCATTAGTCATCAGTCGTCACAAAGAAACAGTGGAAGTCTTGATATCTATACATGTAATACTACTATTCCGTCTATCTTAACTATTGTTTTAGTTTAAATTTGGTCTAAAGTTAGTGTTATTTTAGAAAACCACAGTTACTATTCTTTTCATATCTGTCAATACTCCAATAAATGATTTAAAACAGTAAGAATAGAAATAAAGGAAAATTTGAGGAGATTTAAAGAGTAATTCGGTTAAATAAACCTTAGAACCAGCGTTATAAAATTATTTTTTTAATGGTATGTCAAAAAGTGAAATAGCATTTAAAATAGAACGGAGTTAGTACTTTGACTTGAATCCGTCTATAATGCTGTTGCTGTCTTCAGAGTGTTGGAACTACCAAATTCGTTATGCATTGAATGAATAGTCAAATTAATAGTGTCTTAGTTGTAACGCACAACTGTCCTAACGCAAAACCAAATCCAGTATTCCGCTTCAGCAACCATTCCCGCCGCGTTTGACTTTTATCTTCGTTAGAATTTCCGTGTACTGTGCAAAACTACCAAACTACCCTTTGCTATCGAGTGTTTGATTCCCATATTATCATTTGGGTAAATACTAAACAGTGAAAAAGAATTGGTGGAAGAATTTCGCCTTTTGTTCTTCATAATTTACCCTTGTATGACCGTGGCAACAGATTAATGGGGGCAATTTATTTGGAGCAGGACAAAATTATTCTACATATAAAGATAAACGAAAAATACTCAGATCAATGGTACTAATATGTTTAGAATTAGAGGTTCTTAAATTAAGTGGAAACAATTGTAAATAAAAATTTGATCCTGCCCAAACACAGAGGAAGCTGGCATATAATTTTAACATCAAGATAGTGAGATTAACTTTTGCAGCTTAGAGCCCGTTTGGATTTGCTTATTTTAAGTATTTTTAAGCTATTTTGTCATGTTTAAATAGAGTAAAAAATATTTTAAAGCTAAAGTAACCAAAAAAAAAGCTAAAAGTTAAAATTACTAAATTTATGCTATGCTTTTTTTAGTTAATAATCGCTTTAAATATGCCAATCCAAACGAACTCAGTCTTATTTCATCCATCTTAAACCAAAACTTTCTCCAAATGCTCCAACACGCTTGGATTACTACTCCACTCAATTCATTTCAATTTACATGACATCTTTTGCTTTGTAATGTATTAAGATGCTTGAACTCTATTACTATTATTACAACGCAAAGATACACAGAAAAGTTTATAGGAAGGACCTCACTGAGGTACATCTTTGCTAGAAACTGAGATATAGATTACAGTAGAGTAATTATACAGAATACTAACTGATAGCTATCCTATCCTAACCATTATATGTAGAACTCTTGGAAGACTTCTTGGTTGTGTGGGACTCAACGGGACGTGTCTCAATAACTATTATATAATTATTATAATAATAACAATAACTACCAACCGATATATCTCACAAGTGGAGTCTAGGAACGATAGAATGTATGCAACCTTACCCTACCCAAAAAGGGTAGAAAAATTATTTCTAGAAGACCTTCGGCTAAAGAAAAGATGGAAGAAGCACCAATAGCAAGTAATAGCAATACAGAATACTTAGAAAACTAAGTTCAAGATAGCAAAGGAGAAGATAAAAAAAGTACTTATAGCAAGTAATAACAATGCAAGATAGATAGTGATGGCAATATGAGGGAATACTGATGGCAAATAATAACAGTACAAGATATATGGAAATAGCAAACTAAGGTTAAAAGTGATACCGTACTAACACTATTGCTATTGAACTAAGGAAAACAAAGGGAAACGCTCAACAGCCTACTAACCTTCTACCCTAGTTCTCGACCTTCACACCCTCCTTTAAAGGGTCATGTCCTCGATTAGCTTAAGTTACGCCATGTCCCGCCTGACTACCTCTCCCCAAGATTTCTATGGCATACATCTACCCTTCCTCTTACCCTCCAAGGCCAACCTCTCACACCTCCTCACCGGCATATTTGTGGTTCTCCTCTTAACATGCATGAACCATCTTAGCCTCGCCTCTCACACCTTTTCCTCTACAGGAGTCACACCCACCTTGCCCGGAATAATTTCATTCCTAATCCTATCTATCCTTAGGTGCCCACACATGCATCTCAACATCATCATTTCAGCTACTTTCATTTGCTATACATGGGAGTTCTTAACTAGCCAGCACTATGCCTGATATAACATAGTTGGTCTAACCACTATCTTGTAGAACTTACCTTTAAGTCTCAATAGCACATTCTTATCCCACAAGACACCGGAAGCGAGTCTCCACTTCGTCCACCCAGGTCCGATACGATGCGTGATCTCCTCATCAATCTCCCCATCACACTGAATCACACACCCAAGGTACTTAAAAAATTTCTCTCCTAGGAATGACTTGCGTCTCCAAGCCTAACATCCCAATCCGTTTCCTGGGTAACACCGCTAAACTTTCACTCCAAGTATTTTATTTTGGTCTTGCTCAACTTGAAATATTTAGACTCAAGGTATGTCTCCAGGCCTCCTCTCTTTAACACCACCACGTGTCTCACCAATCAGAATTATGTCATCTGCAAATAACATGCACCAAGGTACCTCCCCTTGAATGTATCACGTCAATACGTCCATTGCCAAGGAAAACAAAAATGAAACCCCATCTCAATCGAAAAGTATGCAAAGTCCCCTCTTGTTGTCCTAACTGTGTGTTAGCTCCATCATACATGTCTTGGGTCACTTGAATATACACTACAGTCACTCCCTTAGCCTCCAAATATCTCTAAAATCTCTTTCGGGACTTTGTAATAAGTTTTCTCTAGGCCAATAAATACCATATGCAAGTCCTTCTTCATCGCCCTATATTGCTCCACAAATCTCCTCACGAAGTCAATGGCTTTAGTAACCGACGGTCCAAGCATGAAACCAAACTGGTTCCTGGAAATAGACATGTTCCTCATTATCCTCCCTCCTATCACCAGTATAGCTCAGCAAACTTGATACCCCTATAGTTATTGCAGTTTTGGATATTTCCCTAGTTCTTGTACAACGAAACGAACGTACTCCACCTTCATTATTCAGGCATCTTCTTCGTCCAAAAAATGACACTAAATAGCCTAGAGATCCATTCCAAGCTCGCTTTATCCACGCTCTTCCGGAATTCCACATGGATCTCGTCTAGGCCGATTGCTCTTACTCCTACTCATCATGTGCATAGCCCCTTCAACCTCCCCCATCTTATGCGTCTATAGTACCCAAGATTTCGATGTTGTTCTAAGTATTCCAACTCATCCAGCACAATGCTCTATATCACTCTTCAATTATTTAATTTTTACAACTTCCAAAATTTTAAATCACGCGAAAATGTCTTAGTTTTCTCTGTAACTTTACTTCCCATATTTCTGAGTGTATAAAGGCCTTAGCTAGTAATCTGATCTCTTTTTCAACTATCAACGGCTGTATCATCTCATTAGCCGATCTTACCCATATTAAGATTATCTCCAATCCAACACCATATTTTATGCCAAACACTATCTTGGTGTAAGATTTGATGTTTTGCTGCTCTAATTCAATACTATTTCTTACACCATTTTGGTTTGTGAATAATATTATCAAATTTGATGTAACATTATTCATCAACAATATTATTGTTTATCAATATTTTATTATTTTATGACACTTTTAATTTAATATATTATAAATTTTGTAATTACTTATAATTTTATGTATTATCTTTATAATATTAGTTCTATATTTTAGTTTTGGTCTATAATTTTTATAAATTAATTTTTGTATATATTACTTTTATATAAAATTGTGAGTTAATTTTATTATAAGTTTTAATTGTCTAAAAATATATAATCATAAACTAAATAAAAAGTGCAAATCTAAAATATAATACGTTGTTAGATCGATACAAAAAAAATTAAGGACAGAGATGCTCATTTTACACTTCGTAATGCATTAACAGAGTAATTATGGGAGCAACATACTAATCCTGAAAGTTTAGTATTTATGTAAAAATTAAACAAATTTATCATAATGTAATATTTATTAAATTATATCTTATCAATGATTTCATATTTATTTGAATTATCTATCAATATGTATAATGTATAATACTTTCTTACAATTTATATTATTTAAAATTTTATGGTATGAAATAATTTTATATTAAATTTTTATATAAAAATTTAATATGAATTATATGGGATCAATATGTAAAAAAGAAGGTTGGAGAAAATATAAAAAAATATATTATTATTTATTATGTAAAAAATAATGCAAAGGTGGGAGATGCTCTAAGATTTTTAAAAAAATGGACTTGGATACCAGCTCAACTGCCGGAGGCTTGGTTTAACTAAGGAATCTCCTTAGTGACGTGAGTCAGATCAGCTGTTTCACATTACTTGGATATTTGAAACATTAACTACTGTTCATAGAACTATTTTGATTTGTATTTGAAATGCAATAGTGATAGCCTAAATACCAGAGCACATTTTCGGATTCTACAGGGGATGCAAATTCCACCTTGATCCCTTTAAAGAAAACTAATATTTCCAACTCAGGAAGGAAAGGATGTAAAAGAAAAAGTGATACTTCCTATCAGTTGAGGGTGGGACTGTGAAATTGAATGATACGCTTTGAGCGTGCCAAACAAGCAAAGCATCAATCAAAGTCATACCACAATATTGAATTGCAACGGGAGGAAAGTGATGGATACAGGATATAGATTCACCACACGCAATGATGCAACGCAAGAATCAAGGCCGTAAACGATTTTTATATATCTTACATTTACAAAGTGAATTGATTCCACTCCACACCTAATTTTTCCTTCTCTTTACAAAATCTCTTCGATTACGGCCCCCATATCGACATTCACGACCCCATTACATACTTACATCATTACAACAGGGTCAGGACCACCTCACTTAAAAAACTCATTAAATTACGCTAATTCGCCTCTAAATTACATTGTTAATAACGACTCTTATTTACTTACAGAGACAAAGACACTATATTACAATTTACTTACATAGACCCTTTGGACATATTTACACTAACCAAAAGGATCTTTCTTCAGTTTCTCAGTCGACAAAAATCTTTAAACTCTTCTGCTGCCGCTAGTCAAAACAAAAGTTGATGACTCGTTCGTGTAACTTCAAGCTTCCTCTATGTATTTTTCTCAGTATTGGATTGGTATTAAGGTTTTTTCTTAAGCCAAAGCAGGGATGCTGCAATTACGACGATCCCTGTCAAGGCAGTCGAAACCCTCAACTCTCACAGCCGGATTGTGGCCAAAATTCGCCCTGCTCACACATCCACCTTTCCTGGCGGAAGATGATGGGGACGAAGCCAATCCGGAGGGAATTGGTAATGCCCGTGGCGAAACTGGGGTGACCTTTTCATCCCCAAATCGTGCATCTTGAATTAAAGGGTTAGATACTCTGCTCGGCGGCGACCCACAAAAAAATGGAGGCGACGAGGCTACTTGTGCTGCTGGTTGATCAACTCCACCACTCTGTTAAATTTTCAACACCAAAAATCAGCAGATGAATCTAAAGAACTTTTGACACAGACAATACAATCCCAATCCCAAACAAACTAAGGTCAATTATATCAATTCGCACTAATCATGTAACTCCATTGACGTGGACGTTAGTCTATACATATAAGGCAAAAAGTTACAACACCATAAACATATTATACAATTAGCCTAAATGCAATTTGATTTTTACTGAATTTAAATGGAGGAAGGCCAAAAATAGAAAGTGAATCAATCATGACATGTCCATTGCTTCAAAGCCACTCAACGAAAAGCATAACATGAGATTCACATTCGACAACTAGCACCGACGAGAACATGGTGCCCACACACTTGGACTTCGACATATAACCCTTTTCTCCATAGGTCCACAAATACGCTCCTTTTATTTTATTTTATTTTATTTTATTTTTAATTTTTTTCAAATCAATGGATTCCACATATATGATATACATACTAGGATTACTATAACCAAAAAAAAAAAATTAAAAAAAGTACCGAACAAAGTGATAAACCTACCTTTGTGAGGATGATATCCAATAAATCAGCTCCAGATCTTGAATCACAAAAGTCTTGCTGATGCCATCTGAGAGGTCTCATAGGGCCGCCGCCGAGACGACGGGGCTTAGGGCAAACAACGGCGTCCTTCTTATCGGAAATTGAGGAATAGGAGCGTATCATCATCTCTTCACAAGCGGCAAAATTACTTTGTTGAATAGCACAGTGATTCATTTTTTCCAGACAAAATCTATACAAACAACGCCTGCACCAATTCAAATGAAGATTTTACTTCACAGATCTAAAGATAACAGTAACATAAAGTGAATAAAACAAAAAAAAAATTCCTTGAATTATTAAGTTGAAAATTTTATAGATCTGGTCAAAGCTTCAAAAGGCTGAGATTTTGACCTTTTCCGTTGAGACAACCAGAGGATGCCGGAAAAATTAAAACAAAGAAACTAATGGATTCGTAGATCTAAAAATTCAATGCTTACGAATCATGCGACAAATTTATACAAATATGCAAATCAACTACAAAAAACGCGTAAATTTCTAGGTTCATATGAATTTAAAATATTTGTCAAATATACTACTGTAGATGTATATTAGAGTCGAAAAATCAGATTTCAAAGAAATCGTCATGCCGATATCAACCGGCGATTTAACTCTGCGTTGAAACAACGGAGAAATCACGGGGAAAAAAGAATAAAAAATATAGGGAAACCTGGATCTAAAAAATCACCTTCAAATCATGTCACAACTTTGTAAGAACTTAGCTTATTTTACGACAAACGAGTAGATTTCCAGCTCTAACCGACTCTACTGCAGACAAACACTTCGCCTATAAATTAAATCTATATATTAATTGTCAAAAAAATCGGATACTTCCTTATTTCTTTTACAGATCTACACATAATAGAATTAAAAATCAAGCTTAATAGTATTTACTGTGCTATAAATTATACAAACTATAAGCAAAGCAATTTTTTCCAAGACCAAAAAAAAAAAAAAAAAAGTAAACACGCAAAACCATAAGCGATACGTAGCAAAGATAGTGAGATGTTTACCTGAGGAGGTGTATGAAAGAGTATTGGTTAGTTTGACGAACAAGATTCAAATAAAGGAACAGAGAAGAAATAAAGGGGGAAAAATGTATATATAGAGAGAGAAGAAACGGTCAGTTTTAAGAGAGGAGTAAAGAAGGTTAACAAAGAGGGGGGTTGTATGAGTTTAATACAGAGGACAGAGAAAAATATCATATCAAATGTACAATATTTTATTTATTTTTAAAATTAAAAAAGGAAATACAGTAGAAGAAAAGAGACAGAAAATCCGTGTACGGAGATGCGAGATCTGCAATGGTGCAAAAAGGAAAAAAAAGAAAAAGGAATATAAAGTGATAAGTTATTGGGTTTTTTAAAGTATCATGTAGGCGGTGCTTCCCGCGAGATATCTCCTCGATATTCCCACCCAACTTCGAATCATTTTTTTTTCCTTGCCTTTTTAAGTTTTACTTCTTTTTTTTGTAAATTATACCAGTTTTAAATATAATTTATTTTTTGATTATTTAGTTTATGCAATATCAAATAAAAAATTTTAAGTTACAAATTCTAAAAAATCACGTCTGAAATTGTAAAGTTTTCATAATGTAAATCCCGCCCTTGCTTTTTGGTGGTAGGTTTATCGAATTAATTTATAATTTTAGATATATATATATATATATATATATATATATATATATATATATATATATATATATATATAAAAGAATAAAGTTACCGTATATAATTAACATTGTGGTTAAGCCAAGTGGCAAGCTATTAATAAACAATTTGGCATTGTTCAAGTGAGTTTAGGGGGGAGATTTTCAAATAAGAAAATTAAACTTACATGACATCCAGTTTAATAAAAATCTTAGTTTTTCTTAAAATTTAATTTTGACTCTTATATGAACCTTCAATTCAATTATATTATGATCTTTAATTTATCTATGCTAAGTAGTTCTTAGTTTAAGTAATCTAAATGGTTTATTAAAAATTTAGAGAGAGATAAGAATATTTTTAACATCTAAAATAAAAATATTTATAAAATTAATTACACACACAAGTCAATAACGAAAATGTATAATAAAACTAAAACTCAATTCTATATTACAAATAAACGAGAGAATTTTGAGAAATAGTCATACAAGATAAAATCAACTTAAATTTTATGAGTAACACAAAACTATATTTATTTTATAATGTTAATGTAGTAAGTTACTAAAAATTTAAAAACAAGGTTTATCTCAAAAACTTCTCTCTCTATCAATTAACCAAACACTTCCAAACTTTAACCACTATCTAGCTCCTTCACCACTAATATCACCAAAACCTCTTGACAATACACCTTTAAATTCTATAACCATGAATACGGCTATGCAACTAGATTCACCAAACTCAAATGATTGATACTGCAAAGCTTCCAAAATCCTATCTTGAAACTCTCGTTACTAATAGTCCTAACCATATAGAGTTTAATTTCTCTACTCCGTGGATGGACTCTTCTGATTATAATGAAGAAATAGAAGCACCTATTGATTCTTCTATTTTTATTCCACTAACAGTAGAAGAAAAACATCGACTCTATAAACCTTGGGAACATATTGTGATTATCAAGGTTTATGGGCGTAAGGTGGAACATCAATTGCTAAGACAAAAGGTGTATGCTATGTGGCAACCTACTGAAAATCTCCCATTAATTGATTTAGGCTCGGATTTTTTCCTTCTTAAATTTCAAAAAGAGGAAAATAAATTACGTGTTTTACAAGAAGGACCTTGGTTTTTTTTAAATCACTTTTTATCTGTGCGACAATGAGAGCCTAGGTTTAAAGCTTCATATACTCAAATTATATCTTCTGCTATATGGATGCGATTACCGGAATTACCTACTCAGTTTTATGATTATCATCTATTAAAGAAGTTGGCTCAAAAAGTTGGAAAATTGTTATCTATGGATATTTGTACTTCTAATACTACAAGAGGTCAATATGCTCGTTTATGTGTTGAAGTTCAATTAAATCAACCGTTAAAGTCTCATCTTTACATTGGTGAACACAAACAAGATATTCTCTATGAAGATTTGAATTTAATGTGTATTATATGTGGTTGTATCGGTCATAATCAAAGAACGTGTCCATCCAAAGGGTTGAATTTAAACATGGCTAATTCTAACCATATTTCTACTACTGGGGAAGTAATGGATACACAAAATTCATGGCAGTTAGTTCAATTTCCTTCCAAAGTTGCAAATACAAAGCAAGCACGTAAAGAGGTAAGTATTGGTAAGGGTAAGTCTTTGGCTAATGTTAATTCTAATCATCTTCCCTTTACCCAATTATATTTACATAATACACGTTTACCTATTAAAAATGGCTCTATTATTAATGACCAAACAAATATAGTTGTAACTAATAATAAGTTTGATTTATTAAAGGATGATAGTACTCATTTCAATTCTTTAAATCACCCTAATAATAGTCCTAGACAAGACAATACTCTTAGTCAAATTTTAACTAGCAATCAAGCACCTAATAATGGGGTCCAATTAGAAAATCTTGACCACACCACTACTTCTATCTCTCAACATACAAAGAGCCACGACACACACTCACACATGCAAGACAAGGCTCTACCCATACACTTGCATGACCAAACTCTCTCCCCTTCTATTAATTCTACATTACTCGACCAACATTCCCCTAAAATACTTACACCTCCTTCTTTCCTCATTAATTGCAACACTCCAACCCTAGCTAATGATCACATGCAAATAGGGCAAAGACATCAACAACAACAATAACAACAACAACAACAACAACAGCCCAGTATATTCCCACAAAGTGAGATCTGGGGAGGGTAATATGTAGACAGGCCTTACCTCTACCCGAAAGGCCAGAGAGGCTGTTTCCAATCGACAATTATTAGGTCAAACAAAAACCCTTCATATCAATCTTTTCAACCGGCCAAAACACCCACTAACATATCTACTAACATATCTACTAACATAGATATTCCTATTATTAATAATCCATCTCCCTTATCTCCTTCTACAAACACTCAACTTCAACATGTTCCCATTCAATTTCCTAAGTCACTTGAGGAGCTCACGCAACACTCCAAGACAAACCTCCCATCAACTTCACAACAATCTCAATCCATTCTCTCATCCACCCCACCCCCCCACCCCCACCTAGCAATGGAACAAAATTTCATAGTGTACACGGCTCACACTCCCCATGCACTAACGTACCTAGCATCTTGGCTAGAAGCGGGACTCAACAATCATGCTCTCACATTCACCATGCAAGTGAATCAACAAGATGTGACCATTCTAATAAATGATCCAAGAGACTTAGCTCAAATTGTAGGTGGGCTTGTTATTTTATGGAATGCAGCTTTATTAAATGTCATTCAAGTTGCTACAACTACTCAAAAGATCCATTGCAATATCCAGGTTCTTACTCGGGAAACTGCATAATCCAAAATTGAGCTAATCTTTAGAGAATAAAACAGTGTGGCAGACTGTTTAGCTAAGTTTGGAGCAACTCAAGTGGAGGCTAATACTGTAACTTTTTCAAGACCTCCAAGTTTTGTCATGCCTTCTTATCAGCAAGACCAGTCAGGGATGCTGCGTAGAAGGTTATGTAAATCATCGGATATGTTAAGTAGTTGTAATAGTAGTAGTAGCAATGGTTTAGTTTAAGTATGTAATATAGTAGATTCTAATCAGATGCAGTGTATGCCTCTAACATCAACCTTTATGTAATTTTTATTATCTATAATATGTTTATCTTTCTTACCAAAAAAAAAAGTTACTAAAAATTTCATGTCATAATTTGATAATACTAACTAACGAATAATACAATTAGAATTTCTTGCGGGTGTGTTCACTTATTTTCCTACCAAGCTCCATTTCAGATGGAACCTTAAAGTAGCTTTATTTCATTATATTTCATCCATATTCCAATTTCATTCATTTAATATTCATTTGGTGTCACTGACATAACAAATGTCGTTTCTAATCTATCTCTTTCAATTTCTTTTCTATATATGGAAAGTTTAAAGATTATCATATAATATCCAGAAATTGCTATAGAAAAGAAATAAGGGAGGTTTCTGATGGTAGATCCATGGTTGGTTAGCTCGAAAGCTAGTTTTGACTCTTTGATCGTCGAGAATAGGTATGAACTAACCTCTTGAATCAAGTACCAACGGGTATCACACACCTCCCCCAAAACAAAGTTCTCTCCAGGCCTTTCAACCAATCGATACGATCCTGGAGAGCCGTTTTTGCTAAAACTCGAGCAGTTTCTTAAAAATTCACTTCAAATATGAAACTTTGAGTATTGAGAAACGCTCTTATTGTATGTCCCATAATAGGTCTCATTCTTCTACTCTTTCCCGGAAATCGATGATTATTCATAGCTATTACCTTGACTTCCATACCAGATATATCGTATAACCCCTTTAGAGTATTGATGGAACATGATAGAACATTCATATTGCCTTGCCCTCTGAAAATTTGAACTTTAAACAAAAAATTTTGATTCAACCATCTCATTGTCTACTTGAATCGAATATTTTGAATACCAACTATGATTTAGAATACTAATAAATCACATAATATCCCAGTTATTTTTATCTCTTTTTTGAAATTCAGAAATAGTAAACGATTCTATAAGGGATTTCTCGTTACTAAGTACGAGACCTCTAATGGCATGCCAAACATGAAAGCGAATGCGAGAAAGATGTCAAAAATCTGCTTAGGGTCAGATTGGACTTTAACACAAAAATGCATTGTGGAATATTCGAAAGCTTCTTTTTTTAGTCCAGGAAGGTGGTAAACATAAAATAAAAAAGCAGAAAGAGAAATGAGATTTTTATTTTGATCGAATTTTCTATTTTATATATTTTATTATACAAAAAATTTACAAAAAATGAGAATTTTTTCTTGTTGCTTAAATATTAACTATTCAATTAAAATAAAATATTACAACTATAACGGGCATTTTGGTTTTCAAATTCAAATTCATTGGAATAAAAGAGCTCTCAAGCCTCATTTGCGCCGCCTTCTTCATAGAAGCCGTCGGGATTACCCCGGAAGTCCAGCACCGGTGCAACATGAAAGAGTCCTTTAGAATTTCTTAGAATATGAACAAGATCAAAAACGTTCTATCGAGGCTCGAGTAGGAGATATCATTATTTCTGGTATAAAAGTTCCTATAAAAATGGGAAATGCCCTACCTTTGAGTGCAGTTTGAACTATTGATTTACGTAATTGAAAATAACCAACTAGGTTTACGACGAATCCTAGAAATCGATCACTGATCCAATTAGAGTGTCTTAGCAGAATAAACCTCAATAGAAAACTGAAGAGTAACGGTAGCAAGTGAATGAGCTCAGTAGTTCCTCATATAAAATTATTGACTCTAGAGATATAGGAATATGGAGAAGATAAAATTGTTTCAAGTACGGACATAACCGGAAGCGCCCCTTCTTTCAAAGAAATGAGGACGGGTTATTCACATTTTATTTGATAGTCAGAGGCAAATTAAAAATTAAGCAGTGGAAATTCTAAAGATTCACCGAGGGAAAAATAAAGATGTCTCTACATTACCCATAATATGTGGAAGTATCGACGTAATTTCATAGAGTCATTCGGTTTGAATGCTACATGAAGAACATAAGCCATTACATTCCGTTTTTACATTAATTATTTAAATTAGAAAGCAAAAGATTCAAGTTCGAATATTTCTCTTCTTTCTTATTTCAAAGATAAGAATATGAAGTCAAAATTAGATTATTATTTTTTAAATAAAAATAAAAAAGATATAGTAACATTAGCAAGAAGAGAAACACGTCATAATTCTACACTTTTAAATAAATACAAAATCAAAATAGAATACTCAATCATGAATAAATGCAAGCAACTAACTTGTCCTTCTTTTTCTATAATGTAAACAAAAAAGACTATGTAAGTAAAATGCTAGCAAATACCATTATTTTTGGATTTGATCTTCCAAATCATTCCCACGGGAGATCCAGAATCATTTTTTCTGATCCTTCGAGAAAAAGATTCATTCTCTTAACAAAAAATAGGAGGTAAACCTATAAAAAATTCTTTTTTGATTCATTCGTACCAAAACAGACGACAAAGCTACATCAATCAAGAATGATTGCAGCCTCTAAGTCAGCTTGCCTTTTGCCTCGTGGCTTGGATCGAAAGTGTCGTAAGACCTTGTTCCTTTTCTACTTGACTAAGTAGTATTCCACTAATGCAGTGGGTGTATGGGCTAGCCCATGGTGCAGTCAGCTATGATATACTCAACTTCTTCTTTAGTAGATTTATCTACAACATCTGGCAGTGCTCTCGTGGGCACGTTCCTCTCTAGAGCGGTCTGGTCTAATCTAAGTCAATTGACTTATAATTTTCTCGAGGAGAGGAATTACTAGCTCGCAGATATGGGCCTCTTGAATTCTCATTTACCTATTTCTTTCTAGAATTTATTTTTGTGGAATATGGCTTTTATTATTTATTTTCTGAATTCTTTTTTACGGAGTTACACTATCCATTACAAAACAAAAAATTTTGTTCTTACAAGTAAATACTCAAGACCCAAGTAGGCTTACAAATCAGATCAAGATATGATCAAGTGCTTTTTGGGTCGTATACAAGCCATTGAAGTAATTCCATCTCCTACAATCCAAAGATGAAAATCATTGTAAAATTATGAACCATTCATGAACATCAGAGGAATTAAAAAAGATAAGGAAATAATTTTTTCTCAAATAAATCATGAATTTTCTAGGATATATTAAGGATCTCACTGAAAACTTACATCAGCTTGCCAAACAAAGGCAAAGAGAAAAAATTCTAGGTTCGAATCCTACTGAGAGGTCCATTAGAGATCCGAAATTGTTGAAGAATCAACAAGATCTTTCTTTTGTCCCTTCCAGGCGATTGGAAAATAAAGAAATGGTTAATATATTCAAGATATTTCTCATAGATTCAAATCATAGCTAATGAATAGAACTCGAATATATATTTTTTGATTCTATAGGACCTTCCCTCCCCCTCCCCCCCCCCTCCAAATCAAACGCGAAAGTTTTCTTTCATCCGGCTCAAGTAGGTACACCAAATAAGGAAAGGAGTTCTCATTTTCAAACTCTAGAAGATCCCAAAATAAAAAGGTCTACTCCGTACTCAAGTTCCAAGTGAAGACGAAACAAGATTTAAGTGATTCCTTCTTCTATTAATTCTTTATTCAAATTCAATTCCAGTAAATAAAATAGAAAATTCTTGAGTATTCTACTTCCCTTTGAATGATAAAGGAAAGAAGTGCGCACTCTCGCTACCAGAGAGCGCATAGAGGGTTTGGAGGAGAAGCAGCAAGTGCTACAGGCGGAGCAGGAAGCACTCCTATACATGTGACCCGCTATCCGAAAAATAATTGCAATAGCGATGGAAGCCTCACTATCTTTGTATACTTTCACCCCATGTTATCACTAAAACTGTGGTTAGGATTTTCAGATTTTGGAGTGTTAACAACGAGTGTCGCGCATGCTTTCATTCTTGAAAAGGCTAAAAGTAGCGCCTTCATTTGTTTGTAGTGAAAAGGAAAGAGAATATTTTCAAATATTTTTTCCAGGAGCTCGGCTACCGACCTGAGGTGCCGAACGGGAAAGTCATAAAGGGATGTTAAATGTAATTCTAGAAGGACATTCCCGCAAAAATACTGAGTAAGTGAAAGTTTTTTCGACTAGTCCCACTAAGATGGCGAGGAAACTGACTTCTAAGAGAATAAACGAGCAAACAAAAAATATATGTAAATTTTAGAAAAACCATAGAAATATTAGACTTATAAGTACAATTATAATGAAAAAGGTCATACATTGTGACGATACGGCCCGTCGTCGCATGCGTTACCACTCCGTTTTCCCCTTATTATGTTGCTTCATATTTCTATATTAGTATTAGAGTCTATCGGGTGTAATTGAATTGGTTCTGGTTGAAAATAAGGCATATAGCCTCTTAGAAGAAAGTTGATTTCAGAAAAGTCAACCAAAAGTTGACTATGTGGTTAGAGGACTCAGATGTAAATTCCGGTAGCTTGGTTAGTTTCAGGAGGTGATTTGTGACTTATGGGAATGATCAAAATTGAATTTGGAGTCCGGTGTAGACATAGGCTTGAATTAGCGAAGTCTGGAATTTTGGCGGAATCCGGTTGATAGGTAAGATTTTGATTCGGGAGTCAGAATGGAATTCCGAGAGTGGCAGTAGCTTTGTTAGGTGATTTTGGATATGTCTGCAAATTTTCAGGTCATTCGGACATCGTTTGGTCGGGGTTTTGATTGAATGTTGGTTTTGGAAGTTATAGTTGAAACTTAGGCTTGAATCCGTCTTGATTTGATGATTTTTGTGTTTAAGGATGTGTTTTTATGATTGGAACAAGTTTGTATGACATTTTGGAGTAGGTTCTTGGTTTTGGTTGAAGTCCCGGGGGCCTCGTGGTGATTCTGGGGGTTCAAACAGATCATTTTTGGTTAGCTAGGAGAGCAGATCTTGCTCTCATAAAGTTGCAGAAAAATAAGGCATCGCGTTGGCATAGGTGGTGGATGCGAACGAGTAGAAGAAATTAGAGGTCTGAGAGTTTGGCCTATGCATTCGTGAAGGTGTTGATGTGAACGCGTAGTGGAGGAAGCTGGAGGTTCGCGTTCGCGTGGGTGTTGCGCGTCCGCGAAGAAGGATTCTGTGGTTAGTGAATTTTGTGCTACGCATTCGCGTAGGGTGAGGTCGCGTTCGCATGGTTTCAAGAAATTAGGCATCACGATCGCGTGTGGACTATCGCGTTAGCGTAAGAGAAATTTGAATTTTTAAATTATTGCTCATCGCGTTCGCGTGGGCAGTGCGCGAATGCGATGAAGGAAAATCAGGTCGAGCAGAAGGGTTTTATAACATAACATCCGCGAGCAAAAATCCATTTCCATCATTGTTGGGCAAGAGGTTTTCACCTAGATTTCGATTGGAGGTAAGTTTTATGAGCTAATTACGTGAATATCATAGAATCATCATCTAAATCTCTGAAAGTTGGGTGGAAATTGGAGGAATTAGGGCTTGGTTGTTGGTATTAAAAATTTGGAATTTGAAAGGGCTATTGGACTCCGATTTTGATAAACTTTATATGTACGGACTCGAGGTAAGACGAGGATTTCGGAAATGTGAATTTCATATTTTTTTGAGAAGCGGTCCAGAGGCTCGGGTTTTGCCAACTTCATGTTTTTGGGTGTTTTTCGAGTTATTTTGATTGGGTTATGATCCATTAGCCTATATTGATGTATTCCTATTGGTTTTGATCAGATTTCGCACCTACGGAGGTCGATTCTGGAGGGAAAGGCATTGCAGACTAGTTTCGGAGTCGGTTCGGGGTGAGTAATAGATGTGGATGATGACTTGAGGGTTTGAAACCCCAACATATCACTATGTGACGTTGTATTGAGGTAAGACACTTACTCTACGGTGAGTACGAGGTCGATTTTGATTGGGGACTATGGCTTACTCCGACCATGTGGCATTGTACTGTGTTGTTGGCTATAAATGAGCCGGTAAACCTCCTACTTGGATGGATATGGATATATTTGGGCTGCGTGCCGGTTATTTGATTCCGGTGAGGATCGTTATCATTGTTTCTATGATTATAGCATGTTTTCATAATATTAGTCCAGAGCTAATCACTATCTAAGTATGAATTTCAAATTCTGAGATTTCTGAATGCCTAATTCTATAATTACTATTAAACGGAACTAAAAATGGTAATTGTGCCTGTGAGGCTTGCATGCATGTAGCTGGACTGATAGTGGATCAGGCTGTACGCCACAACATATATTACTTTGATATTGCGCTTGGACTGTAGGAGCGTCTCCGAAGTCTAAACCCCCACAGTGAGCGTGGGTACCCAAATGGATCGGTCTACGCGCCGTAACATTATGTTCATTTGCATTGCATTCATGTATTTATACTTATCTGCTCTATCTGTTACCATTTTTTCTAAGATGTACACTGTTAAAAGGAAATAAAACACTGTTATAGCTTTGCTGTGTGGTATTTTGGGATTTCTTGCCTTCAATATTATTATACATGTTTAGTACCGCTGAGGTTGAAGTACTCACTTTACTCTCTGCACCTTGTGTGCAGACCCAAGTACTTTAGGACACGGTTGATCTTAGCTGCTTTCAGAATATTCTCCAGAGTTAGTCGAGGTAGCTGCCTAGCGTCCGCAGGACCCGACTCAACCATTATTTCTATGTTTTTTACATTTCTGCATACTCAGATTATTATATATTTAGTATTATTATTATGATATTCAGTAGAGGCTCTTGACTCGTGACCCCCAGATCTGTGGGAGGTTATATGTACTTGTTTATTGGGTTATGTTGCTATATATTTGCTAAACTTCGGATATTTCTTCGTTATTAATAATTTTTGGAATAAGGAATGTGAGCTTACAACTCGGAATATGTGTGATAGGTCGCACCTGCCTAGCAATGTGCTGGGCGCCATCACGATCGGGTTTGGGATTATGACAAGTTGGTATCAGAGCCTAGGTTACTAGGCCTCATGAGTCTTGAGCCAGTTGGTAAAGTCTCGCGGATCGGTACGAAGACGTCTGTATTTATCCTTGAGAGGCTGCAGAGCCTCTAGGAAAAATTTCCCATTCTTGGATTTCTTGGCGTGCGTACTTGATTCAGTTTGAAATCACCCTTGAAATTCCTTCCACACGTCTGTGTGCGCACGTGAGCGCTCCATAGTATATGTGATGCAATGGCTTGTGATTCCCCGATCAAGGGGCAAGAGGTAATCTTCGTGAGGTCATGTTGGGCCAGTCTGGAGGACTTAAGGCCGGATCTTTGCCTATGGCTTGAGCACCCGAAGTGCTGATTTGTGTGAGCAAGTGTTTTGAACTTATATGTTTAGTATGGTCCCTATTAGCCGAAATGGCGGTTGGATATCCCTATGATGAGTATGTTTGTGCTGCGAGGTGTATCTATGTGATTTTGGTAGTGACGAAGAAGTCTGTTGGATAATAGATGAGCTGTAAAGTGTTTGATTCCTATTGCAATCTATTGTGTAGCCCCAAGTTATGGGCGCCTTATGAATATTTTCATGTCTCTTTGTTGGAAAGTAAAGTACATTTCATGTGGTGGTATGAGTTTAGACTTAGAAAGACTAATTGATTGTGTAACGTATATGATGGTGGAAGGTATGTTAAAATATTGAAATAAGTCGAAGCAGGTGGGTTATCTCCTGCGGAGTGTTTTAAGCGGTATGATCTTTATGTGTATGTTAAAATACCTTATGTGTAATTGGAGGGTATGTGTTGTAATTGAGGAATTCGGATGCTTAAGAAGATGGACGTCGCTGATGTGCAAATGACTGCGAGGATTGCAGAGAATGTCAGTGCTAGGTGATATGTGTATTCACAAAATTTGTAAATGGCCTGAGTTTAATCTCACTATAACATTATGGCATTATTAAAGTAAAAATATTAAGGATTATTGAGTGTGTCCTGGTATATGGCTTCGATCCAAGTTGGGGAGGTTGCTATGGATTAACCGATTGCACTATTGTGTGTTATGTTGGTTCTGTCTCAAAGTATGTTGGTGGATTAGGTCTGGTCGTAGAAATTGAGCCGAGAATGGCGCGTGTGAGGGAAAATTTTGATAAAGGTTATATGGTGCTTCTAGATGGGAAGAAATACTAGGATGTTTTAAACTGCTGTTGATAACGAATGCTCATCGTATAGAGAAGAAAGATGGTTGTTTGTATCTGTATGAGATCATGTTCTGCGGTGTTAGAGTAATAATAAGGCGCGAGTGGTTCTGTTCATTTAGGGCAGGTGAATTACAGTTTAATAAGAGTGAATGACTCTCGAGAATGGTTTTGCCGTGTTCAAGATTTTGCATGTAACAATCAGGTATCTTAAGTTTGTGTATGTGGCTAAAGAATGTGCTTTCATTAAAAAAAAGATCAAGACTTGTGCTATGTTGTGTTCATTATGGGATTCTATGTATCTGTATTTGGAAGGTAATGGCAACGAATTCGGATTCGCAGGAGGTTCTTCAAAGTAAAGTATTTTGGAATGTGGTATTTCTGGGAGACATTTGAGAGGGTATTTGGTGGCCTATGGGTCTTAGACAGTGTGTCTTTATGTGTGAGTCTCGTGTGGTAACCTGGGTTGAGGTATTGTAGTGCTACAAAGGGAAAATGTCAAATTAAAGGTGAATCATGAAGGAAACCGGGTAAATGGAATAGCTTGATAATGAACCGAATCGGTATGATAAGGATATGATTAATACTTTGTATGTGTCCGAGGTAATGAGTCTTACAGGTATTGTACAGCAAAGTTCTTGCGTGTTGGCAGTTTGCTTAGCTTGGTTTGGATAGAAGGATTCAGTCCTGGCAGTTTATCTTGTGCAATGGAATTGGGAGAAAGAGTTCTTGATGTGTTTTTACTGTTATTTAAAGATGAGTATATTTCCTATGGGTATGCAAAGCATGGAGCGTGTCATAATTTTTCTCCTATATGGGATCATGAAAGTTCTTGACTAGTTGAGTACGTCGATGTCTGTGGCGCAGGAGAGAGATAGAAGTCCTTATGTTATCCTGGCGTGGTATGGTCTATATGTTACGATAGGGAGAATTGAGATTTGCGTGTTCAAGGTTTTGGTTCAATTTCCAATATAATGGGAAGTCATTAAATTCTTAAGTAGAGCCGGCAGCTGCAGATGATTTAAGAATAGATCTTCAGATGATTAAGAAAGATGGTATTGCTATGCTAGTGATTTGGCAGGGGTATATGTTCAGAAAAAGGGCAATGTGATGTAAACTGATAATATTTGGTGGTATTGCGGTATTCTCTTGTTGGATCGACTGTGGATAATTGAGTTGTTGGTGGCGCAAGAAATTTTTGAATATCTCTCGTTGTATGAATGGATACTTGATGTGTGTTATATGTGTTGGAGACTAGAAGTTCTCGTGACCCGCCTATGTAGTGGTTGTTGATTGTGTGTATCGATATCGTCCAGTGGTTATTGGAAATTGGAGGTCCGAGTGGATCTTTCTTTGTTTGGTATGTTAAATTTAGGTGGTGATATTAGATTGCAGACTGGTTGTCCCAATGTTAGGTTGTCTAGACTATTGTGCTATGGGCTATGCAGGAAAATGCCATCGATTGCGAGGCGAGGTGCATCTGATTATGTCATAGCAGAGTGGTAGGTATTCCAAAGGTCAGCGAACAGTTGGGAAGGATTGCTTTCCTTAATCGGGCCTTTGTGACGGATGTCAGTATAGAGGTTTCTCTCATTTATTCAGTTCCGGTATTGAGGGACTTCTCTTCAGATGCATCCCTTGTGGCTGGCATGTCGCCAGACAAGATTGTGGATTTTGGTATTGATTTAGTGTCGGGCACCGTATCGTACGGCTCCAGTAGGAGTTATAAAAGTGGAAGAAGTAGCTTCACGCTTCTTGGCATTAAGTTCATTGACAGGTCGATGTGGCAACGTATTCAGATTGAGATGGCTTGGTTGACCCTGATATGTATTGTTGAGGGATAGATTTAATCTCTCGTTATTGAGCTTGTAAGCAATCTAGGGAGATCTATGAGATGGTTTTTCGGTGTTGAGAGGCGTTATGATTTTCGGGTTATGTTTGAGTTGTGTAGCTTATAACGCTATATGTAGACATTGTTATGCACTCGGTATTTTGTTATAATAAGCAAATTTGGATCGATGTGCATCTCTTTTTATAAGATATATGTGCGAATCGGGTGGCACGCTGCCACAGGTATGGTATTCAGATCGGGTGGCACGCCGCCACGGCTATGTTATCTGGAGCGGGTTGCACGCCGCAACAGTGTGATATTGGGAATAGTTTTCTATATGTTACTTTGTATGCTTTACTTCCTGGTTTCTAAGGATAGTCCGTATTGGGTGTTGCTCGGCGAATAGTGCATCGGTTGTGTCCCTAGGAAAGCAATCATGAAGGCAAAGGTTCTCAAATCTCCCCAGGCGTCGTAACTTAATTGGTTGACGAACTCTGTGGTTGATAATTTCTCAAATCAATTCTTGTCGCCAAACCTGTCGTAAAGATATTCCAAAGGAACCCAACCTTTGTTTAAGAAACGCATTGGGATTCGACAGAGGCCTAATTTCTTCAAAAATTTATTCACACCCACTTTTCTAGGAGCGACGGGTTTCTTCCAGTAAAGATCCTTTCCAAAATCTTGTGAGCACACCTAATTCTTCTAAGGTGGGTGTCATTCACAATCTTTGAATCCGAAGACATTATTTGTTGAGTCCCAGAAACTCACCAAAGCCCCAATCAGATCCCTGTTCGGTTCGATTCTCATGATGTCTGGAAGAAACTTGAGATGCTTGAAGACTTGATTTCGTTCCCAAGTAGCAAAACTAGCCCACCAATCACAGAGAGAAGGCTCGGGGTCTCATCTCGAATCATAAACATAGGAGGCGTTTCATCTCTTGCCCTTTTCCGACCAATTCTTTGAGTGGAAACCATGCCGATACTAAGAAAAATTGAAAAAATAAAACATAAAACTTTCCTAATCCTAAGAGAAAATTTGCTTATATATATAATTTCTTTTTTTTATTCTGATCTTGTTAACACGGCCTTTCAGCACTTGAAAAAGATTTGAAAGTTGTGTAACAGAATTCGGTATGACACATAGGTAGCAGTTCTTGCAACACAAGTCCTTCGGCGCCCTTTTGGAGACGTTTGGTTGTTTTCCCAAGAATGGTGTTACCTTGACTAAAGATATTTATTTACCCCCTAAATTTAACGCATTTTCTTTTCTTGAAAAACAGAAATAATTGAGCCCGATATGGGTTGCCTACGTATCCCACATCCGGTGAGATTGCGTAGTTCAACTAAACAAACTATATTATTTTTTAAAAAAATGAAACCTCTTCTTTTCATCTTTTTTTTCAAAATTTAACAGGGTTTCGGTATTATTTGGGTGTTGGTACTTACAAGACATGTGATTAAATCCCTTAACCCAATACACTACTATTTCTCATTTTCTTCAAACCATTTTTTCATTTTTTTTTTCAAATAAACCGGTCAGCATGCAGGTCCAAAATAAATAAATGCACAAAAAGAATGCATCATGGTGGTCTTTTCATTTCAGGCACACCTGTCCTAGATAAACCTAACCCATGTGTTGGGTCTCCTAAGTCAAAATGTACATGATGCAAATAAACATTCCTACTAGGGATCCAGTCATGAGGCTTTGTTATTCTAAGTTAACATCCTATTGGAGAATGTATCTAGACTAGTTACTTGAGCGGACAACTCGAGCCGAGAAGTGTTAGTGTACCGGTAGCATTGCTTTCCGGCTTAACTGGTGGTGCTCCCCGCGTAAAACATATGCTCATCTATCTCAAAGAAAGCGAGCTATGTCAAGAAAACACCCAATTTTAATTTCAAGAAGACTCGAAGGAGAAATGGGTTTTGGCACAGTTTATATACAGTTCACAAAATATCAAAGCGGTAAAAGAAACACTTAGCACATTTAAGACAAACATATAATAAAGATCAGATAATAAATAAGCCAAATACAACAATTATTCAAAGCTCGAATTCTTAAACCCTAAACCAGTGGTTCTGGGTTTGTACCCCCAGCAGAGTCGCCAGTGTTGTCGCACCTCCTTTTTGCGTGCCCTACCCTAGAGGATAAAATACGAGGGACTTTTTCTATTTAAAGTAACAATATTCGAAATGGGATCATTTTATTTATTTCAGAGTCGCCACTTGGAATAAATTATGGTGTCCCAAGTCATCGATTTATTTAAATCCCGAATTGAGAAAATTTTTGTCTTTCCAAATAAAGTCTACGAACCAGAAGTTCTAAGTAAGGAATTCTGCTGACCAGAGGGAAGGTGTTAGGCACCCCCGAATCACGTGATTCTAGCACGGTCGCTTAAACTATTATAGATGGCCAAAATATCTGATTTTAATGCATGTTATTAATTGCGTGCTTTTAATCAATTCTAAATCGCTTTTATTAAATTAAAACTATACATTTAAATATTTGAACAAAACAGGCCTAATCTCGATCTGGACACAGGCTCCTAACGAGTATGTAGGTCAAACATGTGCCCGGGTCATTCATTTTAGTCTATACCGAGTAAAAAAAATTATCAACTTTTAACAACACTTCCGTTCATGTGAAATATCCATTGAAGTTGTTTCCAATGAATTTATGCGAAGCGATAATGTACTAAACGATTCTGATTTAACTAACTTACTACTAAATAATCGGAAAAGCATCTGATTCAAACGAACCTCTTAATAAGGCATGAGCGTTTATCTTCTGATACCAATACATCTCAACTTCTCTTATCAACTAGATTAAAGAGAGGAACATTTATCCGGGCGTGCCTTGTTAAATTGGATAGATTAAAAAGGGGTAATAAAAAGACTAATTACTACATTGCGAAAGCCAGTTCGGGTAAATCATTATCGGATATGCAATTGTCTACTTTTTAAATTCTTTTTCTTTTATCTAACCATTAACTAACGCAAAGTTCAAATTGTGAAACAACTTAATGCTAGCATTAATGTTTACAGGATTTACATACTGATAAGGAATTTTTGACTTAGTCTTACAATCCATGATCTCAAACAAACTTCAAAGTCCAACATTATACAGACATATACCTTACAACTAGCAAGTAGGCACGACAAATTATCTAACTAAAAGGGTGATACAAGCGTATGATTCAAGTGAGAATTTTTATTTCTTCGAACTCCAGTTCAAGTTTAACTAAGACAAATTCAAAGCTGTGTACCTGAATATGAAAGTCCAAAAGAGGAGAAAGAATGGTCAAGCAGCGGCAGTAACAACTAGCAATAACTAACAGCAACCAGCGACGAACAGGTAAACCAGGGAGGATTTGTAGTTTCCAGAAAATAACAACGAAAATACAGTTTCAATAAATTACAAAGCCAAACAGGATCAATAGGACAACCCCAAAGTAACAGACAAGAATTAAACTTGAGTTCAGAGGCTGAAATGTGGACAATTAGCCTTTTCTTTCAATGTAGCAGCAACCTTTTAACTCTCACAAGTGCCCCCTCGAAGTGATTAAAGGGGAAACCTAAGACTGATTTCAAAACTCTAGAAATACTCCTTCAAATGCTGGATTTCAAGGTCAGTGTAAAAGAGCATAAGAGAATTGATTACTGCTTTTCGAGTGTGACTTATGAAGCCTCTCTTTTTTCTAAACCTCTTTTTGATCTTTCAAAGGCAGGAAAGAGCTCTCAAAGACTGGAAATATCTGATCAAAGACTAAAAAAACTCTCTCAATGATTGGAAATCTCCTCCTTTTTTTCCATTCATAAACCTCTCTTATACAACCAAGAAAACTAACTCTTACAGTCCGCCTATGACTTGAAAATGATCAGTGCCCCTCCTTCCCCACTTTCCAGCCTTTTATTACCTTTTGACTGAACTTTTGACCTTTTATTATTATCCCCATATTTTACTTTCCTAAAAGTCTTTTTAACTAGGGTGAATCCACTAGTAATCCCCTTTCTATTCAAATCTTTCCCTTATTCAGCTGTTTATTCCCTTACTATGTGAACCTTTTAACATTTTAGCATTAACCTACTATTTTTTATTTCTAATTAAGTAAAAGCTCCCAACCTTAACAAATGAATCAGCCCTTGATCCTTACTATGTGCCTTGACAACCATGATGTCCTGTTACAATCCATTCTGCTTTCAAATTAAAGCCTTAGTTCAAACATTTACACTAAATTACCCGCAGTTCAGTCTCTACCCAAAAACCATCAGCTATAACCAACCAACAAATCCTAGCAATTATCTAAACTAATTTCTAACTCAATTATCGAAAAACCAAATCCAGGTTAAAGATGGGCAATTACCTACTGATTTTAAACCTGAAGTAATAGTCGGGAGTAACTGGTTATTCAAACTTAACATTGCATTCATTATGGTTAATCTATCAATATACAAAGGGGATGAAATAAACACAACTGAAACACTGATAACAGGGACTATAAACCAGACGAAAACCAGAAAAAACAACCATAGATAATAACATTCTTGGACTTTAACACAAACACGAATTAGCTACAAGAACAGACTAAGGGACGAAACTTACTTAATCGATTAGACAGTTTATAACACATACTAATCAACCAGAAGAAAACTGAACCAAGAAAAAAGTTCGAAGGAGAAGGAAGAAAAAAAATAATCAACAATAGACGAATCACATACTTAATCAGACAGGTATTAATAATAATAAAAGAAAAAACAAAGAAGCAGAAATACCTTAAAATCCTTGACCAAGTGAATTTTTCCTACTCGAAACCTCGAACTGAACTTTCAGGACTAAAGTCAGTTAAAACCTTGAGTTCTTAACTTTGCACAAAGCCTGTGGTTTGGTTCTTCTAGGGCTCGTTCATTCGAAATAGGATTTGACAGGTTCCAATCTGATTCTAGGGAGACTAGGGGTGGTTTAGGGACGAGGGTGGTCTGGTGGTTAACTGGTGTAAGTTTGGTATGTTTTAGAGGTGGTGCCACCACCGGGGATTTGGTGGCGGCGCTAGGGTTCTTGACTAAAAACTAATATTCAAGGTATCTGAGTTAGATTCGAAGGAAGGTGGGCACGGGATCGTCAAGAGGAGGTCGTGAAGGTTCGATGGTGAGAAAATGAGGGTGTTTGGGCCGCCGAAACTATTGTGAGGCAATTTCCGTTGGCGGAGGATGGCGGAGGTTCTTTGAAGGTTAGGGATGAAAGAATGAATTGGGGTTAGTATTTTCCGATTTTGGGTCTTTGGTGTATTAAAATTGGTGAATTGTCTTGAGCCGTTGGATCATGAAAATTTAACGGCTGTGATCATCCTCCATGTGAAATGGGGTCATTTTGGTTAAATGGATGGACCGGGTTTGGGGCTGGTTTTGGGCATGGACTGGCGGATTTTTGGCTGGGGTTTTGGGTTTAGGGTAGGTTTGGCCCAATTCTAATTTCCTCTTCATTATTTTCCCTTTTATTTCCTAATTATTTTTTCCAAAATTAATACTAATACTCCTAAATTAAATTAAAAATCCTAATCATCTCAAAAAATACCAATTAACCTTAAATAATAATTATCACAAGTCATTAAATATCGAATCGCCAACTTTGATATTTAAACACTAAAAATGCAAAAATACATTATTTTTATGAATTTCATTCTTTTGTAAAACAATTAATTTTTGACTAACTCAAAAATGTCTGTTAAATTGTAAAAATACAATTGCAACATATTATTATTTTTTTATATTTTTTTAATTAATTTAAACTGATAGACATGCACATGCAAAAATTTAAATAATAAAAGGAAGAATAATATAAAAATTCACAAAATCACACAAAACACAAAAAAAAATATTTTATTTTGTATTTTGGGAGTAATTCTCATATAGGGCAAAAATCACATGCTCACAGTCATAAAGTTGCTGAAAAATAAGGCATCGCTTTCGCATAGATGGTGGATGCGAACGCGTAGAAGAAATTAGAGGTATGAGAATTTGGCCTACGCGTTCGCAAAGGTGTTGATGCGAACGCATAGTGGAGGAAGCTGGAGGTTCGCGTTCGTGGGGGGTGTTGCGCGTTCACGAAGAAGGATTCTGTGGTCAGTGAATTTTGTGCTACGTGTTCGCGTAGGGTGAGGTCGCGTTTGCGTGGTTTCAGGCAATTGGGCATCGTGATCGCGTGTGGCCTGTCGCGTTCGCGTAAGAGAAATTTGAATTTTTAAATTATTGCTCATCGCGTTCGCGTGGGCAGTGTCGCGAACGCGATGAAGGAAAATCAGGACGGGCAGAAAGGTTTTATAACATAACATCTGCGAGCAAAAACCCATTTCCACCATTGTTGGGCACATTTTGGAGCTACTAGACGAGAGAGTAAGAGGTTTTCACCTTGATTTTGATTGAAGGTAAGTTTTATTATCTAATTACGTGATTTATCATAGAATCATCATCTAAATCTCTGAAAATTAGGTGAAAATTGGAGGAATTAGGGCTTAGTTGTTGGTTTTGAAAATTTGGAATTTGAAGGGGCTATTGGACTCTGATTTTAATAAACTTGATATGTACGGACTCGTGGCGAGGCGAAGATTTTAGATATGTGAATTTCATTGTTTTTCGAGAAGCGATGTCAGGGCTCGGGTTTTTCCAACTTCGTATTTCTGGGTGTTTTTCGAGTTATTTTGATTGGGTTATGATCCATTAGCTTATTTTGATATATTCATATTGGCTTTGATCAGATATGGCACCCGCGGAGGTCGATTCTCGAGGGAAAGGCATTCCGGATTAGTTTCAGAACCGGTTCGAGGTGAGTAATAGATGTGGATGATGATTTGAGATTTTGAAACCCCGGTATATCACTCGGTGATGCTGTATTGAGGGAAGACACGTACTCTACGGTGAGTGCGGGGTCGATTGTGATTGGGGACTATGGCTTAGTCCGGCCTTGTGGCATTGTACTGTGTTATTGGCTATAAATGAGTCGGTAAACCTCCTACTTTGATGGTTATGAATATATTTGGGCTGTGTGCTGGTTATTTGGATCCCGTGAGGATCATTATCACTGTTTCTATGACTATAGCATGTTCTCATGATATCATTCCAGAGTTAATCACTGCCTAAGTATGAATTTCAAATTTTGATATTTCTGAATGCCTAATTCTATAATTACTGTTAAACAAAACTAAAAATGGTAAGTTATTTGTGCATGTGAGGCTTGCATGCATGTAGTTGGAATGATAGTGGATCGGGCTTATGTTACTATGATGTTGCGTTTGGGCTGTAGGAGCCCCTCCGGAGTCTGAACCCCCACAGTGAGCGCGAGTATTCAAATGGATCTGGCTACGCACCGTAGCGTCATGTTCATGTGTATTTGTATTGTATTCATGCATTTATACTTACTGCTCTATCTGTTACCATTTTTCCTGAGATTTACACTGTTAAAAGGAAATGAAACACTGTTATAGCTTTGTTGTGTGGTATTTTTGGATTTCTTGCCTTCAATATCATTATACATGTCTATTACCAATAAGTTGGAAGTACTCACTTTACTCCCTACACCTTGTATGCAGACCCAGGTACTTTAGGACATGGTTGATCTTAGCTGCTTTCAGAATATTCTCTGGAGTTAGTCGAGGTAGCTGCCTAGCATCCCCAGAACCCGACTCCTCTATTGTTTCTATGTTTTTGACATTTCCGCGTACTCAGATTATTATATGTTTGGTATTATTATGACGTTATTCGGTAGAGTCTCTTGACTCGTGACCTCCAAATCTGTGGGAGGTTATATGTACTAGTTTATTAGGTTATGTTGCTATATATTTGCTAAACTTCGGATATTTCTTTGTTGTTAATAATTTTTGGAATAAGGAATGTGAGCTTGCAGCTCGAAATGTGTGTGATAGGTCGGGCTTGCCTAGCAATTTGCTGGGTGCCATCACGACCGAGTTTGGGATCGTGACATACATATACTCATAATTGAAATTATAATAAACAAAGACTCATAAAGGAAGAATATTAAAGAAAAAAAGAATTTAAAGCGATAATGTAAAATGTATATAATAATTAGTTTTTCGTATAGGGAGTTATTAAATAGAAGAATATAACTCATAATTTCATATTGAAATAAAAAAAAATATTTAGATAGGCATTGTGATTAAGTCAAGTGGCAAGCTATTAATAAGCAATTTGGCATTCTTCAAGTGAGTTTAGGGGGAGATTTTCAAACAAGAAAATTGAACTTACGTGAAATCTAACTTAATAAAAAACATTATTTTTTAAAAAATTTAATTTTGATTCTTATATGGAAACCTTCAATCCAATTTTATTATGATCTTTTTTTATCTCTGGCTTAGTAATTTCCTTAGTTTAAGTAATCTAAACAATGTAATAAAAATATGGAGAGAGATAAGAATATTTTTAAAATCTAAAATAAATATATTTATAAAATTAATTACACACATAAAAGTAAATAACGACAATTTATAATAAAATTAAAACTCAATATTCTATATTAAAAATAATTTTATCTGGGCCCACGGTGAAAAACGTGGGCTATAATACACAAAAATTTGTGACTCGAGCGAATTTCCTTTATGGACGTAAAATGTAAAGAATATAATTTGCGCATGGCGAGCAGTGACAATTGTTTCTTAGGTCGTATTTGATGTCCAAGACAAATATTAGGTGATCCTAGTCCATATCCATCCGAAACCACGATGGAAGGTGTGGGCTATAACACACAAAAATATGAGACTCGTGCGAATTTCTAGTTTTATGGCCGTAAAATACAAAAAAAATACAATTTGGTCATGGCAGGGCGGTGACAGTGGTTTCTTAGGTCATATTTGATGTCCTGAAAAAATATTAGGCGATCCAGCTCTGAATCCATCCGGGCCCACGACGGAAGGAGTGGGCTATAGCACATGAAAATTTGGGACTCGCACGGATTTTCAATTTCATGGCCGTAAAATGCAATAGAATATAATTTGCTCATGAAGGGGTGGTGACAATGGTTTCTTAAGTCGTATTTGATGTCCATGAAAAATATTAGGCATTACGGGTCCAGATCCATCCGGGCCCACGGCAAAAGGCGTGGTCTATAGCACACGAAAAGTGGGACTCGCATAGATTTTTAGTTTTATGGCCGTAAAATATAAAAAATATAATTTGCTCATGGCGGGGCGGTGACAATGGTTTCTTATGTCGTATTTGATGTCCATGACAAATATTAGGCAATTTGGATCAGGATCCAGATACATGTGGGCCCACGGCGGAAGGTGTGGGCTATAGAACACAAACATTTGGGTCTCGCACGAATTTCCAGTTTTGTGGTCGTAAAATACAAAAAAATATAATCTTGTCATGGCAGGGCGGTGAAAATAGTTTTTAGGTCGTATTTGATGTCCAAGATAAATATTAGACGATCCAGGTCCGAATCTATCTGAGCCCACGATAAAAGACGTGGGCTATAGCACAGAAAATTTGGGACTCATACGAATTTCCAGTTTTATGACCATAAAATGCAAAAAAAATATAATTTGCTCATGGCGAGGCGTTGATAATGATTTCTTAGGTCGTATTTTATGTCCAAGATATATATTAGGCGATCGGGGTCCGGATTCATCCGGGCCCACGGCGGAAGGCGTGGGTATAGCACACAAAAATTTGGGACTCGCACGAATTTCCATTTTTATGCCCGTAAAATACAAAAAAAAATACAATTTGGTCATGGTGGGGCCGTGAAAATGGTTTTAGGTTATATTTGATGTCCAAGATAAATATTAGGCGATCCAGGTCTGGATCCATCCAGGCTCACGGCGGAAGACGTGAACTATAGTACATGAAAATTTGGAACCGTGCAGATTTCTGATTTTATGAACGTAAAATGCAAAAAAAATACAATTTGATCATGGTGGGCGGTGATTATGGTTTCTAAGGCCGTATTTGATATCCAAGAAAAATATTATGCGGTCCGGGTCCGGATCCATCCATCGTGGACCCTAGCACAAGAAAATTCGGGAATCGCTCTAGTTTTTTGGCCGTAAAATGCAAATAATATAGTTTAGTCACGAAGGGGCAGTGACAATGGTTTCTTAGGTCATATTTGATGTACAGGAAAAATATTAAATAATTCGGGTTCCGGTCCGGATCCATCGGGATCCACGGCGGAAGGTATAGGCAATAAAATTTGGGACTCGTATGGATTTCCAGTTTTATGAGCGTAAAATACGAAAAAATATAATTTGCTCATCGCGGTGCGGTGATAGTGTTTTCCTAGGTCGTATTTGATTTCCTAGAAAAATATTAGGCGATCCGGGTTCAGATCCATACGGGCCCACAGAGGAAGGCATGAGCTATAACATAAAAAAATTTGCGACTCGTGTAGATTTTCGGTTTTATGGCCGTAAAATGCACAAAAATATAATTTGGTCATGGCTGGGCGGTGACAATGATTTCTTAGGTCATATTTGATTTCCAAGAAAAATGTTAGGCGAACCGTGTCCGAATCCATCTGGGCCCAAGGTATGGAGTATAGCACACAAAAGATTTGGGACTCACAATGCCCGTAAAATGCAAAAAATATAATTTGTTCATGGCAGGATGGTGACAATGATTTCTTAGGTCGTATTTGATTTCCAGGACAAATACTACGTGATTCTGGTTCGGATCCATTCAAGCTCACGGTGAAAGGCGTGGGCTATAGCACACAAAAATTTGAGACTCGCTCGGATTTCCAGTTTTATGGCCGTAAAAAACATAATTTTGTTATGACGGCACGGAGACAATAGTTTCTTAAGTCGTAATTGATGTCCAGGACAAATATTAGGCAATCCAGGTCTAGATCCATCCGCACCCACAGCGAAAGGCATGGGCTATAGCACATGAAAATTTAGGACTCGCGCGGATTTTAAGTTTCATGGCCGTAAAATGTAAAAAATATAATTTGGTCAAGACGGGGCGATAACAATGGTATCTTAGGTTGTATTTAATGTACAGGAAAAATATTGAGCAATCTGGGTCCGGATCCATCTGGGCCCACGATAGAAGGCGTGGGCAATAATTTAGGACTCGCGCGAATTTTTAATTTTATGGCAGTAAAATGCAAAAATAATAATTTTCTCATCGCGGCGCGATGACAATAGTTTCCTAGGTCATTTTTTATGTCCAAGACAAATATTAGCGATCCAGGTCCGAATCCATATGGGTCCACGGAGGAAGGCGTGGGTTATAGCATACGAAAATTTGAAACTCGCGTGGATTTCCACTTTTATGGCCGTAAAATACAAAAACAAAATATAATTTGGTCATGGTGGGGCGGTGGCAATGGTTTCTTATGTCGTATTTGATGTCTAGGATAAATATTAGGCGAGCCGGATCCGGATTCATCCGGGCCCACGGTGGAAGGCGTGGGCTATAGTACACAAAAATTTGGGACTCACGCGAATTTCTAGTTTTATGGCCGTAAAATACAAAAAAATATAATTTGGTTAGGCAGGATGGTGAAAATGATTTCTTAGTTCGTATTTGATTTCCAAGAAAAATATTATGCGATCCGGGTCCGGACCTATCTGGCCTATGACGGAAGGCGTGGGGTATAGCATACGAAAATTTGGGACCCGCACGAATTTCCAGTTTTATGCCTAAAATACAAAAAAATATAATTTGGTCATGGGTGGCAGTGGCAATGGTTTCTTAGATCGTATTTGATGTCCGGAACAAATATTATGCGATCCAGGTCAGGATCCATCCGGCCCACGGCGGAAGGCGTGAGCTATTGCACACAAAAATTTGGTACTCACGCGGATTACCAGTTTTATGATCGTAAAATGTAAAAAAATAAAATTTGGTCATGGCAGGGCGGTGAGAATGGTTTCTTAAGTTGTATTTAATGCCCATGAAAAATATTAGATGATTCGTGTCCGTATCCATCCGGGGCCACGGCGGAAGGCTTGCGTTATAGTACAAAAAAATTTGGGACTCGTGCAGATTTCCAGTTATATGGCCATAAAATTCAAAAATTATAATTTGGCCATGACGGGACGATGACAATGATTTATTAGGTCGTAATTGATGTCCAAGACAAATATTAGGCAATCAGGGTCCGGATCCATCCGCGCCCACTGCCAACGGCGTGGCCTATAGCACATAAAAATTCGGAACACGCGCGGATTTCCAGTTTCATAGCCGTAAAATGCAAAAACATATAATTTTCTCACGGTGGAGCGATGATAATAGTTTCTTAGGTCGTATTCGATGTTCGGGATAATTATTAGGCGATCACAATTCGGATACATCCAGGCCTACGACAGAAGGCGTGGGCTATAACAGATAAAAATTTGGGACTCGCGTGAATTTCTAGTTCCATTGCCGTAAAATGTAATAAAATATAATTTGGTCAAGGAGGGGTGGTGATAATGGTTCTTAGGTCGTATTTGATCTCCAAGACAAATATTACGTGATCCGGATTCGGATCCATCCGAGCCCACAACGGAAGGCGTGGACTATTTGACACGAAAATTTAGTACTCGCGCGAATTTCCATTTTTATGGTCTTAAAATGCAAAAAAAAAAAAAATTTAGTCATAACGGGGCTGTGACAATAGTTTCTTAGGTCATATTTAATGTCCATGACATATATTAGGCGATCCAGGTCCGAATCTATCCAGGCCCACGACGGAAGGCATGGGCTATAACACACAAAAATTTGGGACTTGCGTGATTTTCCATTTTGGGATCGGCAGCGAGGACCCAGATTGATTACCTCCTTCTCAGAAGGAGCGGTAGAGCCTTATGCAAGGACTGCAAGGTTATTCCGGGGGAGTCCCATTCGACTCTTCATAGACTCCTAGTGATGGATGTTGGCCTCTGGGTGAAGAGGAAGAGGAGGAGTGCTCGGGGATGACCGCGAATTAGATGGGGTACTCTGACTAAGGAGAAAGCCCAGGAGTTTGAGAGGAGGTTAGTTGATGGTGGAGCTTGGAGAAGTTCTGGGGAAGCGGACGCAATGTGGTCGGAGACGGCGAACTTGGTTAGGGAGCTAGCACGGGATGTGCTCGGGGTAGCCAAGGGCTATTCAGGCAGACATCAGGGTGACTGGTGGTGGAATGATGTAGTCCAAGAAAAAGTGGAGGTAAAGAAGGCGGCGTTTGCTAAGTTGGCAGGGAGCACTAACGAGGATGAAAGGAGAGTGAACATGGAGACTTACAAGGTGGCAAGGAAGGAAGCAAAGATGGCGGTTACGGAAGCTAAAAATGCAGCGTTTGGTCGCATGTACGAGGAATTAGGGGAGAGAGGCGGTGACAGGAAGTTATTCCGGTTAGCTAAAGTAAGGGAGAGGAGGCGCAGGATCAAGACCAAGTCCGGTGCATCAAGGACGAGGATGGTAGAGTTCTGATGGATGAGTCTCAGGTCAAGCAGAGGTGGCAGGCGTACTTTCGAGATCTACTTAACGAGAAGGGGGTTCGAAACATAGAGCTTGGGGAGCTGGGGCATTCAGAACACCATAGAGACCTTGGGTACTGCAGGCGCATTAGGGTGGAGGAGGTCATAGGGGCTTTGCGAAGGATGAGTAGGGGCCGAGCGACCGGGCCTGACGAGATCCCGGTGGAGTTCTGGAAATGCATGGGTAGGTCAGGAGTGGAGTGGCTCTCCAGGTTGTTCAATGCGATCTATAGGACTAAAAGGATGCCGGAGGAGTGGAGGTAGAGTACGGTGGTGCCCTTGTACAAAAACAAAGGGAATATCCAGTGTTGCAACAACTATAGGGGTATCAAATTAATAAGTCACACCATGAAGGTCTGGGAGCGGGTGAGCGAGGTGAGGGTGAGGGAGATGACATCTATATCGGTGAACCAGTTTGGTTTCATGCAGGGTCGCTCCACTACAGAAGCTATCCACCTTGTCAGGAGATTGGTGGAACAGTTCAGGGATAAGAAAAAGGACATGCACATGGTGTTTATCGACTTGGAGAAGGCGTATGACAAGGTTCCAAGAGAGGTGATATGGAGGTGCCTGGAGGCGAAGAGCCTGCCGGAAGCCTACATCAGAGTAATCAAGGACATGTACGATGGAGCTAAGACTAGGGTTAGGACGGTGGGCGGTGACTCGGACCATTTCCCCGTGGTTATGGGGCTCCATCAAGGATCGGCGCTTAGCCCTCTATTGTTTGCCTTGGTGATGGATGCTATAACCCGACATATTCAGGGGGATGTGCCTTGGTGCATGCTATTTGCTGATGACATAGTATTGATAGACGAGACGAGGGTCGGTGTGAATGAGAGGCTAAAAGTATGGAGACAGACTCTCGAGTCTAAGGGTTTCAAAATAAGCAGATCTAAGATTGAATACCTGGAATGCAATTGTAGCGCCGAGTCGAGCGAAGTAGGCAGGGACGTAATGATTGGAGCTCAGGTCATCGCTAAGAGGGACAGTTTCAGATATCTTGGGTCGGTGATTCAGGGGGACGGAGAGATTGACGGGGATGTCACTCATCGTATAGGAGCGGGATGGTCGAAGTGGAGGCTTGCATCGGGAGTCCTGTGTGACAAGAAAGTGCCACTGAAACTCAAGGGAAAATTTTATAGAGTTGTGGTTAGACCTGCCATGTTGTATGGGGTGGAGTGCTGGCCGGTGAAGAACTCTCATGTTCGGAGAATGAAGGTTGCGGAGATGAGGATGCTCAGGTGGATGTGTGGACTCGCCAGGTTAGATAAGATTAAGAATGAAGTTATTCGAGAGAAGGTGGGGGTGGCCCCGGTGGATGAGAAGATGCGTGAAGCGAGGCTTAGGTGGTTCGGGCATGTGCGGAGGAGAAGTCCTGATGCCCCGGTGAGAAGTTGTGAGCGACTGGCGGTGGTCGGCGTGAGGAGAGGCAGAGAGAGGCCTAAGAGGTATTGGGGAGAGGTGATTAGGCATGACATGGCTAGGATGCATATTTCCGAGGACATGGCCCTTGATAGAAAAGTCTGGAGGTCTAGTATTAGGGTTGTAGGATAGGGGCTCCTAGAATTTTTTGTACTCCTTTCCTAGGGTTGGGTGAGGCTTGTCAGGGCGGCTCATAGATGATTCGTGCATTGGATTGTGTACCCCTTATGGTAGTTATTTATGGTAGCTATTGTTTGATATTATTGAATGCCATTTTATGTATAATTCTTATGTTTAGATAACTATTTATGCGATTTCTGCCGGAATTACTAATGCTCTTTTGTTTTTGTTTTTGTTGTTGCTTTCCCTTTCCTTCTCTAAGCCGAGGGTCGATTGGAAATAGCCTCTCTACCCTTTTGGGTAGGGGTAAGGCTCATCTACATAATACCCTCCCCCGACCCCACCTTGTGGGACCATACTGGGTAGTTGTTGTTGTTGTTGTATGGCCGGAAAATACAAAAAAAAAAATATATAGTTCGTTCGGGGTGGGACGGTGACAATGGTTTCTTAAGTCGTAATTGATGTCCGGACAAATATTAAGCGGTCCGGATCTATCGGGCCCACGGCAGAGCGTGGCTATAACACACAAAAATTTGGGGCTCGCGCTGATTTCCAATTTCATAGCCGTAAAATGCTAAAAAAAAATATAATTTGCTCGCGGCAGGGCGTTGACAATGGTTTCTTAGGTCGGATTTGATGTCCAGAACAATTATTAGGCGATCAGGGTCCGGATCCATCCAAGCCCACGGCGGAAGGCTTGGGCTATAACACCAAAAACAAGGGCGATGTGCACAGATGGCCACTAACAACTTATGTCTTTATTTTAAAGCCAGTGTTTTAAATATCGTTAGTCTTTAGCCACTGGTTTAATGAACTTTAACTACTCGAACGAAAATATCCTTCTGCTCGTGTCCTTAATTTTAGGACTACATGTCCTTAACTTTTGAACTTGAAACTCTAAATTCAGGACTTCATGACTACATGTCCTTAACTTTTGAACTTGGAACTCTAAGTTCAGGATTTCAAGGTTACATGTCCTTAACTTTTGAGCTTGGAACTTTAACTTCAAGATCAAGCGTCCTTAAATTTTGAGCTTGGAACTCAAACTTCAAGACCAAGCGTCCTTAATTTTTGAACTTGTAAGTCAATTTTAAGGACCTATTGTCCTTAACTTTTGAACTTGTAACTGTAAGTTAAGTACTGTTTGTCCTAAATTTTTGAACGTGTAACTGTAAGTTAAGGACTGTTTGTCCTTAAATTTTGAACTTTAAAGTTTAAACTCAAAGTTAAGGACTGCATGTCCTTAAGTTTTGAACTTGAAACAATAACTTAAGGACTGCATGTTGAAACTATAAGTTAATGACTGTCTATCCTTAACTTTTGAAACTGAAACTCAAAGTTAAGGACAGAAAGTCCTTAAGTTTTGAACTTGAAACAATAACTTAAATACTGATTGTCCTTAAGTTTTGAACTTGAAATTATAAGTTAAGGACTGCCTGTCCTTATCTTGTGAACTTGCATGTCAAATTTAAGGAATGCATGTCCTTAACTTTTAAACCTGCATGTCAAACTTAAAGACTCGTGTATTTAACTTTTAATCTTTGAACTCAAAAGAAACAAAAACAAGGTAAAAAGAAAGAAATTACTGTACGTAATTAAGGCATTTGCTCAAAAATTTAGAACATGAAAATTTTGATGATGCAAAAAGAACTACTGTGTGTATTGATAAAAGAAATAGTGAAGCAAAATCAGAAGGATCTCGTGATGGACCTAGTTATGTCCTAGTAATTGGGGTCACTAATAGACCTGATGCTATTGACCAAGCATGGAGGAAGCCGGACGTATAATCGCCTTGGGTATTCCAGATGAAAATGCAAGGTAAAAGACAGGAAGAAAAAGTAAAATTGTCTTTTTTTCTATTAGTAGTGGTTATTTTTGCTGAGTATTATAATTAGTGGATAAAAATTAAAGACACGCTTAACTAGTGGTTACTACACGCTATTTTTACCAAAAACAACTGCCATTGCTATTGTTATTCCAGCTGCTGCTTTTGATGTTTTAGCAAATTTCCTCTTCCTCTTCTTCTTCGTATTTCGGACGCCTTTCAAAGAATCTGAAATTTGGCTCAATACTCAAGCAAAGATTGTTTCCCTTCCCGCCATCAGAAATTTTAATGGGATAAAGGAAGATAATGAAATGTATCAAAGTAGAGACAAAAAGAAAAAAGTGTAACAGATTAGCGTATTGAGTAGCTTAGAGCTAGGAGGTAACCATATTTAAAGATTTTGCCATAAATCTTAAAAGGTATCTATAAAATATAATTTTTGTAAATGATATTTATTTAAAAAAACCTTTGCTGTAGGAGGTAAAAATTCCAAAAAAAAATCCATTTATGAAATAAATACTAAACAAGCCACATTAATGGATACCAAACAAGTCGTTACACCATTTCTTTTCCTGGAGCAAACTTGTCTCACTTTAATTTGTCCGTTAGAAACAAATAAAGAAACTCTAATTTTTTCCTCATTATAAAATCATATTAATGCAGTTCAACGTAGTACCTACTGGCAGAATTTTATATACAAATGATTAGTTAAGATCTATATATTGGCACTGTCCAACAGATATGTACTTAATACAGATGCAGAGATATATCAACTATTCAAGGACCCCTTGCAGAAGCAAGCTGCTTCTTGAGGTTGAGGATTTCAAGACCACTTGAAACTAACTGATCTTTCAGCTTTAATGAAGCCTCCTCAAATTTCTTGTTCATTATGTCCATCTCATCCAGCGCCTCACTGTACCTCACACGAAATGCATCCAATTTTGATTGTGCTCCTCGAAGTCTCATTCTCAGCTTAGCTTTCTCATTGATATGGTTGACTTCATCCTGTTAAGACATATCAGATAATCACATCCACTCTCTTTTGCAAATAGCAGGACAGTCCAAGGAAAATAAGCTTAAAATAAACCGCCTGACTTGGCTCGGATTGCTCTAGAAGTTTAAAATAAATCGCCTGACTTGCCTCAGATTGCTCTTAGAAGTTACATGTGCAACTTATCACAAACATGTGCTGAGTTCATAGTTATTCATACCCAAGGATACATCGCTTAAATACACATGCAAACATTTTCACCAGATTGTCCTCATTATGCAGAAATTGAGCAAAAGCAAAAGCTACATATAGAAGCAGATGCAGAAGCTACTCTTTACAGCTGCTTCATAAAGAAATTGGCATTATGAGTAGAAAGCAAAAGCTACAAAATTATTTCCTTTCTTTAATCTCAATCATCACATAGAGATAGAGTATAATACTAAAAACCAAGAAAAAAAGATAAAAGACAAATTATAAAATATAGCCACAAAAGGGTAACCTGTCATCTGTGTATATCTCATCATAATCAAATGTAGCTGCAATTGACCGTGTATGTGATTACTTACATCATGCATTTTGATCTCCAGAGATGAAAGCTTCTCGCTGAGCTGATCGACTTCATGATCTGGATTTGACAGCTGACAACCGAAATATAGTGTTATCCTCGAGCATAGTAGAGAAAGAGTAAGTAACATAATGAATTGGTAACAATCTGTCTCAGATAAACGAGAATCACATCTCCTTTACTTGTTCTGCAAGAAGATTTGACAATTAGCATTTCATGTCATTCAAGTGTAAACCTGAAAGTCATCTCTCTGAATTGGCACTGTCTCCGCTTTTCTAATACAGGCTAACAGATCTACTCTTTCTTCGCTAAGCATGCTTAACTCCGTCTGAAGCCGTTCTACTTCCTTGCGCAGATCCTGATGCTCCAGTGTCAGCATCTGCAGTTGCAAAATGTGATATTTTATTAGAAAAAAACCAGGTGTGCAGAATGGCAGCAACATATAATGATGCTGGAAACTTCGACAATAAAAGGATATCTAACTGAATTGGTGTGCTACAGAAAAGGTCCAAAATTCAAATAATATTGAATAGATTGAAATCAGGAGATAAGTTTGTCGTGCAAATCTGCTTGTGGTGAAGAAACTGACAGCATCACAATGGCATTTAGGATTTTGTAATAAGCTTCATCAATTCATGATTACAGTTTCAGTGGCAACCCTCAATTTAAGTGCCTTCACATTGTAACTGGATATTTGACAATCATGATTTTAGTTTCTTTAGGTTCAGATTACATAGTTTATGATAGACAATCATGGGAACTTTTAGTGAGTTCTCATTGGCAGATGTGGGAGTCATTGCCCCTTTTTTTTCATTTCAGCGTTTTGTGAGAGCAAAGAATGCACTTGAGATTTTCTTAGTATTTCACTTTTACTTATATAAATTTTGGGATTATTTTATAGGTAATAACAGTAGCGTGATATTCAACCAAAAGTTAGAAGTTAGAACTATGGAGAAGCACTCTATATGGTAAAAGTTTTAGAATAAGTAGAAGAGATTATATGCAATTGCAAGCTTAGCCTCCTTAAGTAGAAGGAAGGTAAGGAGATTGGATGGGATTGTGGTGACTAAATGTAAGACAATTTTGATCTAGACTCAGTTGTCAAGGAGAATAGCATGAAATGTGAAATACAACACAGAGTGGATGGTTAAACGGAGGAGTATCATGGGAGTGCCAGAAGATACCTAACAAAGTGAAAACGTAAAATTATGTGGAATGAATGTAAGACCAACAATGTTATATGAGAATAATGTTGGGTCTTTACGACACAACATATCCACAAAGTGAGCGTGTTCAAATCACAAATAGCAAAATGGATGTGCGGTCATACAAGATCGTACCAGATTGGAAATAATCACATCAGAGAGAGGATGCTAGTGACACACGTGACGAATAAAATGGGAAGTGGCATAAGATGGTTTTCATAATGTCCTATACAGATCTCTGAATGCACAGTTGATAAGTGTGTCATTAAGATGATTAAGGATACTAAGATGAAACTATGTGAGGTAGATCATCAGGATAGTGTCATCACTTTAAACTTTTGCCTATTCTTATCCTTTTAGTTGAAGATAAGAATATTAGTAGTTTCCAGAGTCTAAAGTCCAAATCTCCCTTTCTATATGGACCAATATTTGGTATGTCTATGTTCTTTCAATCTTTTACTGGGAACCATATAGCCATATCAGGGCTAATTTCCTTTCTTTGACAGTAAGAATCAGGCGAAAAGGAAGAAATTACGTTGCAAGGGAGCCTCATTCCAACTCGTCTTTGTAGGCGAAACCTTTGATAAATTTTCCTCTTACCGTACTTGCTGTCGGGAGAATATTCCTTTTTCCTTCTAGGGGTTTAGTCTATTTGTTCATGTGCTTTGTTTTGATGGACTTGCATAATATCGAACAATTACTTTATTGTTACAAAACTCTCTCTCTCTCTCTCTCTGTGTCTATTTGTTCATGTGCTTTGTTTTGATGGACTTGCATAATATCGAACAATTACTTTATTGTTACAAAACTAACTCTCTCTCTCTCTCTCTCATTCCCTCTTTCTTTCTCTTGCATCTCTATTCGCCTCTCATTCTTCTCTTTCTCATTTCTACCCCTTACCTTCCTCCCTTCTGGCGCTACATCAAATTGGTACGAAAGCACAAGTTTAGATTAGCTATGTAGTTGCACTCTATGCTACAAATCAGTTATATGCTGGCTACTCATTGCCAAAGAAGTTCGTCCAATCGATTGGTGGTATTATGCTGGCTACTTATTGCCAAAGAAGTTTGTCCAATCGATTGGTGGTTTCCCAAGTACTTAGATAGAACGATAAACTACCTCACCATATCAGGCTCACTTGTCAGAGTCAACTGTTGAGTTTTCTCCACCGCGAACACAAAAGAATTCAATCATGAGGATATCATTATCATTCCATATTATTTTTCTTGATCTATTACGTGGAACTAAAATAACGGTAACCGTATTTTATTTTAGAGATAAGATTTTGTCTAATTTTATCATTTTAGTTAGAGATTGGAATGTCGTAGTATCAAGAGTTCTAAATCAACCAAAACTTCCTATCTTATAAATAAGATCTTTATGTACTTTCTTTGACAGAATCAAATCATTTTGTTGCAGTTATTTGGCATTATTCTCCCCATAGTCACCCCTTCCCCCAAACCCTACAACTCCCACCTTCCTTCTAGTGCTACATCACTAGGTAGACCTAAAATCGATACAGGGTTGTCTCACAAGACCTGCAATCTCTCGAAATTAATTCAGAGATACAACAAAATAGAAACAAAGGATCATATTAGGCAATACCAAAGAGTTGAGAAAAAGGCTTAGATGTAGCTACTACACATACATTATGTCCAACTATTACAACAGAACACATGTTCCCTTGATCTAAACAGAGTAGACAGATTAATCTGGGTGAATAGCTGGAATAAACTTTTTAAAGTAAATAGCAGTTATAAAATGCTAGAACAACAGAACAGCCAGAAGATTCCTAATTGGCCCAGGAAGATGATATGGAAGACCAAAGCACGTGTGAAAGTAGCTTGTTTTGGATGGTTAGCAGCTAGGGATGTCTGTCTAACTCAGCATAAATTACAAAGAAGAGGTTTCTCTTAGTGCAGCTGCTAGATTTCTATATTGCAAGTTATCAAGACAATGCTGGAAGCTTTTTCTTACTATTATGGGAGTGTCTCTGGTAATTCTCGAGAATAATAGTAGTCTCTTGGGAATCTGGCAAGCTCAAAAAGTAAAGAAAAACTTGAAGAAGATATGGACGAACATTCCCATCTGTCTTTTATGGCTGTATGGCTGGAAAAGGAACAAGGCATGCTCTGAAGGGAAGAGGTTGCAGATTGCTAGGGTCGAGAACACAATCTATTTCTCTGATGTGCTTGTATACTCTATGTAGGATGGATCAATATTTGGATTTCTTCTTTCTTTTTTTTTTTTTGGAGGGGGGAGGGGCGCATGTAATATGTTTGGTGGGTGTAGTGGAATTTGACTTCTTAGTACCATCTTGGTACCAGTTCTAACAAATCTTGACTTATATAAAAATAAAACGAAAATATTATGCCCGATTATCTCCAGAAGTCATCTAGTCTAGTTAAAGACTTGTATACCAGTGTACGCAAGAAGTGTGAGATAATAAAATCCTTTAACTTTAGAGAACCCTTAATTTAACCTAAAAGACAAACTGTTACTAGTATTCGAATGAAATTGACCCAAAAGAGTGGAATGTATATAGGGATTTGTATAGTCAGCCGAACCATTTGAGACTGAGGCAAAGTTGAATGCCTGATTGTGTTATTCACCATAATATGTGATGACCCAAGAGGTCATCTCTTGTTTTAGAGTCAAATCTGTGTTGCGGGGCCTTTAAAAACCTCCTTTTGTTTCACCTCGATTTGTGTAAGCAGTTTGGGCGCATTTCCGGAAAGCTTTTATGTGAATTTAAGAAAAATAACGAATTTGGCCTTTAAATTAATTAAAGTTGACTTCGGTCAACATTTTTGGTAAACGGATCCGGACCCGTGATTTGACGGTCTCGTAGCGTCCGTATTAAAATATGGGACTTGGGCGTATGCCCTGGATCGAATTCCGAGGTCCCTAGCCCGAAAAAAGAATTTTTAAAGAAAATTGTTTGTGGAAATATAAAGACTTTTGGAAATGAAATGGTGTGTGTTCTTGATGGTATCGGGATCGTATCTTGGTTCCGAAGCCCTATACAGATTTAAAATAATAATTAAGTCGAATCTATGAAACTTGGTAAGAATCGGAGTTGATTTGGTATAAAATCGGACCTTTAGTTGAGAAAATAAAAATTTCAACGTTCTTAAAGAATTTCATGAATTTGGGGTTAAAATCGTAGTTGTTGATATTATTTTGATGATTTGAATGCACGAGCAAGTCCTTATTGTGTTTTAGACTTACGAACATGTTTGGTTTGGAGCCCCGAGGGCTCGGAAGAGTGCTGGATAGGCCACACGGTGATTTGGACTTAGGAAAACTTAGTTGTGCATCTGATATTTTTGCATAGGCCTTTGATCTGGAAATTGCGAGATCAGACTTTGCAATTGCAAAGTGAACAGGCCTGGGAAATGCGACAATTACGTCGCAAATGAGAACTAGGTTTGGGCAGGCCACCATCGCAAAAATTGCGAACTCTGGGCTGGAATTTGCGAAGCCCTTCTGTCGCAAATGCGAAGGTAGCAGAATTTCAAAGGGTTCACACCTGATCGCAATTGCAATATCTGCGACCTGTGAGACTTCAGATGGGATTTTCATCATTTTTCAAATTCTCTCAAACCCTAAACATCCCTAGGCGATTTTTTCAAAGACCCAAACTTCTCCAAATCATAGATAAGTGATTTCTAACTCATCTTCTTCAATCTAATTCATCTTTTTACATGATTTCATCCCAAAATCTAGGGTTTTTCATGAGAAATTGGGTGTTCTTGGGTAGAGATTAGGATTTTCAAATTTTGGTGATTTGGACCTCAGTTTAAGGACGTATTTCAAAACCAATTGCATATTTGGGTTCCTGGGAGATAGGTAGTCGGATTTTGGTTTGAATTTCGAGTTTTGACCAAGCGGGCTCGGGGTCGATTTTTAACTTTTAGGGAAAAACATTGAAAAATCTATATTCATGCATTAGAATTGATTTATTTAGCCTATTGATGTTATTAAGTAATTTATTGACTAGATACAAGCGGATTAGAGGTGGAACCGAGAGGTAAAGCGGTAATTGAGGCTTGATTTTGTCCGTAGAATCGAGGTAAGTGTTTGGCCTAACCTTAGCTTGAGGGAATAGGTGTTGTAGTCTTATTTGCTATGTGTAGTGTTGAGTACGACGTATAGGTATGGTGACGAGTATCTATCTGTTGGTGTCAAGCATGCCCGTGAGTCTTATACCATTATCGTTGTGACTCTTATTATATATTGTCCATGCTTAAATTGATGGTTATCCATGTTGAACAAGACTTATGATATTTCTTGGTAATTGACCAATGTTGACTCAAGCTGAGGATTATTATGTGAAGTTAACTGTTGAAACGAGATTGGTTATAGATGATTTTCTTGCCGGGACATTATTGATTTCATTGTTGATTCCCTTGCCGGGATGTTATTGTTTATATTGTTGATTCCTTTGCCGGGGTGTTATTGTTTATATTATTGATTCTCTTGATAGGATGCATTGTTACTATTGATTGGGTGAGGAAGAGTGTAAAGCACAAAGGGTGATGTCGTGCATGATATTGTGAGTGAGTGTTAATCCACAAAGGGTGATGTCGTGCCAATATTGTGAGTGTTAATGCACGAAGGATGATGTCGTCCCATGATTGAGAGTTAATGCACAATGGGTGATGTTGTGCCGATATTGAGAGTTAATGCACGAAGGGTGATGTCGTTCCATGATTATGAGAGGTAATGTATGAAGGGTGATGCCGTGCCGTTTCTATTGTTTCATATGGTGATAACGAGAGTAAAAGCACGAAGGGTTAAGTCGTGCACATGTTACTGTTTCTTTATTCTTGTTGATATAAATATGATGTTCATTATGCTTCTCTACTGGTTTATTGTTAGATATTTGATATTCCCCGCAGCATGTCCCCTTCACATCTTTATCTGTTATTTCTTGTTATTATTGTTCTATTCGTATATGATTTAACTACACAGGTTTCTATGGTTGTCGTCTCCTAGCCTTGTCACTACTTCGCCGAAGTTAGGCTCGACGCTTACCAGTACATGGAGTCAGTTGTACTAATACTATACACTGCACTTTTTGTGCAGATCCCGGTACTGGACCCTACGGACCGTATTTTGAGGTTGCTGCCTTCAATCCAGTGAAGACCCGAGATAGTCCTGGAGGTGTCCACAAGCCTTGGCATCCCCTTCTATCATATTGCTTTTTCTGTTTTTATCTATTTCCGAGACAGATGTGTACTTCTTGTTCAGACCTTTATTTGTAGTATTCGTAGAGCGTCCATGAGATTGTGACACCAGTTCTGGGTGGAGTTTTAGTCCGGTTTCGCATTTGTATTATGTTAATTTGTTAAACCATGTTCTTCCGCATTTATTTTTCTGATGTCCTTCTTATGCTAACTTGTAAATTGCTGAAGGATAAAAGAAAACGGTAAAATAAACAATAACATTGCTTGCCTAGCGGGTACAATGTTAGATGCCATCACGGTCCCGACGGTGCGAAATTCGGGTCGTGACACAATATGCCATGAATTACTAATTTATGATACCGGGAATTCACCAAGGTTCCGAAATTAGCAAGCTTGAGACAAAAAATCTGTATAACTTGGCTCCAGCTGTTGTATACCACTATGTATCATTTCTTTATTCATTAATTGCTTCTGACAGAGTGGTAAGGCCGATGCTGAAGAACAAAAGCACTTCCTCACTTTCTACGTCAAATAAGCAACAAGGCGAACTCATGTACGAGAAGAGTTAGACGGCATAATTATTCAACTAAAGTATATCCAGCTTCGCGAAGCCCAGAATACTTTTCTAGGATGAATCATTATTCTCGCACTCAATATAAATTCTGAAAGCTTGACAAAGTACAAACATATTACCTCTTGAGATCTTTTACATTGTTCCTCAGCAACTCTCAGGCCAAGTCTAAGTTGATCAATCTCTAGTAATTTCTCTTCACTGTAAAACAATGTATGTTTATCATCAGACAGATTGATCTAAAGGTTTAAATGAATACTAAAGTCATGGCACCTAGATTACATCCAGCTTATTGATGAGGGTGGTAGCAGCTGTAGAATCAAGGTTTATATTTGATCAACTAGGCACCTCAAGAATATTTAGGAAATATATGAACAAGCTATTCTATACTCCATTGTCCTAGCACCCAAGTGCGAGGAGTAGCATTCAATAAAGTTGGTGAAACCCCGGATAGACCGGGTTCAAATCTCAGCAGAAGCAAAATGTTAGGTGATTTCTTTCCATCAGTGCCGGTGGGAGGAGCAGGTCCACGGTCGAGTGGTGTAGGTACATACAAGCTAGCCCGAACACCACTGCTATAAAAGTACACTCACACATAAACAGACACACCCCATTGTCCCAATTTACCAGTCACTTTTTACTTACCGAGTACCAATTTTACTAGAGCTAAATAGGACAATATTAAACTCAATATTGAAATTAATTTAGATTTCAAAAGGCATAAGTGTAGCACATGTTGTGATCTTGCATCAAAATACATTTTAAAAAAGACAACAGAATACACTTGAAAATATTAGTCAATATTTACTTCACTTGACGATTGAAAACCTTTTGGACAAAGGGAGTAGCAACATATCAGAGTGAAAGGGGAGCAAAGGACAGACAAACCTGAAACTTCTCTCCAACCGCACATCATTTTCTGAGACGACCAATCTCTCCTCAAGCAGCTTGCACTGTATTCTACAACTCTCAAGTTCATTCTTCACCTGTAGTTTAAAGTCAGGATCATAAATCAAGATTCAATAAATCATGTGCAACTGACAAATACAGAAGTGCAACATGTTTTGCTATGTTCATCACCTCAATGGATGTCTTTGATTTAGGATACATTTTACAATCTGGTACTCAGACCTCACAAACAATTCTCTTAATTCTTTTTTAAGAAAGAAGTTCAAATGTGAACTAGCTTTGAATTAACTATGCTTTAAACTCGGCAATAAATTCTCCATAAATATCATGTTCCCTCTAGACAGTGTACCAAAGAGAATAGCATGCAAGCACTGAGTCCTTGAAGAGATCTTCAATATCATCAGTAAGAGCCACTGTAGTGTTTCTAGAATATGCTTAAATTGTTCAACTACATCATGTGTAAATGTGAAGGTTACCTCTGTCATTTTCTGTGATAGAGTGGCGATTTCAGCACTATAAGATTTTGCTTTTTCATTGATTGCTTCAACTGTAGCTTTCTCCCTTGCAAACCATATGGCCTTTTCCTCCTCCATTGCCAAAAGGGCATCAGTTAGTTGCTGCAAAAGAAAGAAGGCACTCATAAATGACGTAATTGAAACAGTTAGATGGAGCCTCAGAATACATGTTCCCTAAAGCAACTTCAATTGGTACCATAGCTAAATCTTCTTTTTCTTCTACCAAAAAGTTGACAGAAGTTTCCAATCTCTGACATCGTGATTCAGATTCTTCCGAACATAATCTCTGCAATGTCATAGAAAAAATAAAATAGAAATAAGTTAATGTTTTATTTTCATGAAGAAAGAACAGTAGAATTTAAGCTAATAAATCATGCTCAAAAGGCATGGAATCTAAGAGGAAAAGTTAACAAACATAGACTTACAAGGGATGACACCTCTTCCTTCAGCATATTTAGTTCTGCATTTGACATATTCAACTCGTCTGATAAAGCCTGCAATTCACATGCCAAATTTTCTGCTCTAGAAATGGCTTCGTCTTTTTCCGCGTGAGAAATTGTTAGTTCCTCTTCCAAAGAAGCAACAGTTGTCTCCATCTCAAATGCCAGCACTTCCAGCTTCCTGTACTCCTCCTTCACACCAGAAAGGGAAAAGTAGCTTAAGACTAAGCAATAAAGACAACTAACTTCCTCTCGAGTAGAATGCAGGCAATTACTTATCTACTTTTAATATTATAAGGATATGAGATACTCCCTTTGTTTCAATTTATGCGAGGCAGTTTGACTCGGCACGGAGTTTAAGAAGAAAAAGACTTTTGAAACTTGTCTTAAAAGCTTAAGGGGTAAAAGCTTGTGGGTCTATGACATTTGTGTGGTTATAAAAGCAACTCTTAAAGGGCAAAATGGATAAATGAAAAGTTCAAAGTTAAGTTGTTTCCAAATATAGAAATGTGTCATTCCTTTTGGAACGGACTAATAAGGAAAAAGTGTCATATCAATCGAAACGTAGGGAGTACTATTTATAAGTGTTAGATACTTGTGAAAATATGTCTTAATCCCATATGTAGTAGATTTATAATATGTCCTAGTTTGATATGTAGTAGGAGTAGAATATGTATTATATATAGGGCTCATTGTATCATTGTTAATACATCAATAAATATTTTTCTCCCGTGCTTTCTCACATGGTATCAGAGCAATCGTGAGATATTTATCGTTGTGCCTAAATTCCAGCGACTCCGGGAAGGAAAAAAAAAACCCTGTTTTTCCGGCAAAACAGCCCTGTCCGCAAGAAAAAATCGATATCCGTCGGTGTTGTGCAAAATCCAACACCACCACGAGGTAGATCAGCTTCCGGCGACCAAACCAGTGAAATTTCTCCGGCAGAAAAGCTGCCACGCGCCGACAGAAGGAATTTTCCGGCGAGCGCGTGACACCCACGCGCCGGCGCGTGTACATCCTTCCGGTCAGATTTTGACTTCGTTCCTTCAGGGCAGTCGGATCGCCCTCCAATTCCGAGCACATCCATATTTTTATTTTTTAATTCCGACCACTTTGATTATTTGCGGCGACTACACTGATTTTTCCGGCAGCTACAGTACTTTTCCGGCAAACACAGTGTTTTCTTCATCTGTTTCAGAGAATTTTCAGTTAATTGTTCATTTGGTGATAATCCAACCATGTCTTTGGGAGTCGATGCTTTCGGGTCTAGAAACCCCGGTTATGGCAGTTCCGGTGTTATGATTACCTCAGAAACTTTAATAGGAGGTTCAAATTATTAAGATTGGGCTTCATCTGTCGAGTTGTAGTGTAAAGGTCAAAGAGTTCAAGATCATTTAACAAAAAAGGCTGGCGAAGGTGATGAAAAGGCCAAAACACAGTGGGAGAAGGTCGATGCTCAGTTATGTAGTATCCTGTGGCGATCTATTGATTCCAAGTTGATGCCCTTGTTTCGTCCATTCCAGACATGTTATTTAGTTTGGGAAAAGGCTCGTAATCTCTACACTAATGACATATCTCGTTTCTATGATGTAATATCGCGAATGACAAACTTGAAGAAACAAGAATTAGATATGTCTACTTACTTGGGACAAGTTCGGGCAGTCATGGAAGAATTTGAGACGTTGATGCCAGTTTCTGCTAGTATTGAAAAACAACAAGAGCAACGACAGAAAATGTTTCTAGTTCTTACACTTACTGGACTCCCTAATGACCTTGATTCAGTACGTGACCAGATTTTGGCTAGTCCAACCGTCCCCACAGTTGATGAATTATTCTCTCGATTACTTCGCCTTGCTGCAGCACCTAGCCACTCAGTAAGCTCACCACAGACACTTGACTCATCTGTCCTCGTATCCCAATCAGTGGACAATCGGGCATCTCATACTATGGAGAATAGACGAGGGGGAGGTCGTTTTGGAAGATCTAGACCCAAGTGCTCTTATTGTCATAAACTTGGACACGCTCGTGATGTATGCTATTTTCTACATGGCCGTCCACCCAAAAATACTTATGTTGCTCAGACTGAAACTACAGGTAACCAGGGCTTTTCTTTATCTGAAGGGGAGTATAATGAGTTCCTTCGATATCGAGCAAGTAAGCAGATATCTCCACAAGTAGCTTCTGTTGCTCAGACTAATACTCCTGTTGCTGGTAATTCCTTTGCTTGTGTTTCCCAGTCTAGTCCTTCTGAACAATGGGTTGTGGACTCAGCCGCTTCTGATCATATCTCTGGTAATAAATCACTTTTGTCAAATATTGCATATTCACAGTCTCTTCCCTCTGTTACTTTAGCCAATAGGTCTCAAACCAAAGCAAAAGGAGTTGGACAAGCGAATCCCCTACCCTCTGTCACTCTAGATTCCGTTCTTTATGTCCCCGGCTGTCCTTTTAATCTTGCATCTGTTAGTCGTTTGACTCGTGCCCTTCATTGTGGTATATATTTTATTGATGATTCTTTTATTATGCAGGACCGCAGTACAGGGCAGACGATTGGAACAGGACTTGAATCAGAAGGGCTTTACTACCTTAACTCCCTCAAATCCTCCAAGGCATGTCTAGTTACGGATCCTCCGGACCTAATTCACAGACGTTTAGGACATCCAAGCTTATCCAAGCTTCAGAAGATGGTGCCTAGTTTGTCTAGTTTATCCACATTAGAGTGTGAGTCATGTCAGCTCGGGAAACATACTCGAGCCTCCTATCCTCGTAGTATTGAGAGTCACGCAGAGTCTATTTTTTCTTTAGTTCATTCTGATATATGGGGTCCTAGTAGAGTCAGTTCAACCTTAGGATTTCGTTATTTTGTTAGTTTCATTGATGATCATTCAAGATGTACTTGGATTTACTTAATGAAAGATCGTTCTGAGTTGTTTTGTATATTCCAGAATTTTTGTGCTAAAATTAAAAATCAATTTAGTGTCTCTATTCGCACTTTTCGCAGTGATAATGCCTTAGAATATTTATCCACTCAATTTCAGCAATTTATGACTTCTCAAGGAATTATTCATCAGACCTCTTGTCTGTATACCCCTCAGCAAAATAGGGTTGCAGAAAGAAAGAATAGGCACATCATTGACACTTCTCATTGAATCTCATGTTCCGCTGCGTTTTTGGGGCGATGCAGTTCTCACAGCTTGTTATTTAGTTAATCGGATGCCTTCCTCTCCCATCCAGAATCAGATACCGTATGCATTATTGTTTCCCCAATCACCCATATACTCTGTTCCCCTCGTGTTTTTGGGAGCACTTGTTTCGTTCATAACTTAGCCCCCAGAAAAGATAAGTTAGCTCCTCGTGCTCTCAAATGTGTCTTCCTTGGTTATTCTCGTGTTCAGAAGAGATATCGTTGTTACTCACTTGATCTTCGTAGGTAATTTATGTCCTCTGACGTCACATTTTTTTAGTCTAAACCTTTCTTTACCTCTTCTGACCATTCTGACCCCCTTGATATATCTGCGGTCTTACCTATACCGACCTTTAAGGAACCTACTATAGCTCCTCCTTCTCCTTCCGCCACAGAAGTCTTACACGAGTCTCCTATGGCTCCTCTATCCATTCCGGCCGTTGAGGAGTCTTGTATGGATCCTCCTAGACTCCCTGCCACAGGAACACCACTTTTGACATATCATCGTCGTTCGCGCCCAGCACCAGGCCCAGCTGATTCACGTCCTGCACCTGACCCTGCTAATACTGCGGACTTGTCTCCTCTTAATCAACCGACTGCACTTCGAAAAGGTATACGGACCACCCTTAATCCTAATCCCCATTATGTCGGTTTGAGTTATCATCGTTTGTCATCACCCTATTATGCTTTTCTATCTTCTTTGTCCTCTGTTTCCATCCCTAAGTCAACAGGTGAAGCATTGTCTCATCCAGGATGGCGACAGGCTATGATTGACGAGATGTCTGCTTTACATACGACTGGTACTTGGGAGCTCGTCCCTCTTCCCTCCGGTAAATCTACTGTTGGTTGTCGTTGGGTGTATGCAGTCAAGGTTGGTCCTGATGGTAATGTTGATCGTCTAAAAGCTCGTCTTGTTGCCAAAGGATATACTCAGATATTTGGGCTCGATTACAGTGATACCTTCTCTCATGTGGCTAAGATAGCATCAGTCCGCCTTTTTCTATCCATGGCTGTTGTTCGCCATTGGCCCCTCTATCAGCTGGACATTAAGAATGCTTTTTTACACGGTGACCTTGAGGATGAAGTTTATATGGAGCAACCACCTGGGTTTGTTGCTCAGGGGGAGTCTCGTGGCCTTGTATGTCGCTTGCATCGGTCACTTTATGGTCTAAAGCAGTCTCCTCGAGCCTGGTTTGGTAAGTTCAGCACAGTTATCCGGGAATTTGGCATGATTCAGAGTGAAGTTGATCACTCTGTGTTCTATCGGCATTCTGCCTTGAGTCTCTATATTTATCTGGTGGTCTATGTTGATGACATTGTTATTACCGGCAATGACCAGGATGGTATTACTAAATTAAAACATCTCTTGCAACACTTTCAGACTAAGGATCTGGGCAAACTAAAGTATTTTCTGGGTATTGAGGTTGCTCAGTCTAGCTCAAGTGTTGTGATCTCACAACGAAAGTATGCTTTAGATATTCTTGAAGAGACACGAATGCCAGGTTGTAGACCGGTTGACACCCCGATGGATCCGAATTCTAAACTTATGCCAGCACAGGGGGAGCCTCTTAGCGATCCTGCAAGATATAGACGGTTGGTTGGTAAATTAAATTACCTTACAGTGACAAGACCTGACATTTCCTTTCCTGTGAGTGTTGTGAGTCAGTTAATAGATTCACCGTGTGATAGTCATTGGGATGCAGTTGTTCGCATTCTTCGGTATATAAAATCAGCTCCAGGCAAAGGTTTATTGTTTGAGGATAGAGGCCATGAGCAGATCATTGGATACTCAAATGCTGATTACATTCTACGACTGAGTATTGTATCTTGGTAGGAGGAAATTTAGTGTCCTGGAAGAGCAAGAAACAGAATGTGGTTGCTCGGTCTAGTGCAGAAGCAGAATATCGAGCGACGGCTATGGCAACATGTGAGTTAATTTGGATCAAACAGTTGCAAGGAGTTGAAATTTGGTGAGATTAGTCAGATGGGACTTGTTTGTGATAATCAAGCTGCTCTTCATATTGCGTCAAATCCAGTATTCCGTGAGAGAACTAAACACATTGAGATTGACTATCACTTTATTAGAGAAAAGATACTCTCAGGAGATATTGCTACAAAGTTTGTGAAGTCGAATGATCAGCTTGCAGATATTTTCACTAAGTCCCTCACTGGTCCTCGTATTAACTACATATGTAACAAGCTCGGTACATATGATCTGTATGCACCAGCTTGAGGGGGAGTGTTAGATACTTGTGTAAATATGTCCTAATCCCATATGTAGTAGATTTATCATATGTCCTAGTTTGATATGTAGTAGGAGTAGAATATGTATTATATATAGGGCTCATTGTATCATTGTTAATACATCAATAAATATTTTTCTCCCGTGCTTTCTCACAATAAGATTGATGGAAAGAGTAAATATGATGACAGAGCGTCTTATGGGCATTAAATGCCCAACATGCTGTTTAATACAAATCAAGGGTTCGAGCCGTGGAAGCAGCCACTAATGCTTACATTAGGGTAAGTTGTCTACATCATTACCCCTTAGGGTGCGGCCCTTCCCCGGACCTTACGTGAATGTACGATGCCTCGTGCACCGAGCTGCCCATGTTGTTTAATATAGAGCTAACAAATAAAGTTCAAAGTGATTCCTTGACCTAACTTGGATGAGAAACATCTCAAGAAAGAAACAAACATGCTATGGAATTTTGCTAAATCAGTATATTCTAAGATAAATAGAAGAAGACTAGACTTCATGATGCATATCAATAAGGTTTTCTTTTCTTTTCCAAGTTTAGTGATGCTTAATTTAGTAATAAAGTTTAAACACTTAGAAATGTTTCAGGTTATCCTGAGATCGTCATCATAAGATGATTGGGAGAAGAAACATGGGTAAAGTACTTTTACCATATGATGATCAGATCCTTTAATTTGAAAATGTTATCACGCTGCATGTAAGTTAGACAATGATGACTTGGGGGCTGTAAGAGGATTTAGATTGAGATTGACAGAACCCAAAAAGCCTAAACATGAAAATGAAGTGAAAGCACAAATGTCACTGTCCAAGCCCTGGCTTGGACAGCCTTCTGTTAATTTTCAGGCTTGCCCTACTTTACTTGTCAGGAGTTCTTTTAATTGGCAGGTGAAAATTCCAAAATCAATGGTTTCTTGAACAAAAGTAACAGTAAAAAGACACCAACTTTTGGTCCGCCTCCTGTTTTTCCATTATTGAGTTACTGATTTTCCTGCATGGATTAAGGGCTTCTAAAGTCAACATAGCCTGTGTTTAGGAGACTAGGTGGAAAGGGACGAAGGCGCGGGATGTAGACGGGTTCAAGTTGTGGTACTCTGGGGTCGTGAGGGGTAAGAATGGAGTGGGCATCCTGGTGGATAAGGATCTTAGGGAGTCCGTGGTGGAGGTTAGGCGAGTGAACGATAGGTTGATGTCTATTAAGTGGTTATCGGGGGTTGCGTCCTCGACATCATCAGCGCTTACGCACCGCATGCGGGCTTAGATGAGGAGGTCAAGAGGCGTTTTTGGGATGACTTGGATGAGTTGGTACGTAGTATTCCCCAATCTGAGAAGTTGGTCATTGGAGGAGACTTTAATGGTCATATTGGGGCATATGCTAGTGGTTATGGTGAGGTGCACGGTGGCTTTGGCCTTGGGGTTAGGAACGGAGGAGGCACGTCGCCAGGGCTTCTGAGCTTCTAATTGCGAACTCGACTTTTCAGAAGAGGGAAGAGCATTTGGTCACCTTCAAAAGTTCGGCGACGAGGACTCAGATTCATTACCTCCTTCTCAGAAGGAACGATAGAGGTCTGTGCAGGGACTGCAAAGTTATCCCGGGAGAATCCCTTTCAACTCTTAATTGACTCCTAGTGATGGATGTCGGACTCTGGGTGAAGAAGAATCGGAGGGGTGCTCGGGGCCGACCGCGAATTAGATGGGGTGCTTTGACTAAAGAGAAAGCCCAGGAACTGGAGAGGAGGTTAGTTGATCGTGGAGCTTGGAGAAGTTCCGGGGTAGCAGACGCAATGTGGTCAGAGACGACGAATCTGGTTAGGGAAGCAGCGCGGGATATGCTTGGGGTAGCCAAAGGCTACTTAGGCAGACATCAGGGTGACTGGTGGTGGAACGATATAGTACGAGGAAAAGTAGAAGTGAAGAAAGCAGCTTTTGCAAAGTTGGCAGGGAGCACAAGCGAGGAAGAAAGGTGGGTTAACAGAGAGAGCTATAAGGTGGCGAGGAAGGAAGCGAAACTGGCGGTCACGGAAGCTAAAAACCCGGCTTTTGGTCGCATGTACGAGGAATTGGGGGAGAAAGGCGGGGACAAGAAGTTATTCCGGTTAGCCAAAGTAAGGGAAAGGAACGCGCGGGACCTAGACCAAGTTAGGTGTATCAAGGACGAGGATGGTAGAGTCCTGATAGGGGAGTCTCAAGTCAAACAGAGATGGCAGGCGTACTTCCGAGATCTTCTCAACGAGGAGGGGGACCAAAACATAGAGCTAGGGGACCTAGGGTACCGCAGGCGCATTAGGGTGGAAGAGATCGTGGGGGCTTTGCGTAGGATGAGTAGGGGTCGAGCGACCGGGCCAGACGAAATCCTGGTGGAGTTCTGGAAATGCATGGGTAAGCCAGGAGTGGAGTGGCTCACCACGTTGTTCAATGCGATCTTCAGGACCAAAAGGATGCCGGAGGAGTGGAGGTGGAGTACAGTGGTGCCCTTGTATAAGAACAAAGGGAACGTGAAGATTGGATCTCAGGCCATAGCCAAGAGGGATAGTTTCAGATACCTTGGATCGGTGATTCAGGGGGACGGGGAGATAGACGGGGATGTCACTCACCGTATAGGGGCGGGATGGTCAAAGTGGAGGCTTGCATCAGGAGTCTTGTGTGATAAGAAAGTGCCACAGAAACTCAAGGGGAAGTTTTATAGAGCTGTGGTTAGACCTGCCATGCTGTATGGGACAGAGTGTTGGCCGGTAAAGAAATCTCATGTTCAGGGGATGAAGGTTGCGGAGATGAGGATACTTAAGTGGATGTGCGGGCTCACCAGGTTGGATAAGATTAGGACTGAAGTTATTCGGGAGAAGGTGGGGGTGGCCCCAGTGGATGAGAAGATGCGAGAGGCGAGGCTTCGGTGGTTCGGGCATGTGCGGAGGAGAAGCCCCGGTGAGGTGTTGTGAGCGGCTAGCGGTGGTTAGCGTGAGGCGAGGCAGAGGGAGGCCTAAGAGATACTGGGGAGAGGTAATTAGGCAGGACATGGCCAGGATGCGGATTTCCGAGGACATGACCCTTGATAGGAAAGTCTAGAGGTCTAGTATCAGTAGGATAAGGGCTTCTAGATTTTTCGTACTCCTTTCCCGGGGTTGGGTGAGACGTGGTAGGGCTACCCATATTCGTGTATTGGTTTGTGTTCTCTTACTGTAGTCATTCTGGTAGCTACGATTTTAATATTATTGCATGTCAGTTTATTTATGGTACATATGACTCTTATGTTTAAATAATTATTTATGCAATGTATGATGGAGTAACTAATATTGTTTGTGTTTTTGTTTTTGTTTGCCTTTCTCTTCCCTGCGCCGAGGGTCGATTGGAAACAGCCTCTCTGCCCTCTCGGGTAGAGGTAAGGCCTGTCTACATATTACCCTCCCCAGACCCCACTTTGTGGGAATATACTAGGTTGTTGTTGTTGTTGTTGTTGTTGTTGATTAAGGGCTTTTAAAGTTGTATTTTTTTTTATTTTTTTGATAAGGTAAATTGTATTAACCAAAAGGGAGAGAACTTTCGTATACAGGAAGTATACCAAAAAGTAGAGAATTTACATCAGAACATGATTCTCTATAAAAGACGCTCAATCTTCTATACAAGCAGGGGCTATATCAGTGCACCAAAAAGCGATCAAAGATAAAAGACTATTCTTAAGATGTGAAAAAGGAGACTCAATCCCCTCAAAAGCTCTCCTATTTCTCTCCCCCAAACTATCCACATGAGAGCTAACGGGGCGGAACTTTCACTCCTTTTGCTTTCTTCTTCTACAGAAAGCTATCCAACTATATAACATTTCCTTTACGGTGCTTAGCATCACCCATTGAACACCAAAATGGTTCAAGATAGCCCTCCACAAAGCCGAGAACACAGGGCAATGCAACAAAAGATGATCAACTTCTTCCCTTGAGCTTTTACACATATAGAACCAACTAACAAGTGTAATTCCTCTCTTTCGCAGATTCTCAGCAGTCAAAATTACTCCCCTCACTGCAAGCCATGCAAAAAAGCACATCTTAGTGGGCGCCTAGGAATCCAGATCGAGGGGCATGGAAAAGAGGCCTCCTCTCTCACCCACATACTCTGGTAAAAGGACTTTACGGTGAACAAATCATCGTCACGCAAACCTATCTCCAAGAATCACAAGATGGTTGGGGCTTGTCATGCCCATATAGCAGTGTCAATAAATCTTGGAGCTCCACAATCTCTCAGTCTTACATGTTCCTTCTAAAGGAGAGGTCCCATACTACCCCCATTCATGCTCCTTACGAATCTGTCGGACCATCAATTCCTTCTAGTTTGAAACTCTAAAGACGTGGGGAAAGCAGACCCTCAAAAATTGTACAAAAAGGTCTAGGGCCACTCCACCATTGACTTAAGGTTTTGGGCTAAATGCACCGATTCTTTCACAAGGTATCAGAATCAACCTTGGGGTAAACCTATTCTCACACCACAAAGTTCATGTGTGAACCACCAGAATTGGATTACGTGTGTGAGAGAGTGTTAAGTTATCAAATGTCCCACATAGGTTGTGTAAGGGCTTCCAAAGGATTTTATAAAGGTCTTGGACCACTCTAGTCATTGCCTTAAGATTTTGCAGTGGACACCCAAATTCATTCAGCACCATAAAGGTAGGCTCAATCTACATGTGTGACACTAATTTCAAAAATGGACCAACAGACAATGCCGAAATAGGTTTTTGTCGTTCCAGTACACATTTAAGGAATATAGGACACTTCTTGAACTTATTATAGTTTGAGCACACCATACCTACCTGCACAGCATGTTCAACACAAACAGAGGAACTCTTGACTCTTTTGGAGTCAAACACATTAGAGCTCCTATCAACAACTGAATCACGCCTTCTTCCAATGATCGACTCTCGTTTATTGATGTCACGCTCAAGAATATACCTCTGTCCATTCAAGCGTTTAATTTCCCTCTCAGCACAAGCTCTTTCACCCTAAGAATGTGATGCTGTCAGAAAAGATAGAAATGCCTCAGACGGCACAAGAAAATCAACTTTCAGAACAATTTGAATGAGACCTCAAGTTTTGTCTTCTCCTGGATGGCATTCCTAAGTTTGGATTCTGTGTCTCTCAACTTTGCTTTTGTTTTCTCCAAATCTTTTCTAATGCTTTCCTTCTCTCTGACTAAGGAACTAGAAGATAAGCATGACAGTTCCTTTTGAAGACTTTGAATTTGAGAAAGGTGTTCAGATTTTTCTGCTTCACATTTTTCAGAGATTTCCTGGAAAAGAAGATGATTCTGTCAGCACAAGTGGAGATACAAAAAAGGGAAGATATCGGAGAAAGTGAAGCAACTTACTGTTAATGCATTTCCAGAATCTTCAATAGCTCTTTTCAGTTCTTCTATCTGATTATGCAGATCCAAAGACTGATTATCCAGTAGAATCTAGATTTTGACTAGCAAGCGTTAAAAGGTACTTTCAACAGAAACTCAAATAATCGAAATGTAAGATAAACTTGGTAGTCAAAATTCTAAATATAAAGACAAACAAAAAGGAATGCAGTCAATTCGCACCTTTTCATCCTCAACTACATTAATCTTTTGCCTCAAGAAAGATTGTAGTTTCTCATGGTTTCTAATTATGGATCTTATTTGGTTGGAACTGTCAAGCGCTGAAGACTTCAAATCCTGAAAATGGGAAACCAGATCAGGTCGTAGAATACACATAGATAATAAACTATGGTACAAGAATTAATATATAGAATATATAAAAGATAAAACCGCGTGTTGTTTAAGAACATATTGAATACATGCTAGGAATATATGAAAAGAATGACCAAATTTAAAATTGATTATGCAATGACATACAGTACTCACAAGAACTAGTTTGGATATGGCAGAGAAAGACAGGACAAGTTCCTCTACCACAGGAATGAGTGAATCAATTAAGGTTCGTGAATTTTCAAATTCTGACATCATATCTTGAACCTCTCTCAGCAGCTCAATTTCAGAGTTCATGTTATCCTCCTGAAAGAAGTGTATCCATTAATGCCCCAGGAGACATAAAAAATGGTTATATAGCATGCTTAAAGCGGAGGCCTAAAGAATGTCACTCTTAATTATCATCAAGCAATATTAAGGTGGAAATGAACTTACAACAAGAAGTACTGCAGTTTGCATTGAAGCAAGTTGTTCATGAGCCCCTTGTGCCTCAAGTTTTGCACTCAAAAGCTCTTGGTAAAGCTAAAGCATTAAAACAGAAGTCATTGCAATGTACCGCTTAATGAAAGGTATTATGGATATCAAATGTAAATATCAATGTAAATGTTAGCGGAAACGTAAAAGAAAGAACACAAGATTTAACGTGGTTCGGATCATAATACTCCTACGTCCACCAGAGAATAATTGCCTTTCTATTATGGGAGATTTCCCAATTACACTTAAGAGAATTTCTCTCTTAACTCTCTACTCACTACAATATATTGTATTGTTTTTGGGATGGTTTCTACAATTGAAAAAGTGCATCTATTTATAGGGGTAAGGACCTCCTCTAGATGTCATTGGTGACATCAAACTACCTCCTCTTGATGTCATGGGTGACATCAAAGGAGGAAGCTTCCTCCTAGCATTCATGCCAACTCTTTCCACCAACTCTTCCAATTGACATACCATTGTTGACTAAACCTAAACAAACATTTTCAGTATGCCATTGTTGACTAAGCATAAACCAACATTTTCAATCTCCATCTTGGTTTGCATTTCGAGCGTGCGTATGAACAACTCTAGCCAAAACTTCTAAGCTTATTGGGCAATCCCGTTGTAAGAAACAAGAAGAATCAAACCATGGTTGAACATACCACCTCCACCTAACAACTGTTCTCTTCGGAGCTGCATCAGTTGATGCACACCCCCGCCAAGTCTTTGCGGTGTGCAAACTTAGCGAGCGGGACTATCTTGGTCAACATATCTGCAGCATTATCGTCTGTGATAACCTTCACGACCTTGATAGTTCCCTCTTCAACAACATCTCGAAAGAAATGAAATTTGACATCAATGTGTTTAGTGCGCTCATGAAATCTTTGATTTTTCATTAGATGAATAGCACTCTGACTATCACATCTAAGAGTTGATTCCAGCTGAACCAAACTCAATTCCGCTACTAAACCTTTTAACCGGATAGCTTCCTTCACCGCCTCTGCTGCTGCCATGTATTCTGCTTCTGTCGTAGACAAAGCGACAATCGACTGCAAAATCGACTTCCAACTAATAGCACTGCCAACGAGGGTAAAGATGTATACAGTTGTGGACCTTCTTCTGTCAAGATCTCCTGCATAGTCAGAATACACATAACCAAGAATTGAAATACCTCCACCACTTTTTCGAAAAGTCAGACCAACACTAGAAGCTCCTTTGAGATATCTCAATATCCACTTGACAGCTTCTCAATGCCTCTTTCCTGGGTTGGACATGTATCTACTTACCACACTTAGAGATTGAGCAATATCTGGACGTGTGCATAGCCACTCAATACATAATGCTACCAACTGCACTGGCATAAGGAATCTTTGACATATGCTCCACCTCATCCTCGGACTGAGGCATTTGTAACTCTGAAAGTTTAAAATGAGAAGCTAATGGTGTACTTACAGGCTTGCACGTATGCATATTGAATCTCTCGAGAATCCTTTCACTATACCTCTTCTGAGAAAGATGTACAATACTGTCTTCTCTTGAAATCTCCATACCAAGGATTTTCTTTGCAGCTCCTAAATCTTTCATGTCAAATTCCTTACTCAACAGTTTCTTCAAAGTATTTATCTCTATAATGTTGTTAACAGCAATAAGCATATCATCAACATACAACAGTAAATAAATCATTGAGTTACTAGACATCTTCTTGTGATACACACAACTATCAAATGCACTCCTTGAAAATTCATGTGTAGTCATGAATGCATCAAACCTCTTGTACCACTGTCTAGACCACTGTCTAGGGGATTGCTTCAAACCATACAAAGACTTCTTTAGTTGGCATACGTGATCTTCTTTTCCCTCGGCTAGGAAACCTTCAGGCTGATCCATATAGATTGTCTCTTCTAGATCACCGTGTAAGAAAGCGGTTTTGACATCAAGCTGTTGAAGCTCCAAGTCAAATTGTGCAACCAATGGTAGTAGCACGCGAATTGAGCTATGCTTCACGATTGGAGAGAAAATTTCATTGTAGTCAATTCCTTCATTCTGACTGAAACCTTTTGCAACCAATCTCGCATTTAACCTAGCATTTTCCACTTCAGGAATTCCCTCTTTCTTTCTTTAGATCCACTTGCATCCAACTGTCCTTCCCCCCCTTGTCTTTTCACTAAGACCCATGTCTGATTCTTGTGGAGAGACTCCATCTCTTCAATCATGGCTAACCGCCATTGTACAGCATCCTTGCAAGAAGTTGCTTCAATATACGAGGAGGGCTCCAGATTCTTAATCTCTTCTTGTGCAGCTACGAACGCATATGCAATCAAGTTTGCTTGATTTATAAGGTGTTCCGGTTCTCGTGTCTGCCTCTTCTCCCTCCCTTTCGCAATTGTGTATGGTTCATTGACAGCAAGTTCTTCAAGGTCTACATCTTCTGACTCATCTTTGACCTGAGTCTCTTGATCCTTTTCCTTAGCAAGCTCCACCGGAGGCTCCACCTGCTCGTTGTTCTTGCTTCCTGGAAACTCCACGGAAACTTTACGGGGATCAAGTATAGAGGATTCATCGAAGGTGACATCTCTACTAACTATAAATTTGAGTAAAGACAAACACCAAAGTTTGTACCCTTTTACTCCATCCACATACCTTACGAATATGGCCTTCTTAGCCCTTGGTTCAAGCTTTCCTTTATTAACGTGATAATAAGCTGGACACCCAAATACTCATACGTATGAATAGTTAGAGGGTTCACCTGTCCATATATCATTTGGAGTCTTAAAGTAAATTGCCGATGCTAAAGATCGATTGATAATATGAGCAGCAGTGTGAACTGCTTCAGCCTAAAATACTTTGGACATTTTGGCTTGTATGAGCATACAACAAGCCTTTTCAAGAAGAGTTTTGTTCATTCTCTCGGCAACTCCATTCTACTGTGGGGTATGCCTGTGGGGTATGCCTGACAGTCCTATGTCTTGAGATCCCATGAACCTTGCATAATTCATTAAACTCTTCATTGCAAAACTCCAAGCCATTGTCTGTGCGAAGATACTTGATTTTCCGCTCCTTTTGATTTTCAACCAAAATCTTCCACTCTTTAAATGCTTCAAAAGCATCACTTTTTGCCTTCAAAAAATGCACCCAAACCTTTCGTGAGAAATCATCAATAAAAGTGAGAAGATACTTCTTTCCGCCCTTCGATGGAAGTTTAGAGAGACCCCATAAATCTGAATAGATGCAGTCTAGCACTCCTGTTGTCTAGTGTTTGCCAGTGCTGAAGCTGACCTTTTTCTGCTTCCCTAGAACACAGTGCTCACAAAAGTCAAGTGTGCCAATCTTCTCACCTTCCAAAAGGTTATGATTGCTCAGCATCTCCAGTCCACGTGCGCTCATATGACCCAGTCTCATGTGCCATAGTCTTACCTTGTCATCATTAGATAACTGCACCGTAGATGCATTTGCAGAGCCAACAATGGTGCTTCCGGCCAATTTGTAAAGGCCGCTCTCCAGCTTGCCTTTCAGCATGACTAAAGAACCTTTAGTCACCTTCATAGTTCCTGCTTCGCTCATGTACCTGTAGCTTTGTTCATCCAGATTACCCAAGGAGATCAAATTCTCCTTCGGATCAAGAACATGACGGACTTGTGTAATAGTCCTCACGACCCCATCATGGCAGCGAACTCAAACTGAGCCAATGCCAACTATTGCACAAGTTGCATTATTGCCCATTACTACGGTTCCTCCACTTTTCTCATAGCTGCTAAACCAGTCTTTTCGGAACGTCATATGCAGAGTACAAACAGAGTCTAACACCCATTTGTTTCCATAATTACTATTATTACACAATGTTGTTAGTACATAATCATTATCAAAATCATGTGCCTGTTCAACTGTAGATGCACTCGCTTTTTCCTTGGATTTTGACATTAGGCAATCTCGTTCAAAGTGCCCCTTCTTGCCACAACCCCAACACTCTGTAATCTTCTTGTTCACACGAGACTTTGATTTGTACTTTGATTTTCTCTTTCTCTGTTGGCTAGTCTGGCCTCTCACAAATAGCCCACTTGCCTGGTCATCTCTGTCTCTTTCGATGTGCCTCCGCACATCACTAGAGTTAAGTGGCTGCCGCACTTGCTCAATCTTGATAGGCTCCTTGCTATACATCATTGAATTCTCAATATCAGGATATCCTGAAGTCAATGAAAATAGCAAAGCACATGCAAGCGTCTCCTCATCTCTTTTAATTCCTGCAATCTGCAAGTTCATGACAAGTCTATTGAACGCATCTAAATGATCTTGTAACGAAGTACCTGACCCCATCTTAAATGTGTGAAGACGCCATTGTAACAACATCCTTGTTGTCACTGATCGGTCTTGGTATAGCCCTTCTAGCTTTTCCCATAACTGTTTGGCCATCTCTTCGGTACCTCTACTCACTTCACAAAGCATGTTAGGTGCAAGGGATAGTTGGATTGCACTCAATGCATCCCCTTCAATCTTCTCCATGTTGGGAGTTGATGTATCCTTATGATACTTTCCGTCAATAGCATGGATTGAACCTTCCTCCGCAGTAACGCCATCATCTGGATCTTCCAGATGTTGAAGTTGTTGCGTCCATTGAATCTATCAATTTCAAACTTCATGGAACTCATCTTTGCTTGTTCTTCCTCCTTGGATCGTTATAGAATCCTGTCGCTTTGATACCAATTGTTAGCGAAAACGTAAATGAAAGAACACAAGATTTAACGTGGTTCGTATCAAAATAATCCTACGTCCACCAGAGAACAATTGCCTTTCTATTATTTACAAAGGAAGGGGAGATTTCCCAATTACACTTAAGAGAATTTCTCTCTTAACTCTCTACTCACTACAATATATTGTATTATTTTTGGGATGGTTTCTACAAATGAAAGAGTGCATTTATTTATAGGGATAAGGACCTCCTCTTGATGTCATTGGTGACATCAAACTACCTCCTCTTGATGCCATGGGTGACATCAAAGGAGAAAGCTTCCTCCTAGCATTCATGCCAACTCTTTCTACCAACTCTTCCAATTGACATGCCATTGTTGACTAAACCTAAACCAATATTTTCAGCATGCCATTGTTGACTAAGCATAAACCAATATTTTCAATAAAAATGAGATCCTAGCAGTCAAAGAACTAGCTTGAAAACATGCTTATACAGATCCAGAAAAACACCAGTTTCCTTGGCTTCTTTGAGTGGCAGGATCATTAGAGTTTGTATCTAATAGAGACATGCTATACCCACTCAACTCGAAAGCTATTACCATCCTAATGTATTTTATGAGTCACTTATACAGTTATGCCTTGTACCAACGGAATATGGTACAAGGTACAGGATATCCCAGACATACTCTATGTTATATAGATATATAGTTGTCCCACATTGGAATAGGTGTAGTATGCCATTTGTATAGAGTAGCTATAAATTAGCACATCTTGTATTGCATTAGACACACTATCAATATATCATATTTTCTCCCGTGCCTTCTCACATGGTATCAAAGCAATCGTGAGAAATTTATCGCTGTGCATAAATTCCAACAACTCCGGGAAGTAAAATCAGTTGACCGGAAGTTTTTTGTTTTTTCCCGGCAATCCTCTTTTCATCGGTGTTGTGCAAAAATCTACACCACCACAAAGTAGATCGGGCTCCGACGACCAACCCATAAAAAATCTCCGTCAGAATACATTCCACGCGCCGCCACTCGCCACCTGAAAAAACTTTTCCAGCAAAGTTCCGAGTCGCGTGGGCCACCTTCCGGCCATTTTTTGGCGACGACTCTTTAGGACAAATTGTTCTCCTTGCAATTCCGACAACTTTTATATTTTTTTCCGGCGTGAATAGTGATTTCAAAAGTGGACTTCCGGACATTTTTTGAAAACATTTCTTTAGAACAGTTGTGTCGTCTGGTAATTCCGATCCTACCCCTACTGTTTTTATTTCATTCAGGCCACTTTGAATTTTTCCGGCAGCCACATTACTATTCCGACTGCGACGGTAATATTCTGTCGTCTACAGTATTTCCTTATTTTGTTTCACTATTCCTTACTCTGTTTCGGTGGATTATATTTGATTATTTCTCTAATTTGGTAATAATTTGCAACGATGTCTTTGGGAATTGATGATTTTGGGTCTAAAAACATGAGTTCTGGAATAGTATTATGATTACTTTGGAACCGTTAATTGGAGGTTCAAACTACTTAACTTGGGTTTCATTTATCGAGTTGTGGTGTAAAGGTCAAAGTGATCAAGATCATCTAATTAAACAGTCTAGTGAAGGAGATGAAAAGGTGATAGCGTTTTGGGCAAAGATTGATGCTCAATTATGTAGCATCTTGTGGCGTTCTATTGATTCCAAGTTGATGGCTTTGTTTCGTCCATTCCAGACATGTTATTTGGTTTGGGCAAAGGCTCGTACCTTATACACTAATGACATATCTCGCTTCTATGATGTGATATTACGGATGACAAACTTAAAGAAGCAAGAATTAGATATGTCTACTTACTTGGGTCAAGTACAAGTAGTTATGGAGGAATTTGAGACATTAATGCCAGTTTCTGCTAGTGTGGCAAAGCAACAAGAGCAGCGACAAAAGATGTTTCCAGTTCTTACACTCGCTGGACTTCCTAATGATCTAGATTCAGTGCGAGACAAGATTTTGGCTAGTCCGACTGTTCCCACAATTGATGAATTATTCTCTCGATTACTCCGCCTTGTTGCAACACCAAGTCACCCACCGATCTCATCACAAATACTTGATTCCTCTGTTCTCGCATCGCAGACAGTGGATGTCCGTGAGTCTCAAACTATGGAGAACAGAGAAGGACGAGGTCGTTTTGGGAGATCTAGACCCAAGTGTTCTTATTGTCACAAACTTGGACACACTCGTGAAATGTGTTATTCCTTACATGGTCGTCCACCCAAAAATGCTTAAGTTGCTCAGAACGAGACTACAGGTAACCAAGATTTTTTTGTATCTAAAGAAGAATATAATGAGCTCCTTCAGTATCGAGCAAGTAAGCAGACATCTCCACCAGTAGCCTCGGTTGCCCAAACTGATACTCTTGTTGCTGGTAATTCTTTTGTTTGTGTTTCCAAGTCTAGTACTCTTGGACCATGGGTCATGGACTCAGGCGCTTCTAATAACATCTCTGGTAATAAATCACTTTTGTCGAATATTGTATATTCACAGTCTCTTCCCACTGTTACTTTAGCCAATGGATGTCAAACTAAGGCACAAGGAGTTGGACAAGCTAACCATTATCTTCTATCACCCTAGATTCCGTTCTTTATGTCCCAAATTGTCCTTTTAGTCTTGCATCTGTTAGTCGTTTGACTTGTGCCCTCCATTGTGGTAAATATTTTACTGATGATTCTTTTATTATGCAGGACCGCAGTATGGGACAGATAATTGGTACAGGACGTGAATCAGAAGGCCTTTACTATCTTAATTCACTCAGTCCTTCCACAATATGTATAGTTACCGATCCTCTGGACCTAATCCACTATCGTTTAGGACATCCAAGTTTATCCAAACTTCAGAAGATGGTGCCTAGTTTATCCAGTTTGTCTACACTATATTGTGAGTCGTGTCAGCTTGGGAAACATACCCGATGGTTCTTTGGCTAGGCTTAAGGCTAGACTAGTGGCTAAAGGGTATGCTCAAACTTACGGAGTGGATTATTCAGACACCTTTTCTCCGGTGGCCAAACTCACTTATGTTCGATTATTTATTTCCTTAGCTGCCTCCGAGCATTGGCCTTTACATCAGCTAGATATTAAGAATGTATTCCTTCATGGTGATCTCCAAGAGGAAGTATACATGAAGCAACCACCTGGTTTTGTTGCTCAAAAGGAGTATGGGAAAGTCTGTCACTTAAAGAAATCCTTGTATGGTCTGAAGCAAAGTCCCCAAGCCTAGTTTGGGAAATTTAACGAGGTAGTTCAAGAATTTGGGCTTTTAAAGAGCAAATGTGATCACTCAGTCTTCTACAGACAATCAGCGGTTGGCATTATCCTTCTCGTTGTACATGTTGATGACATTGTCATCACGGGAAGCGATTTTGCAGGAATCTCTTCTCTCAAATCGTTCTTGCATACTAGGTTTCACACGAAAGACTTCGGGCAGCTGAAATACTTCTTGGGAAAGTAACTAGAAGCAAGAAAGGGATTTTCATGTCTCAGAGAAAGTGTGTCTTTAACTTACTTGCGGAAACTTGAAAGTTGGTGGCCAAGCCTTGTAGTACTCCAATGATTCCCAATGTGCATCTTACAAAAGATGACGGTGATCCCTTTGACGATTCAAAAAGATACAGGAGGTTAGTTGGAAAACTAAACTATCTTATTGTAACTCGTTCAGATATTGCCTTTGTGGTAAGTGTTTTTAGCCAATTCATGGTTGCACCTACAGTAAATCATTGGGCAGCTTTAGAACAGATCTTATGCTACTTAGAAGGAGCTCCTGGACTTGGCATATTATAAAGCAACCATGGACATAATCAGATTGAGTGTTTTGCAGATGTTGATTGGGCTGGATCCAAAACCAATAGAAGGTCTACTACCGGTTATTGTGTCTTTGTTGGTGGAAATTTGATATCATGGACAAGCAAGAAACAAAATGTTATATCTTGCTCAAGTGCAGAATCTGAGTATAGAGCCATGGCACAAGCCACAAGTGAGATTATGTGGATAGACAGAAATTGGGTTGAGGCACCCTATACCAGCAAAACTCTAGTGTGATAATCAAGTTGCTCTACTTATCGCCTCGAATCCATTATATCATGAAAGAACTAAACATATTGATTGTTACTTTATTCTTGAGAAGATTCAGGAGAACTTGATTTCCACCAGTTATGTGAAGACGGGAGAGCAACCAGCTAATTTGTTCACAAAGGCGCTGAATGGAACTCGAATTAATTATCTTTGGAACAAGTTGGGCATGATCAACATCTATGCTCCAACTTGAGGGAGAATGTTATAGAATATTAGTTGTAAATAACAACAACAACCCAGTATAATCCTACTTAGTAGGGTCTGGGGAGGGTAGTGTGTACGCAGACTTTACCCCTACCCTGGAGTAGAGAGGTTGTTTCCAATAGACCCTCGGCATCCTTCCCTCCAAGAACTTCCCACCTTGCTCTTGGGAGACTCGAACTCACAACCTCTTGGTTGGAAGTGGAGGCTGCTTACCATCAAATGCATTAGTTGTAAATATACTCTAGATACAATTATCATATGAGTCCAAATACATTTAGCAGATCCTGTAATATTCTTTTTCAGTTGTTTTGACTTCTTTCCTTAGATAGATTTCTTGTAATTGTATAAATTCCTTTCATATTCATGATTAGAGATCATCAGCTTCTGCCATTGAATTACACTGCTTTTTTGCAGAGGTACCTTTTTTAAAATTACTTTTGAAAAAATAATAGTTTGTGTTTGGCCCATTCATTTAAGTACTTTTTGGAATTTAGTAAATAACTTGTGTTTGGCCAATCAAATAATGTTTTTGAGTGTCAATTACCAAAAAGGATAGTACCAAGGTCCTATAATTCTTTTAAACATAAAAATGAACTTAAATATTTATTGTAAGAGACTTTTATTTTTATTTTTTTATCTTTTTTTTTAGATAAAATTTAAACATAAAGTAAAAAAACATATTAAAGATTTAAATTAATTTTACATATATAGTTATACTAAAGTATATGATATTATCTAGTATATTAATATGATGATTTGAATCATTAAAATAACATCATTCAGTATAAATTAGAAGTCTATCCACAAATTACTATATATTGATAATCCATCATGAAATAATAAGTAAAGTCACTCACACATGATAATACTTCTCAACAATTTCATCTCTACTTCTATCACACAACGCTTCAATATTAGTAGAAGACTTGCGTCGCATTTCTAAAGGAATATTAGAAGGTTGATCTCCTTCATCAATCTCTGCAGTAATGTCTTCATTAGCATAATAGTTGAATTCTTTCTCAGTAAAACAATGTTGTCGGATGAGATTATGTATAGCCATGTAGTTGTAACTAGATGATTTTGAGTGTCAAACATGAAAGATGGCATTGAGCGTAATATATATATATATATATATATATATATATATATATATATATATATATATAAATCATAAAAGAGACAATTAAGTATGTTTGAATTCTAATTCAAAAAGGCTAACTAATTATTAACAACACATAATGTATAATTTATTTATTATTTAAAAAATATTTAAATTCAAAAAGAAACTATTCCCTCCGTTCCAGCTTATGTGAACCTATTTCCTTTTTGGTCTGTTTCAAAAAGAATGCTCTTTCTAAATCTGGTAACAATTTAGCTTAAACTTACAATTTTATCCTTAATGAGAAGCTTTTATAACCACACAAATACTCTAGCCCCCTTTTAACTTGTTTAGGACCACAAATTCTAAAAGTCATCATTTTTTCTTAAACTATGTGCCCAGTTAAACAGGTTCACATAAATTGGAATAGAGGGAGTAATTATTACCTAACCTTACTAACTTTGTCCTAAAATGCCAAGTGGCCTATTGTGAGGCTACCACTTGACTAAATATGGATGCATTTTTTTCGTTCTTTCAGTAATACATAGATAAATAATATATAAATAGATTATGCAATGCAATTGTAAATTTATTACCTATCTGTAGGTCATTTTCACAAAACTGTTTTAAAGATTCGGGAACTAATAGTATATAATAGAAGAAATTATAAATAATTATTTTTAGGAAGAGAATTGATTATCCAAAGAAGATGCAGTAATTTGCTTTAGTGTGAAAAAGGAAGAAGATAATTTGGAAAGTTACGAGATATTACACAAAGAAAAGATCAAAAACAAGAAAAGTCAATAAAAAATTTGAAAAGTTATAACATGATTCATATATATGATATCTTTAATTTTAATAGGATGGTAAAACTAGAATAAAAATGAAACGAAAAAACTTAAATTAGTAAAGGATAATTTGGAAAATATAAATTTATGGTGAGAATAGTTTTGTCTTGAATAAATTAATTTTTTACTTCTGCTTCAGCTTCTTGGAAGAGGCTAGAATTTTCTGCTTTTTCCCAAAAGCAGAAAAACTGATTCTGCTGCTCTAGCAATACTGGCCAAACAACTCAAATTATTTAAAAAGTACTTTTGGCCTCTCAGAAGCTTGGCCAAAAAGGCTCTAAATGAGCCTTTGACAATACTGCTCTCTCAATATAAGGAAATAAAGCAGTATAATTGCAATTTCCAGTGCATAAAAAGTGAAGTCCATATTACCTCTTCATGCTTCTCTCTTGCAGATATGGTTTGCGCTGTTGCAATCTCAACAACAGAGTCCAAATTCAGTTGGCTTGAGGATCTCTCCATCTCTAGCACAGTGATCTGAACAAAAGTTCCGCATTCTGAGAAATACTTAAAAAGAGGAAAAAGGACAAGATAATCTTATTTATATAGATGACAGGAAGATGAGAAAGAAAGAAAATAAGAGGACACCTTCTCTTGCAGCTGCTTAATCACCAAAATAGCTTCCGACTCTCTCAAAGTTTTGCTTCCATTCAAGTGCATCAAAGAATTGTCGTCTTGCTCAGAACCATCGATCAGATGAATGTCGGCCTCAAAAAGTTTCCTTGTTAGATAGTCAATTTTCACCTCACTCGCGGTTTTCTAGCAAAAGCAAAAGATTGAACTAAGAAACCAGGCTGCAGAATCAGAAATAAAAGAAGCAAAGCAAAAGAGCTTACATGTGATTCAAATTTTAAAAGCAACTCCTCATACTCCCTTTGAAGCTCCGATAATTCATTGTCTTCCTGCCAGGATTTAAAAAAATTAGATAATCAGTGGTATAATACTATTTTGAAAGAAAGTTCAAATAGCAGAGTGATGTGAGAACCATTGAGGAGCTTTTTTTTCTAGAGGCTCCTTTTCTCCTGCTAGTCACATGCAACAAAGCCCGCGGACCAGGGAGAGTACAGTCTTCCAATTGATTACTCCTTGTATTGTCATCTTGCTTGACAGAGTCTCCAATGCTGTCAGCATCAAATAGTTCTTCAAAAGGAAGTAGGGGTCCAATATCACGTTCTATCCTTTTGGCTTCGACTACAGAAGCCTCCTCTGTGACTGCGGAGTTCAACTGAAGCAGCAGAGAATAAAATATTTAATTTCCCTGTGCATAAGTAAAGCCTGCTTCACAAGATCATTGAACTCTGATAAACTGAATGAACACTGAATCTAATAACAATGAGAAGAAAAACCTCAGTGTCAATTATATAAGAAATAAACATCTGATTATTTTCTTTTCTTTTTTTTGGGTGGAGATAGAGGGATGATGATAACAAGGAGACCTCAACTGATGACTAAGAGAAGTTAAACTATAATTACAGAAAACTAAGGATGCAGATATACTCCTTTAGGACTATCTCAACCCTACTTTCGTTGTTCTTGGCACATCCCCAGCTTTAGATGGTCATGCTTCAATCACAGAAAGTAATGCCCAAACTTCTGAAGATTCAGAAATTAATGTGTAAAAAGCAGAACAGCAATCCCTAAAAGAGATAAATATAAAGAAAGATTATAGGAGTTGGATTACAGTGAGACAGATATAGTTGGCTTTGTTGCTATCAAAGCATAGCATTCTATGGACTCTTTTCCATGTCCAGAAATGGTATGACAACAAATACCTTTTCTCAGTGATACAGAAAGCTTGAAGTTTTCTTCTTTAGGGAAATGAAATTTTCGGTCTTCCCAGATGATGAGAACATACATTTTTTTAGAACTAAAATACTTGGTATACAATTGAAGGGCATACTATCATAGTGGGTGCAATTAATACTTATAACTCATGCAATTAACTTTGCCACTTTTCTCTTCCGTCATTGAAATTCTCCTGCTTCACTACGAGTCATGCCGAACTCCCGGATAACTTTGCTGAACCAAACCAGACTCGAGCAGATTGTTTTAGACCATAAAGTGACCGGCACAAGCGACACACAACACCACTAGACTCCCCCTGAGCAACAAAACCAGGTGGTTGCTTTATAAACTTCATCCTCAAGATCACCACAAAGAAAAGCATTCTTAATGTTCAACTGCTAGAGAGAGGCCAATGGCAAAGAACAACCATGGATGGAAAAAGGTAGATTGATGCTATTTTAGCCACCAAAGAGAAAGTATTATTGTAATCGAGCCCAAATATCTGAATATATTCTTTGGCAATAAGATGGGCCTTAAGTCGATCAACCTGGCCATCTCAGGAACAGGTTTTGTCGTTTGTACTTTCACTCCTAATATTAAACTATCATTTGCGCTCCATGTCCCTGAGTTCCTTGTCAATCTTTTATCTATTAGTGCCATCACCAAAGCTCTACACAGTAAAATCGAGTTCTTTCCCGATCATTGTATTTTTCAGGATCTTCAAACAGGGAAAAGGATTGGCAGTGGTAGATTGCGTGATAACTTGTATGTATTGGATGGATTTCAAAACTCTGATCAAGCCTTTTTGGGGAAAGTAAGGATGTCAACCAAGAAATAATACAATAGCATAGACGGTTAGGACACCCATCATTCTTTGTTTTGGAAAAGTTATACCCCGATTTGTTTTCAAGGACTCGATTTGAATCTTTGTTTGTGATGCGTGTGAGTATGCCAAGCATACTAGACATACAATAGAAGCACAACTTCGTTCATGACTAGTCATTCTGATGTATGAGATCCTACCCAAACTGTTTCTTTGTTTGGTAATTGATGGTTTGTTACTCCCATTGATTGCTGCACTAGGATGGACTTGGGTATATTTGTTAAAAGCCAAAAGTGAAGTTTTCATTTGTTTTCAGTCATTTCATAAAATGATTTGTACTCAATTTGATGCCAAAATAAAAATCTTGAGAGCTGACAATGGTAGCGAATACATGGATAAAAGATTTAGTGCTTATTTGGAGTCCAATAGGATGGTCCATCAGACTAATTGCCCTTACACTAGTGCAAAAAATAGGGTCGTTGAAAGAAAAAATAGGCATCTGTTAGAAGTAGCAAAATCTCTAATGTTCACCATGCATCTACCAAAACCTTATTGGGGGGTACTATTCTAGCGGCTGCCTATCTTATCAACAGAATGCCACTTAAACCCCTTAATTTTCAAAATCCCGTGGAAGCTTTAAAGGTTAAGAATGAATATATTATTCCTCCAAAGGTATTTGGGTGTGTTTGCTTTGTCCATAGAAATTCTGGGAAACTTGATCCTAGAGCAATAAATAGTGTTTTTATTGGGCATTCTCGACACAGAAAGGTTACAAATGTTATCATACTCTTCTAGGAGATCTTTTGTTAGCATGGATTTTAACTTTCGAGAATCTAAACCCTATTTCAGTATTACCTCATCACCTCTTCAAGGGGAGAGCAGCAAGGAGGAAGAGGAGATTCTACGTAGTTCCATTACTGGACGTCTTGATGGCATTGTCACAAGGGAAAGTGAAATTGGAGAAAGAATTCAGGGGACTATTAGGCATTTGAATAGGCCTGATTCGAAAACTTACTCAAGGACAAATAAAGCAGAAAAGGCCATCATGCAATCTACCGAAGATGAACCTTCATCTACTCTACATTTCCTAATTAGCTAGATGTGCCTATTGCTCACAGAAAAGGAGTTAGATCTTGCAGCAAATACCCTTTATCTAATTTTGTCTCCTACAATTCTTTGTCTCCCTCCTATAAAGCCTTTGCCTTGTCTATTTCTTCTATGTCTATTCCCCAAATTGTAGGGAAGCTTTTGCATATCCTAAATGGAAGCAAGCTATGATTAAAAAAATGAAAGCCTCGTCATAAAATGAGACTTGGGAACTTGTCAGTTCACCACCAGACAAGAAGTTGGTTGGCTGTAAATAGGTCTTCACTGTGAAGCACAAAGCTGATGGCTCAATTGAGAAATTCAAAGCAAGATTGGTGGATAAGGGATTCACTCAAGACATTTGCTCCCGTTGCTAAGATAAAAACTAATAGAATTTTTTTGTCTTGTGCAACTAATCTTGATTGGGACTTGCAACAATTTGATGTGAAGAATGCATTTTTTTATGGAGACGTAGAAGAAAAGGTGTATATGGAGATTCCTCCTAGACTTGAAAATGCACAGAGTCAAGGAAAGCTATGTAGAGTGAAGAAAGCCTTGTACTGACTGAAACAATCCCCTAGATCTTAGTTTGACAGATTCAACAAAGCAATAATCTCCTTCGGTTACTAACAAAGCAATGTTGATCAAACCCTCTTCATAAGACATCAAACGAGAAAACTCACTTTTCTCATAGTTTATGTTGATGACATAGTAATGACAAGAGATGACAAAGAGGAAATTGAAGAAGTTGTTGGCACATGAATTTGAGATCAAGGATCTAGGAAAATTGCAGTACTTCTTGGGAATTGAGGTTGCTAGATATAAAAAGAGGAATCTTTATTTCTCAAACGAAGTATATTCTAGATCTCTTGAAAGAAACCGGTATGACAGGTTGCAAACCTGCATAATCAGCCCATGGAAAGCAATCACAAGTTAAAAAGCGGAGTTGGAAAGTGAATTGATAAGAAGAGATATCAGAGAATGATTGGAAGACTCATTTATCTCTCCCACACTAGACCATACATAACCTATTCAATTAGCCAATGAGTCATGCATGATCCCCGAGATCCCCATGCAAACTTCTTTCACATTTGCGGTATTTGAAGTCTGCTCCAAGGAAAGGTCTATTTTTCTCTAAACACAATTACCTACTAATGAAAGCTTTTACAGACACGGACTGTGTCGGATCTTTGGATGACATAAGATCAACATCCGGTTATTGTACGCTCGTAAGGAAACTTGGTTACTTGGAGAAGCAAGAAGCAAAGTTTAATTGCTAGATCAAGTGTCGAGGCAGAATACACGAGCTATGGCCCGGGGTTTTTGCAAACTATTTTGGCTACAAAAGCTACTACAGGAATTGAGACTGTCTCAAAAAGGAAAACTTTCCTTGTACTGTGAAAATAAGGCTACCATCAATAAAGCTCATAATTCAGTCCAACATGACCGAACAAAGCATGTGGAAATTGATCGATAATTCATCAAAGAAAAGTTACATGGGTGTCTTGAGTTTGTTTCATGTAACATCGGAAAACCAGCTAGCTGATGTGTTACCAAAGGTCTCAGCAAGCGAACTTTCCATATTTCGAGTTGCAAGTTGGGCATGTGTGACATCTTTGCACCAACTTGAGAGGGAGTGTTGATTAGCATGATTCAAGAAGATTTGATTTAAGAGTGTTGATTAGCATGATTTCAGGAGATTTGATAATATTTAAGTGATTGGAAGTTTATTTGATTTGATTTGATAGTTAGATTGGTTATATAGGTTTATTTTATTTCCTTAATTAGCATTAGGAGCTTTATAGAAGTTCCCTTGCTCATGGGATGTAAACGCACACAGAAATATATGAAGCTTTTTCTTCTTCTTAAAATCCACATAAAGAAGATATTTTGTAAATTAATTAATTAGAACACTTCAATATCAGAAAAGAGAAAACTAGTCAAATTGCAACTACTTTACATTAAGGATAAATATGTCAAAAAAAAAAATTACAAAAAAATCAAAACTAAAGAGGCAAGCATAATATCATAAAACACAAGGTTAGTGTTAAGAAGATTAACTTAGAGGGAGGGCTCTGAAATTATCCCTATCAGTTATTATTTCATCATACTTGGCTAACTTTTTATCAATGACTTGCATTTTTATCATTAATTAAAGAGATAAAGAAGATATTCTATAATATTAATTAATTAGAACAGTTTAATAACGATAAATATGTCAAGAATTGTTATAAAAAAGTTAGAGAAAAGGGAGGTAAGCTTAATATTGTAAACCACAAGGCAGATTAGTCTTACGAAGCGAAACCTTGAGGGAAGTCTCTGAAATTATCCCAATCAATTATTATAAATGTTTAGTACATAATAGTTGGCTTACTTATTAGTTTTCTAGAATCTCCTTGACTTGTATGCTCAAGTAAAATAAACACTGCAGTTGATAGAGTATTAAAACATCCCTTTGAATTGAGTGTCAACCATCCTTAATGAGTTTATGCACGGTGGCCTAACAATATGATGACCATTAAAACCAACTTATCTAACGGATACACTTAAACACAATTTGCAACAAATTCTCCAGTACTCTGAGGCAGTTGATTCATAGACCAAGAACATTATTGATGCAGATTCATAGTACTAATAAAATGCATCTTGTGATGCAGCATTGCACAAATATGGTCAATAATAATTTACTGCTCCTATTCACACAACTAAAGATAATGTATGGTAATGCTACCAATGGAAATCAAATCTCACCTCCTTCAAAGTCTCCCTTGAAACGTTACCTGGGCAGCATGTATACCGCCGTTTATCCTAGAATGCAGAAGATATAACATCAAATTAATCACAAGAGAATGGAAATAAAAGAAAGCTAAGGGTAGAAGACCAAATCAAATGCTAATGAGTGATGTATGTCATATTGCCTTCATTGACAAAGATTACATAAGCAATTTTTCCGGAAATGCAAAGAGGCCTATTTTAGGAATTGGTAGCAGATTTTGAATTTTCTCCTCAAACAGAAAATTTGTTATGTCCCTGGGCGTTATTCCAAGGAAGGACTACGAACCCTTAAGAATTTATTGGATTCACCCAAAAAATCTAGCATAGAGCAAAGCCACTACTTTAAACAATTACCCCAAATGAGCTCAGATTTTTGTTTTGCAGAAACTAGCTGGAAGGTCTCAGACTCACGTACAAGGTGAAGAGGGAGTTAGCTGAGTTAGCAATACTGCAATAGCACAAGAGACTATATGGAGGCAAAAGTTGAGGGCGTTGTCGTTAAAAGAAAGGGATTCTAACACTAAATTTTTCCATAGGGTAGCAGTTGCAAACCGCAGGAGGAACTTTAAAGAGTCTCTCGAGGTAAATGGGGAGAGGAGGTAAAATGGGGTGATTATGGTTTTATGAGCGCTTATAAGGAGGTATTTTTGTGTGTGTGTGTGTGTGTGGGGGGGGGGGGGGGTTGATAGTTTCAACCAAATAGTGAGTGGTTTGAGAGGTCTATTGCGGACGAGGAGGTGTAGGAGGCAGTTGAGAGTTGTGCTGCTGACAAGGCTCTTGGACCTGATGGATTCACATTGGCCTTTTTTCAGCAATACTGGAGCATAGTGAGAGGGAGTTGATAGAGGTTATTGGGGCATTCCATGAATGCAGATACTGCAGGTTCCTCTAATAAGCATAAAATACTAACTTAACTTTAAATTTATTTTTTTGCTTGGGCACGAAAAAGTTGTGTGCCATAAAAAGTTGAACTCAGTGTAACAAAAGATATATCACTTGCATACTTTTGCCTTGGACCTCTATGCCTTATGGTAACCAGGCCTCACCTCGCTTTGCGATGCACCTTGGAAGGGGTAACTTTTGAAACATTGCTTTGAAATAACAGAACTTTCCAAATAATATATGTTTGCACAAATATTTAAGCAGAAACAGTAGACAAAATAAGTTTCAGGGCAAATCTTTTGGTTTTTAGAGCTTAAAGAATGAAAATTGCAAGTTACCTACACCCAAAAGGGATAAAAAAAGAGCAACTACTACATTATAACACATTATTAATAAAGTAGCTATATCATCTAAACCAAGATCCTTAAAATTTAAAATCTCTAGACTTGTCCGTAGGGCTTTTATTCAAGGGTAAAAGCATAGCACATGAGGTGTGGGTTAGGCAGCTCAAACCACGAGTGTGAATCCTATAGCAGACTAACAATTTAAGTGGAGAATAGTAGAGGTGCAGGCTCATTATCCGCCGAGCTTGGAATCGTGCTGCTAACTGGCCTCGAGGATTTATCGATTTTTCAAAAAGAGTTCTTCGGACTTGCTAACATAATAGACCAGATGCTGCAATTAAATCTGGTCAAAATCTAAGGCCGCATTGGGTAATTAAAGAATATGGCAAAACTTGTGCGGCTAGAGAAAGAGGGCAAAAGAGTATATATGGCTGATACCTCTTGTTAATCTGGAGTTGCATGCAGGCAATGGCAATTCATGTGACTAGGATTGAAAGAGAATGTAAGGCTCTTGAGCAACGAGAAAGCTTAATGTCAGAATTCTTACATGTTGGGTAATCCTCACCTCATGAGCTAGTTTTTCGGGTTGAATTAGGTTCAAAGTTCATTTCTTATCTTGGTATAAAAACCACACCCATCCCAATTCTTGGTACCCGATGATGGACCCGTATTATGTCGTCCATACTCCAGTTGGAAGGCCTAGACGTGCGGGGGTGTCAGAATTCTTGTATTGGTTGTGGATAGGTAATTCGGTGATTTGGCCACTTTATATACTTTGGGAAATTCTCACTTCATGAGTTAGCTTTTGAAGTTGAGTTAGGCTTAATGTGTCCCTTTCCTATCACTTACTATATCGAGGATCAGTTCCAATTTGCTAATACTGGACTGGAGGCAGAATCAAGGGAGTAACGAGAAACAATAGAGAAAGCGTCCAAGGAAATCACATATAGGATTCAAGGAATCATAGAAGGTATTTACAAGTCTTTGCTCTACATTTAATTAGGCGAAGTTCCAGCAATATGTTAAAAATTGAATTGTATTTGTCAATTTCACACAGTGAAGCACTACCAACTTGTTGAAATTACACTCTTAAATAGTAGTGCTTCTAGGAGGGATTCAAAAGCAAGTAAAGCAATGAAAAGATTGAAATCCACTAATTTACCTTTTTATAAGTATCACGACCCTCATCCCTATTTGAGCATAGCACCATAGAACTCAAGTTCTCAATTTTCTTGGCTTGCTCTTGTAATATCTTCTCCCTCTCAACTTGAGCTTTCTTTTCCTCCTCCAACTCTAATGCAATTCGTTCCCGCTCCAATTCACTCTGTTAAATATTTTACACCTTTGAGACTCATAAAATTGCCAAAGCAACCATGAAGTAATATCACAAACCTTCAGTAAAGTGTTCCGAAGATTCAATATTTCTTCATCAGGATGTTCTGAATGTGATGCCTTCAATGGTTTAAAAAACATAGGTTGGTCAACATATCAATGCAACCACTTCAAAATAACAAACAGCCGTGACTGCGTGCACAACCTGCAATTTTGATCGCAACTCCTCAATCTCCTTCTTTTGACGCTTGAGCAACGCAGCATCAGTCAGTATCTGGTATCAAATACAGATAGGTTAAGATGCAATAAAAACAGGCATCATATAAAGGTAAAAAGAAAGTGCAAACTAGAAGCAACTCAGACTAACAGCAGACATGAGTAAGAGGCATAAAGAAATATTAAGTGATGACTTGCTTTCTGGTGCATGAATTAGACATGCACTTCGTGAATTCCATATGAAAATTGTTTGAAGTAATGAAAAAATGTTATTAAATGCAGAATGCAGTAAACTATCCAACCTCATTCACGTGAACACAATTTGTAACCCTCAATGCCCTGCTTGCAAATTGAAGACTACTTTTAGTCTCATCAGCATGAATCTGGCATCAAGGAAAAAATGCATTATCAAAATAGCATCAAGCAGAAAGCCCCACAAGAAAACCAAAGGCAGAAAAAAGGAAGAAAGAAAGAAGAATCATAGACACATGGTCATTCAAGCATTATATGATCCACGAGCACAATATGTGATGAAAAGAAAGCTCTGGCAGTGACACACTATATTTCTGGTGGTCCCGTTGCATATATATCATGGCTAACGCAAATTGAAAGGTACTAGAGCCTCCCCACTGCAAAATGAGAGAAGATAAAGAATGACCCGAAGACAATTTCGAGCTACTGTACTCAAAGAGTCAGTAGCATTAAGTGGAAAACAGAAGGCCAGTTCATCAATAGTCAACTTGTGTGTCCATTACATAATCATTTTGTAAAATAAATTGCTGAAAACAGAAAAATGATATCACAATAGCACTATAATAACTTGTAAATCTTAAAAGGAAAACTCTTGGAGTGAACTGCAATGGTGGTATACTAATTGTAAGTCTACAGAGAAAACACTTGGACACAATCATATTATTGTGATACAAGTAGACATGATCTGAGGCAGACATGCCTACCAATCTATCATTGTACAGTAAGATCAGCATACCAAGATCAGTGAAGCAGTAGTTTCCATCAGCTGCAGATTGCTTCATCATGAAACTTTTTTAATAAAAGATACTCCAAGCAAGTTTTGACATGATAGACATTGAAATTTCATTTATTCTATTTTAAGTTCTCTAAAGAAATCAAACAACAACAACGATCCAGTAAAATCCCACAAAGTGGGGTATAGGGAGGGTAGTGTGTACGCAGACTTTACCCCTACCTCGATAGGGGCAGAGAAGTTGTTTCCGATAGACCCTCGACTCAGGAAGACGGAAATAAAACAAGAAGAGAAAATTCATTAGTAACGTCCGCAGAAACCATAGAAATAGTAATTGAGGCATAAAAACCATAAAATAGATGACATGAAATAACAATAATCAGTAGTTAAGGCCCGGGCTATGATAAACAGAAAGGATAGTGTGGACTCAACATTAGCCAATAACCGTCTAAGATCAACCCTATCAAACCTGCCTCACCCCCGGTATGAAATAGAAAAAGCTCGACTACCCCCTAGCCTACAACCTTAATATTGACCTCCAGACCTTCCTATCAAGGGTCATGCCCTCGGAAATCTGCAGTCATGCCATGTCCTGCCCAATCACCTCTCCCCAATACTTCTTAGGTTGTCCTCTAACTCTTCTCGTACCCACCAAAGCCAACCGCTCACACCTCCTCACAAGGAGCCTCAAGGCTTCTCCTCTGCATATGTCCGAATCATCTGAGCCTCGCTTCCCGCATCTTGTCATCCACAGGGGCCACGCCCACCTTCTCCTGAATATCCTCATTCCTAATCTTATCCGTCCTAGTGTGCTCTCACATCTACCTCAACATCCCCATCTCTGCTACCTTCATCTTCTAGATATGAGAGTTCTTGATCGGCCAACACTTTGCCCCATACAACATGGCCGGTCTAACCACAACTCTATAAAACTTACCTTTGAGTATCGGTGGCACTTTTTTTGTCGCACAAGTCTCCATATGCTAGCCTTCATTTCATCCAATCTGCCCGTATACGGTGAGTGACATCCACGTCGATCTCTCCGTCCCCTGGATAACCGACCCAAGGTACTTGAAACTACCACTCTTGGGGATGACATGTGATCCAAGCCTCACGTCCCTGCCTACTTCCCTTGACTCAGTGCTGAACTTACAATCCAGGTACTCTGTCTTAGACCTGCTCAACTTGAAACCCATATACTCGAAGGCCTGCCTCCAAGCCTCCAACCTCTTATTAACACCGTCTCGCGTCTTATCAATTTGACATCGGCGAATAACATACACCATGGCACACCTCTTGAATATGGTTTGCCAGTGCATCCATCACCAATGCAAATAAGAACGGGCTAAATACTCCGAGCCGCCTCCCACAGTCCTAACCTTAGTCTTAGCTCCATCATACATGTCCTTGCTCGCTCTAATGTAAGCTACCGGCACACTCTTTGCCTCAAGACATCTCCAGAGCACCTCCGTGGGGACCTTGTCATATGCTTTCTCCAAGTCGATAAACACCATGTGTAGATTCTTCTTCTTGTCCCTGTAGTGTCTACCAACCTCCTAATAAGGTGGATAGCCTCCGTAGTCGAGCAACCCGGCATGAACCCAAACTAATTGTCGGATATAAACACTGTCTTCCTCACTCTCACCTCCACCACCCTCTCCCAAACATTCATGGTATGCCTTAGTAACTTGATATCCCTATAGAGAATGTTGTGCACCAACACAAGGACTTGTGTATTTTATAGGTGCTTTTCAGCCTACCATATATACAATAAGCACAAAAAATTTACCTGGGCAAGAGTGATATTACATATGATGGCAGTGTTTGCATTTCCACCCAGTGCAGGTTGCAAGATACGTGTTAGTTTACTGTCTCGATACGGAACGTGACCCCTGCAAGATTGCATAACACATTAGTACAAGTAGGAGAATAGCTTTACGGAACCAAGTCAACACATAACAAACTTACCCTTGACTCTCAGCACCTTCACTTAGTTTTTTAATCACAGTTCCTAAAGTCATCAAGCTTTTGTTGATGTGGGAGCCTTCTTTTAGACGAACACCTTCCGCTCCGGTTTTGGCAGCACGTTCTGAACCAGCAAGGTCCACCAGGTTCTGGAAAAATGTGAGGATAGAAAGAGCATCATCATAGATTTTTCTACATAAATAATAGCATCTTAAAAAGAGAATGTAAAAGCTTCACACCGCATACCAGAACAGATACACGGACTGCATCACAAGAATTTTCTGTTTTTGTATCTTCAGCCTTCTCCCTACTCTCAACTATCTGTTAAGAGTAAATTTTAGGACGTGAATGTATTCTCATATCTTAGTATAGTCATTCGAGCGTATCTTACCATCCGGAAAATTGTGTGTGACCTACTGCTGTATACATTCATATTAGTTTCTCCAATATGTCGATGACCTGCAAAACAAATTGTGAGTACTTCAACTCTTGCTGAAGCTTTGACATATTAATTTGAGATAGAGTAGCCAATATTAAGGCAGAAGAACAAGAGAGGATATTGGATGCAGCACTTCTTTCAAGATGAAAACCAAATCTTTAGGGCACAGAAATGTTTGGCAGTATGCTCTTAAGACCAATACTCACAGTGGAGCCTTTGTTATTAGATAAATTGGAGCATATAAGATACTTTTGAGGAAAAACAATTATGAGAGGACATACACAAATTGATGATACTTTTAACTCACATTCTCCAAAATCCATGAGTTCAAGCACTTGATCAGGAGAGGCGACAATTTCCTCCCTTAAGCCAGCGACAAATATTCCCCGCTACATGCCAGATCAGCACAAGATGAAAACCAAATTATGCTGACAGTTCATGTGCAACTACAAAATAATGATGTGAAACCAAAACTAATCAATTACCTCTACACTTTCATGGATTTGCAACTTTCGGTGCTCTGGAGCCAACAAATCATTTATCTCCTCATTATAGATTTCCATATACGACATCCGTAGAAGAAACTCTCTATCCCTTTCCTAAAATTCCAGGAGACAATATCATACATTGGCACCTATTAAATTTTTGAAAAGGCAGAACCGACTTCACGTACTAAAGAAGTTTTCATCAAAAGAAGTTTCTAAGGAATAAGCATGTTGCACAGGACAACACTGGAACATTTTTTTATACGGTTGATAAGTCATAAAAGAAGATATTTCATTAGTTTCTTATGCAATCGAAAAACCTTCGGGAACTTAAACCAGCACAAACAGAAGAGGCTTGACACTTCCCTTATTCATCACTCATCAGTGCGGTATCTTTTCTATCAAAAAGTCACTCTTGGGCTCTTTTTAACAAGGAAATGAATCTGATGAAGTGATGATAAATCTTTCCCTGTGTTTCATTTCAGGTTAAGAAGGGAATCAAAACTCTAATACTTTCAATCCTTCAGCTTCAAATAGGTGAATCAATATGCTCATTTCCTATCTTTCGCCTAATAGGTTTAGTGCCTTTTTCTTTGATACGATTGTTGGAACTCTTTGTATAGAGGTTGCACCTATCATAAGACTGTCGGAGACATAAGAAATAAAGAGAAAAAATCTGGTTGACTGTCAAGTCTCAGCTAGCTAGTGTATGGACTCATTTTGAGGATTCCCCAGTATACTAAGCTGAAGCATAAGAATCTAATGTTTTGTGCCACGCGTGTGATGTAGCTGGAAGAAATTGCTTTCCTTGGTGTCCCCTAAAAATCCTCTACACCAACTTTATACCCATAAGTCCTAAACCATGGAACAGCTTTATAAGAAAACATAAGCAAATTTCAGAAAATAGTAACTGCAAGAACTGCAAAATGACTTTAAAACTTGAAAAAAGACCCAGAATCGCCTTGATAACGAGTTGTTCTCCAGTAAATAAACTTATTTCTTTTCAATCTATTAAAGTTGCAGACAAAAAAGTCTGGAAGTCTAGTATCAGGATTGTAGGATAGGGGCTCCTAGAATTTTTCGTACTCCTCTCCCGGGGCTAAGTGAGGCTTGACAGGGCGATCCATAGATGATTTGTACTGTTAGATACTTATGTGTAAATATGTCCTAATCCCATATGTAGTAGGTTTATAATATGTCCTAGTATGATATGTAGTAGGAGTAGAATACGTATTATATATAAGGTTCATTGTATCATTGTTAATACATCAATAATATATTTTTCTTCCGTGCTTTCTCACATGGTATCAGAGCCACCGTGAGAAATTAATCGTTGTGCCTCATTCCAACGATATCCGGAAAGAAATAACTCAATCACCGTGCAATTTTCCGGTGACCTAAGTGACTAATTGCGTAAAAGTCACTAATTATCAGTGTTGTGCAAAATCCAGCACCATCAAAAGGTCCCCAACATAAATCCGACCAAACCCCCAGAAGTTTCACCCAAAAAAACCACCTCACGCGCCCCCACGCGCCTGCCGGAGCACTGCCGCCGGCGGCACATCAGCCCCACGCGCCGGCGCGTGAGGACCCTTCCGGCCAGAATTTCGAAAAATTTCTTTTTGGACAATGTGTTCGTCTGATTTTTCCGAGCCTACCAGTCCTGTTTTCGTTTGATTCCGACCACTTTGAATTTTTTCCGGTAGCTACAGTACTTTTTCAGCAAAAACAGTATTTTCAGCATCTGTTTCAGAGAACTTTCGGTTGATTCTTTTTGTTATCTGGTGATAATCCTACTATGTCTTTGGGAATCGATGCTTTAGGGTCTAGAAACCCGGGTTCTGGCAGTTCTGGTGTTATAATTACCTCAGAACCTTTAATGGGAGGTTCAAATTACTTAGATTGGGCTTCATCCGTCGAGTTGTGGTGTAAAGGTCAAGGAGTTCAAGATCACTTAACAAAAAAGGCTGGCGAAGGTGATGAAAAGGCCAAAACACAGTGGGAGAAGGTCGATGCTCAGTTATATAGTATCATGTGGCGATCTATTGATTCCAAGTTGATGCCCTTGTTCCGTCCATTCCAGACATGTTATTTAGTTTGGGAAAAGGCTCGTAATCTCTACATTAATGACATATCTTGTTTCTATGATGTAATATCGCGAATGACAAACTTGAAGAAACAAGAATTAGATATGTCTACTTACTTGGGACAAGTTCGGGCAGTCATGGAAGAATTTGAGACGTTGATGCCAGTTTCTGCTAGTATTGAAAAACAACAAGAGCAACGACAGAAGATGTTTCTAGTTCTTACACTCGCTGGACTCCCTAATGACCTTGATTCAATACGTGACTAGATTTTGGCTAGTCCAACCGTCCCCACAGTTGATGAATTATTCTCTCGATTACTTCGCCTTGCTGCAGCACCTAGCCACCCATTAAGCTCACCGCAGACACTTGACTCAACTGTCCTCATATCCCAATCAGTAGACAATCGGGCATCTCATACTATGGAGAATAGACGAGGAGGAGGTCGTTTTGGAAGATCTAGACCCAAGTGCTCTTATTGTCATAAACTTGGACACACTCGTGATGTATACTATTCTCTACATGGCGCCCACCCAAAAATGCTTATGTTGCTCAGACTGAGACTACAGGTAACCAGGGATTTTCTTTATTTGAAGGGGAGTCTAGTCCTTCTGAATAATGGGTTGTGGACTCAGCCGCTTCTGATCATATCTCCGGTAATAAATCACTTTTGTCAAATATTGCGTATTCACAGTCTCTTCCCTCTGTTACTTTAGCCAATGGGTCTCAAACGAGTTGGACAAGCGAATCCCTTACCCTCTGTCACTCTAGATTCCGTTCTTTATGTCCCTAGCTGTCCTTTTAATCTTGCATATGTTAGTCGTTTGACTCGTGCCCTCCATTGTGGTATATATTTTATTGATGATTCTTTTATTATGCAGGACCGCAATATAGGGCAGACAATTGGAACGGGACTTGAGAAAGGCTTTACTACCTTAACTCCCTCAAACTCCTCCAAGGCATGTCTAGTTACAGATCCTCCGGACCTAATTCACAGACGTTTAGGACATCCAAGCTTATCCAAGCTTCAGAAGATGGTGCCTAGTTTGTCTAGTTTATCCACCTTAGAGTGTGAGTCATGTCAGCTCGGGAAACATACTCGAGCCTCCTATCCTCGTAGTATTGAGAGTCACGCAGAGTCTATTTTTCTTTAGTTCATTTCCTAGTAGAGTCAGTTCAACCTTAGGATTTCGTTATTTTGTTAGTTTCATTGATGATCATTCAAGATGTACTTGAAATTTCTTAATGAAAGATCGTTCTGAGTTGTTTTCTATATTCCAGAATTTTTGTGCTGAAATTAAAAATCAATTTGGTGTCTCTATTCGCACTTTTCGCAGTGATAATGCCTTAGAATATTTATCCACTCAATTTCAGCAATTTATGACTTCTCAAGGAATTATTCATCAAACCTCTTTTCCGTATACCCCTCAGCAAAATGGGGTTGCAGAGAGAAAGAATAGGCACATCATTGAGACTGCTCGCACATTTCTCATTGAATCTCATGTTCCGTTGCGTTTTTGGGGTAATGCAGTTCTCACAGCTTGTTATTTAGTTAATCGGATGCATTCCTCTCCCATCCAGAATCAGATACCGTATGTAGTATTGTTTCCTGAATCATCCATATACTCTGTTCCCCCTCGTGTTTTTGGGAGCACTTGTTTCGTTCATAACTTAGCCCCTGGAAAAGATAAGTTAGCTCCTCGTGCTCTCAAATGTGTCTTCCTTGGTTATTCTCGTGTTCAGAAGGGATATCGTTGTTACTCACTTGATCTTCGTAGGTACTTTATGTCCTCCGACGTCACATTTTTTGAGTCTAAACCTTTCTTTACCTCTTCTGACCATTCTGACCCCCTTGATATACCTGCGGTCTTATGTATACCGACCTTTAAGGAACCTACTATAGCTCCTCCTTCTCCTTCCGCCACAGAGGTCTTACCCGAGTCTCCTATAGCTCCTCTATCAGTTCCGGCCGTTGAGGAGTCTTGTGTGGATCCTCCTAGACTCCCTGCCACAGGAACACCACTTTTGACATATCATCGTCGTCCGCGCCCAGCATCAGGCCGGCTGATTCACGTCCTGCACCTGACCCTGCTAATACTGCGGACTTGTCTCCTCTTAATCAACCGATTGCACTTCGGAAAGGTATACGGACCACCCTTAATACTAATCCCCATTATGTCGGTTTGAGTTATCATCGTTTGTCATCACCCTATTATGCTTTTCTATCTTCTTTATCCTCTGGGAAATTTGGTGTCCTGGAAGAGCAAGAAACAGAATGTGGTTGCTCGGTCTAGTGCAGAAGCAGAATATCGAGCAATGGCTATGGCAACATATGAACTAAGTTGGATCAAACAGTTGCTCGAGGAGTTGAAATTTGGTGAGATTAGTGAGATGGGACTTGTTTGTGATAATCAAGCTGCTCTTCATATTGCGTCAAATCCAGTGTTCCATGAGAGAACTAAACACATTGAGATTGACTGTCACTTTATTAGAGAAAAGATACTCTCGGGAGATATTGCTACAAAGTTTGTGAAGTCGAATGATCAGCTTGCAGATATTTTCACCAAGTCCCTCACTGGTTCTCGTATTAACTACATATGTAAAAAGCTCGGTACATATGATTTGTATGCACCAACTTGAGGGGAGTGTTAGATACTTATGTGTAAATATGTCCTAATCCCATATGTAGTAGATTTATAATATGTCCTAGTCTGATATGTAGTAGGAGTAGAATATGTATTATATATAGGGCTCATTGTATCATTGTTAATACATCAATAATATATTTTTCTTCCGTGCTTTCTCACAAGTTAGCAGTGTCCCCCTTATGGTAGTTATTTATGGTAGTTACTGTTTGATACTATTGCATGTCATTTTATTTATGGTTCTTATGTTTAGATAATTATTTACGCGATTTCTGCTGGAGTTACTAATGCTCTTTTGTTTTTGTTTTTGTTTTTGTTTTTGTTTTTGTTTTTGTTGTTGTTTTCCCTATCCTTCCCTGAGCTGAAGGTCGATTGGAAACAGCCTCTCTGCCCTTTCGGGTAGGGGTAAGGCCTGTCTACATATTACCCTCCCCAAACCCCACCTTGTGGGACTATACTGGGTAGTTGTTGTTGTTGTTGAAGTTGCAGACAAAGTTATCATTAAAGAATGTCAAATATATGAAGGCGACATAAATGCAATTAATGGTTGAAGGGGTGCAAATTGATCTAATGGCAATGCCAACCTCTCCAATGAAATTAAACAGATCTTGCACAGCCATAGGGATGACTCCAGGTTCAGTTGCTGATCCTCTCATAGTATATGTTTTTCCACTACTTGTCTGACCATATGCAAAGACTGTCCCTGCAAAAGAAGATAAGTAGGCAGATCAGTAGATTAAAAGACATATATTTTCTTTTTATGAAGTTAGGTAAAGCTAGTACCAAGAAGGTACTGCAAGAGGTACAGAAAAGGAAATTACAGCGACACTGTTACATCTTTAACATCATAGAGCCCCCCCCCCCCGAAAAAAAAAAAAAAAAGCCAACAAGCTATGGCATATCTTCTAACCTGTGACCGACACCAGAAGAATAGACTATGCATTTAAAAGGGTATGGTGCACAAAATATCTCGCATTCACGCAGGGTCCAGGAAGAGCTGCACCCCAAGGGAGTGTAATGTAGGGAGCCTACTCGGGGAATAGACTATGTATGCATTTATACTTCACAAAAGATGAATGTTGTCATCCCCAAAATATCTTTTATTTCCTTTGAAGAAAATAAGAACACAACAAAAGATTTTAAGCTTCTGTTCTTGCCGCCATTTGATGCATGTATGGCCATGTTTATACAAAGTATAATCAGCCCTTCTAGCTAACACTTAGCTATGTGGTTGTGTTTGACACAAATACATCAAGGAGTTAACATACACCTAATAGTCCTACAACACCACAACTGCTTTGGCAGCTACGGTTAGTTTAGCTACACATTACAATACACGATAGGAATGTTATCCAAATCTCAAACTAACCAGGTTGTCTGACATCCCATGCAAGCTGGTGTCCGGAGGTCTCAAAACACCCAGCTTGGTACGTAGAGTCCGAAATTGTTGCAAGATATTTAGTGAATATAGCAGCTACCTGGGATATTCTCTCTGTTAAATCAACTTTTCAACCATTACTTTAATATATATTTTCCATGTCGCTTATAATATAAAGTCAATTTAACATTTTAAACTTCGTACCCAGTCAATTGGAATCTTGTTATGTCGCTAAAAGGATCAACTAGTACATCTTACTGAAATAGGAGAACAAAATATGATAACACTGATGGAACGAAAACATAAACACCTAGAATTACATGATTCAATCAATTATGCCTATGTCCAGGAGCACGACTTCCATAATAATAGAAGTATATATATAGAAAGAATGGACTCTACAATGAATCTGACACAAGTGTTTCCCAAATCATTCTCTCGATATACTTGACACCTCTCTCTAGTCTCTACTATCATTGTTAGAAAGAATACTCTCTACCCTAATAACATTTTATTCCAATCAATTTCAGATTAACAATTAACAAGAGATGACTATTATAAAGAATATTCTTTCACCAACGCCAGGTTACCAATTCGATCAATTTGCTGTCATAGACTTCGATTCATATCAAGTTGCAAGACAACTGACTTCGAGTTGTAACCAAGCTGCAAGCCAACTCACTCTAGGTTGAAATCAAGTGGCAAGCTAACTTACTCCAGGTCAGTAATCAAGTTGCAAGTCAACTTACTCTAATTTGTAATCAAGTTGACAGCCAAGCTACCGAAGAGGAACCTTGGAGCAACGGTAAGGTTGTCTATAGGTCACGGGTTCAAGCTGTATGGAAGTAGTCACTAATGTTTGAATTAGGATAGGTTGACGACATCACACCCCTAGGAGTGTGGTCTTGCACGAATGCAGGATGCTTTGTGCACCGGGATGCCCTATTGACAACCAACCTACTGTGACTTACAGACAAACTGCCACCAAACAACTTATCAAATTGAATAGGAAAAATTCAAGACGTTTTCCTAACAGAGCTCTTCTATGTTTAACTTTAAATGGAGTATGCCTCTTAACTTTTTGTTGCTAATCTTCTAGTCTTCCCAACTGCATTGAGTTCATTCTTAAATTTTAAACACACAACATGTCGCTATTAAAGTGTCTTAGGAGCTAAAATAGTAACAGGTAAAATGTCTTTAATTCAAAAATAAAGGAAAACTGCATTCCAAACTTGTATCCGGCAGAAATGGAAAATAAATAAGGTGACAACTACAACAAATGCCAAAACTTAAGTAAAAGAGAGGCCTAAAATACCATTAAATCCTTGAATTGCAGCAGAAACAATATTTTTAGTTCGAGCTTTGTAGATTTCAAGTGTTGTGCTTTCCTCCCCGAAAATTCTATCTGCATACCCAAAGAAAAAAATGAAGAAAAAAATGAGCAGGTGAAGAGAAAAAGGGATAAACCTAGAGATAGAAGCGAGAGAGAGTACCAAAATCAAACTTGGCGGACTGGTTGGGAATGAAGATAGAGTTGCCGGAGATTCGCCAGGGGCTGCACTTTGCATCTTCCGACGACAGAGGCCTCGCTCTCACTGACACGTGGATTCTCTCCATCCTGATTCCGTAGGGTGAACTCTTCCCCGAGGAGTCTCAGATTTGCTGATTTTCCCGCCCGGGGAGTCTTCCGCCAATATTCAATTGGGGCTCTTTTTTATGGAAGGCTTAAAAAAAGTGGTTCATTAATCACAAATTAGAAAAATCAGATTAACAATAAAAGATGAAAATAACCCTATAAAATTGAAAGACTAAAATACCCTTAAATAATGGAAGACAGAAGATAGTACATTAATCAAGTGACTTTTTGGTTAATCTAAAAAAATGAAGAATTCAAGAAGTTGTTCAAAAAATTAACCAGAGTCATTTAGAATTTAGAAAGGTATTTTCCCCTCCAATTTAGGAACCTAATATTGGCAATTTATTTTCAAAACAAGTTATCATCTCCTTCATATCTATTTAAATATTGTTTAGATGGTTGTTACTTATTGCATTGTATTACTTTAAACGGAAAAGGGCCTGATATATCCCTCTACTTTGTTTTATTGTTCAATCCTGCCCCCCGTTATACTTTCCGTCCAAATTTACCCTTGCCGTCAATCAAAGTTCTATATTTGCCCCTATTTTAACGGCCGGGACACGTGGCACATTCTGAATACGGAAAAGGGCCTGATATATCCCTATACTTTATTTTATTGTTCAATCTTATCCCTCGTTATACTTTCCGTCCAAGTTTACCCACGCCCTCCATCAAAGTTCTATATTTGCTCATATTTTAACGGCCGGGACACGTGGCATATTTTAGGAGAAAGAACCAGTACAGAAACAAAAAAACTCGAAACCGACTTAGAACCCATGACCCTCATGCTCGTTTTTCCTCTCTTAATTTTTTCCCAAACTTCTCTTAAATAAATACTTTTAATCTGTGTAAAAGATTATCTTAGTTTGACAAAGAGATGAGGTTCAAGACATAAGGTTCTGTCATCTCTTTGCTTGTTGCCAATATTTTTGTCTTTACTTCTATTTTCTTATTCCTCACTCCCTTACATTTTTTTCTTCCTCTTCTTATCACTGAATGAAACTCCACCTTGACAATAAAACTACTCAAAGTCGCCCACAATTCTTTGCATATGTATTTTTTCAATCTCATTGATTTAAGAAAAAATTGAAATAGGTGTGGCAGAAAATTTGAAACTTCAGACGAGCTTGATGAAATTCTTTCTCCGGCGATCTCAAAACAACGATAGGAGGTTGATTCCAATTTCGAACAATTATATGAAGCTGGAAAAGTAATTTCTACGTCTAAAACAAATATAGTAAGATTTCATACATGACCAAGTACTCAAGACCATTCATAAAGTCACACTGGTGCCGAAAATTGTGTTTTTGAACCTTATCTCTTTGTCAGACTAAGATAATCTCTTACACAGATTAAAAAAAATTATTTAAGAGAAGTTTGAAAAAAAATTAAGAGAGGAAAAATGGAGCATGCAAGTCATGGGTTCTAGGGCGGTTTGGAGTTCTTTTGTTTTTGTACTGATTCTTTCTCCTAAAATATGCTACATGCCCCTACTGTTAAAATAAGAAGAGGAAGAAAAAAATGTAAGGGAGTGAGGAATAAGAATATAGAAGTAAAGAATAAAATATTGGCAACAATCAAAGAGATGACAGAACCTTATGTCTTGAACATCATCTCTTTGTCAAACTAAAATAATCTCTTACACAGATTAAAAGTATTTATTTAAGAGATGTTTGGGAAAAAAGTAAGAGAGGAAAAACGAGCATGAGGGTCATGGGTTCTAAGTCGGTTTTGAGTTTTTTTTCTTTCTGTACTGGTTCTTTCTCCTAAAATATGCCACGTGTCCCGGCCATTAACATAGGAGCAAATATAGAACTTTGATGGAGGGCATGGGTAAAGTTGGACGGAAAGTATAACGAGGGATAAGATTGAACAATAAAATAAAGTATAGGGATATATCAGGCCATTTTCCGTATTCAGAATGTGTCACGTGTCCCGGCCATTAAAATAGGGGCAAATCTAGAACTTTGATTGACGGCAAGGGTAAATTTGGACGGAAAGTATAACGGGGGACAGGATTGAACAATAAAACAAAGTAGAGGGATATATCAGGCCCTTTTCCGTACTTTAAATATAATATTTATTTTGGTTATTGCTTAAATTTTAATTTATTGTATTATTGTTAAATCTATCGTTATATAACGATAAAATGTGTCACTTTATCTAATGTCAATTTGTTAAGATCACGTTATTACCTTATTTTTTTCCATTATATTGTCGTTCCTTATTATTAAATAATTCTATTTATCATTTATCCTGCATTTTTATATAATAAATCCGTTGTGTTTCAGGGTTTCCTCTTTGTGATGTTATAAGTTTATTCTTTATATTGTTAGTGCATGATATTATAAAAGAACAACAAGCAATACACTATATCCAAACATTAGTATTTATCAAACACTTTGGTACATTACAATGTGATATAATATATTATAAAACAATATGTAACAACCATCCAAACAAGATATTAATGTAGGAAATAATGCAAGAGTTCTACGACGAACGTAAACAAAATGCATATTGGCTAAAATAAATGGAAAATGGACAAATATATCCTCTTAGTATCGAAAATCGTTCACATTTTCCCTCTGTTATACTATCAGTACATTTGAACCCATGCCATTATACTTTAATTCAAAATTACCCTTAATTTTAAGTATAAATGGTGTGGGTTAGCCACTGTTTAAGCTGGTATTTACTTTTTATTCAGCATTTTTAATGCTTAGCAATAGTAGCCACTAGTCTATTAATAATAATATAAAAAGACAGTATTAACCTTTCCTTCCTAAACAGAAAGACGCCATTTTTTGTGTCCGACCTGTAAACCTGTCATTCACCACCATCGACAAGAATTCACTCTATAACTTGGTTGACCTCTTCGTTCTTATGCTCTTTTCTGTTTTTTTATTTATCAGTCATAATTTCAAGTTTTTGTTTTGTTTTGTTCCTTGTGATTATGATTTTAAATTTTACGTGGAATAAAAGTATGACGGCCCGGCCCGTCGTCACGGGAATTACCACCCCGTTATGTTGTAAATTCATGTTTTATGCTTCTATATCAGTGTTAGAGTCTATCGGATGAGTTATGAGTGAATTTGGATTGAAAATGAGGCATATAGCCTTTTTGAAGGAAACTTGAATATGGAAAGTCAACCTGGAGTTGACTATTTGGTTAGAGGGCTCGGAATCGGATTCTGATGATTTGGTTAGTTCCGGGAGGTGATTTGTGACTTAGGGGAGCGATCGGAATTGAATTTGGAGGCCCGGTGTAGAAATAGGCTTGAATTGGCTAAGGTTGAACTTTGGCGAAATCCGAACGGTAGGTGAGATTTTGATCCGGGGGTCGGAATGGAATTCCGACAGTTGCAGTAGCTCCGTTAGGTGATTTTGGATATGTCCGCAAAATTTCAGGTCATTCGGACGTGGTTTAGTCGGGTTTTCGATTGATTGTGTAATTCGGAATGTTTTAAGGAATTTAGGCTTGAATTCGATGTGAATTATGGGTTTTGATGTTGTTAGACGTGTTTTGAGGATTGGAGAAAGTTCGAATGAGGTATTAGGATGTGTTGGTGTGTTTGGATGAGGTCCCGGGGGCCTCGGGGTGTTTTCGGATGGCTAAACGGGAGAAAACATGGAAAATTGCAGGTTTGTGATTCTGTTCTGTTGTTTTCGCTCATGCGGAAATGGGAGCGCAGGAGCGAGTCCGCAGCAGCGGACAAGAGGGCGCAGGGGTGAGTGACTTCGCAGAAGCGGAATCGTCTCGGCTGAAGCAGCGTCGCAGGAGCGAAGATGAGGCCGCAGAAGCGATCAAGAGAGAAATGGGGGAAAACCGCAGAAGCGGATTTATTGACCGCATAGGCGAGTCCACAGGAGCGGACTCTTGATCGCAGAGGCGGAAAGGACCGTAGGGGCAGAATGTTATCCGCAGAAGCGGACCCGCAGGAGTGGTCCGTGTATTGCAGGAGCGGAAATGGCCAAATAGGACTGGGTTCGCAGAAGCGACCAATTGGTCGCAGAAGCGGTACCGCAGGGGGGGAAAAAGTCCGCAAAAGCGAAAATCGCAGTGAGTTAAGTGTATCAGAAGTTAGAAAATTTGAGAAACATATCACACATTCGGGTCTCGGCTTTAGAGGCGATTTGGGCGATTTTGAAGAGAAACTCAAGGGAAATCATCAAGTAATCAACTATGGACCTAAACTATGATTAGTATTGATAATATTATGCAATTATATCATGAAAATTGAGGAATTTGGGGTAATTTATGGAGGATTTAGCCCTAGGCTTGAACTTTCGAAAATTAAGGTTTTGAATGGGCAAATGGAGTCCGAATTTGGTAAATCTTATATGCTTAGACTCGTATCGAGATGAGGGTTTCGAATATGTGACTTTCGTGATTTTTTGACAAGCGTACCGAAAGTCGGGTTTTGACAACTTTGGGAATTTTGATGTAAATTGAGTTATATTGATTGGGTGTCGTCCCATTGGCCTAATTTGTTGTATTTCTACTGTATTTGATCAGATTCTACGCGTGCCGAGCTTGATTCTCGTGGCAAGGGCATTGCGGAGTAGTCGTCGCGCCGTATTGAGGTGAGTAATAGATGTGGGTGATGACCAGCGGGTTCGAAACCCCGGTATACCACTTTGTGACGCTGTATAGCGGCGAGACACGTACTCTTTTGTGAGTTCGGGGTCGATTGTGATTGGGAACTGTCACGACCCTAGTTCACCAATTGTGAACATGTCGTGATGGCACCCAATCCCCACGACTAGGTAAGCCTAACACGTTGCGGAATCTATAAGTTATAAATACTTAAATAAGAAACAACGGAAAATAACATAAAAGATATGTAATCCGTGCCGCTTGGCACATACATCCGTCACACAATAAATAAAACACTACCAAGATCCGGAACCCCACGGTAACACAGACTAAAAGAGAAATACAACCGTGGCTCTATGTGTAAAGAGTATCTAACAACGAAATGAAGAAAAATGTCAACTAGTAATACTAGAATAGAAGGGAAGCCTCCGGATCCGCGGACGTAGCAGATCATACCTCGAAGTCTCCCAGAAAGCTGCGGAATCACCTAGTACGAGCCTGCTCTGATGTACCCTGGATCTGCACAACAAAAGTGTGCAGAAGAGTAGCATGAGTACACCACGGCGGTACTCAGTAAGTGCCAAGCCTAACCTCGATGGAGTAGTGACGAGGAAGGTCGGGGCCCTACTGAGAAACAATAATAATATGATGATAACAAAATAAACAGTTTAACAGATAATAACAATAATTTCCGAAATAACAACATTACGATGTTTACTGAAACTGTCTACAATCAAGCTAATAACAAGTAACCAACTCAAATAAACGAATCCAGGATCCGTGGGAATTGAACCCACAGTCCCATTCTCAGTACCTCTGGGTCTCCGGGAATCGAACCCGCAGCCCATGTCTCAATAATATCTCAATAACTCAGGATCTCCGGGAATCGAACCCGCAGTCCCTACCAATAACTCAGGATCTCGGGAATCGAACCCGTAGTCCACATTTCAATAATCTCAGGATCTCGGGAATCGAACCCGTAGTCCACATTTCAATAATCTCGGGATCTCGGGAATCGAACCCGTAGTCCACATTTCAATAATCTCGGGATCTCGGGAATCGAACCCGTAGTCCACATTTCAATAATCTCGGGATCTCGGGAATCGAACCCGTAGTCCACATTTCAATAATCTCAGGATCTCGGGAATCGAACCCGTAGTCCACATTTCAATAATCTCAGGATCTCGGGAATCGAACCCGTAGTCCACATTTCAATAATCTCAGGATCTCGGGAATCGAACCCGTAGTCCATAACCACAGCAAGTAAGGGAATACACAGAGAGAAGTATAATATGCCTAATGATAACTCCGCCGATGAACAGCGCCAGCGATTACCAAGAAAACTCAAGTAAGTCAATTAAGCAATTGGACAGTTAGATTCTATCTAATCATGCTTTTATAACTACTACCAGGTAGGAATATCGAATTTAACAACTAAGAACAGGAATATCACTCATTGAACATTTTGAGTAAAGTATGTGTTCAACAACCAGCGCATGTACACGCCCGTCACCTCGCGTACAAGGCATTTAAAGTATCACAATAATATCCTAGGGGTGAAAATCCCCCACACGAAGTTAGACAAGCCACTTACCTCAATTCCGGTACAAAAACCGCTAAGAAATAACCCTCTTGCCGCGAGGATCAAGCTTCGCACGCGTAGAATCTGATCAAATACAGTAGAAACACAACAAATTAGGCCAATGGGACTACACCCAATCAATACAACTCAATTTACATCAAAATTCCCAAAGTTGTCAAAACCCGACTTTCGGTACGCTTATCGAAAAATCACGAAAGTCACATATTCGGAACCCTCATCTCAATACGAGTCTAAGCATATCAATTTTACCAAATTCGGACTCCATTTGCCCATTCAAAACCTTGATTTTCTAAAGTTCAAGCCTAGGGCTAAATCCTCCATAAATTACCCCAAATTCCTCCATTTTCATAATATAATTGCATAATATTATCAATACTAATCATAGTTTAAGTCCATAGTTGATTACCCGATGATTTCCCTTGAATTTCTCTTCAAAATCGCCCAAATCGCCTCTAAAGCCGAGACCCAAAATGTGTGAAATGTTCTGAAATTTTTCTAACTTATGATACACTTACTTACAGCGATTTTCGCTTCTGCAGAATATTTTCCGCTCCTATGCACCCGTATCCGCGATCAAAGGGTCGCTTCAGCGGTTCCAGGCCTAGCCGGCCATTTCCGCTTCTGCGAGCGAAGGGCCGCTTAAGCGGGCCCGCTTCTGCGAAGAAGCTTCCGCTTCTGCGGAAACATCCGCCTCTGCGAACCATTGTCCGCTTCTGCGGTCTCGCCCAAGCGGTCAAATGTCCGCTTCTGCGGACCATGCCCCTTTTTCTCCCCTTCGCCTCGCGATCACCGGCTCGCACCGGCCGATGCCGCTTCAACGGAATGACTTCCGCTTCACGCGTAACCAGCCGCTCCTCGCGCACCTCGTCCGCCTCGCGGACACGCTCCCTGCGTCCGAAATTCCGCAAGAGCGGAAACAACGAAGCGAGGATCCCAACCTCGCAATTTTTCCACAATTTTTCTCCCGTTTAACCATCCGAAAACACCCCGAGGCCCCCGGACCTCATCCAAACATACCAACACATCTTAATACCTTATTCGAACTTGCTCAAATCCTCAAAACACGTCTAACAACATCAAAACCCATAATTCACATCGAATTCAAGCCTAAATTTCTTAAAACTTTCCGAATTGCACATTCGATCTAAAACCCGACCAAACGACGTCCGAATGACCCGAAAATTTGCGGACATATCCAAAATCACATAACGAAGCTACAGAAATTGTCGGAATTCCATTCCGACCCCCGGATCAAAATCTCACCTATCGTTCGGATTCGCCAAAATTTCAACCTTCGGCATTTCAAGCCTAATTGAGCTACGGACCTCCAAAATACATTCCAAACGCGCTCCCAACCCCGAAATCACCTAACGGAGCTAATGAAACCATCGGATTTCCGTTCCGAGATCGTCTTAACACTGTTCCGGCTACGGGCCATTTTCTAGCTTCAAAGCTCTTATTTAGGGACTAAGTGTCCCAAAATGCTCAAATTTTCGGAACCGACTCTCCCGGCAAACCACAATAGTAGAAATGAACTTAAGGGAACAGTTAAATTAGGGATTGGGGCGTAATTTTCTAAAACGACCGGTCGGGTCGTTACATCTTCCCACACTTAAAGATTCGTTCGTCCTCGAACGAGCATAGAAAACATACCCGGAGTAGTGAAAAGATGAGGGTACTGGCTGTGCATATCCTGCTCGGTCTCCCAAGTCGCCTCCTCGACCGGCTGGCCCCGCCACTGAACCTTTACCGAAACGATGTTCTTTGACCTTAGCTTTCTGACTTGCCTGTCTAGAATGGCTACTGGCTCCTCAACATAAGACAGATCTTTGTCTAGCTGAACCGATGTGAAATCCAACACATGCGACGGGTCACCATGGTATCTCCGGAGCATGGAGACATGAAATACGGGGTGAACTCCGGCTAGGCTGGGAGGTAAGGCCAACTCATAAGCAACCTCCCCAACACGCCTCAAAATCTCAAAAGGGCCAATAAATCTAGGACTCAGCTTCCCTTTCTTTCCAAACCTCATAACGCCCTTCATGGGCGAGACTCGAAGCAGAACCCGCTCACCAACCATAAAAGCCACATCGCGAACCTTCTTGTCCGCATAACTCTTCTGTCTAGACTGGGCTGCACGAAGTCTGTCCTGAATCACCTTGACCTTGTCCATAGCCTCCCGAACCATATCAGTACCTAGCAACCTGGCCTCGCCCGGCTCAAACCAACCCACGGGAGACCTGCACCTCCTACCATATAGGGCCTCGTACGGTGCCATCTGAATACTGGACTGGTAGCTATTGTTATAAGCAAACTCCGCCAGTGGCAGAAGTGATCCCATGAACCTCCAAACTCAATCACGCACGCACGGAGCATATCCTCCAAAAAACTGAATAGTGTGCTCGGACTGACCATCAGTCTGGGGGTGAAACATTGTGCTCAGCTCTACCCGAGTACCTAACTCCTGCTGTACAGCTCTCCAGAACCGTGAAGTGAACTGAGTGCCTCTATCTGAAATGATGGAAACTGGAATACCATGCAGCCGAACTATCTCCTTGATATAGATCTCCGCCGGTCGCTCCGATGAATAAGTAGTGCTCACCGGTATAAAATGGGCGGACTTGGTCAGCCGATCCACAATAACCCAAATGGAATCAAACTTCCTAACGATCCGTGGAAGTCCAGATACAAAGTCCATGGTGATGCGCTCCCATTTCCACTCTGGAATCTCAATCCGCTGCATCAATCCACCCGGGCGCTGATGCTCATACTTCACCTGCTGGCAATTGAGGCATCTAGAAACATAATCAACTATATCCCTCTTCATCCGCCTCCACCGGTAATGCTGTTTCAAGTCCTGATACATCTTCGCGGCACCCGGATGGATGGAATACCGCGAACTATGGGCCTCTGCTAGAATCAGCTCTCGAAGATCATCTACATTGGGCACACAGATACGCCCCTGCATCCTCATGACTCCATCATCCCCGATGGTAACATCTCGAGCATCACCACGCCGAACTTTATCCTGAAGGACAAGCAAATGAGGGTCGTCGAACTGACGCTCCCTGATGCGGTCAAATAGAGAAGACCGAGAAACCACACAAGCTAGAACCCGGCTGGGCTCCGAAAGATCCAGTCTAACAAACTGCCTGGCCAAAGCCTGAACATCCATCGCCATAGGCCTCTCCGAAGCTGGTAGATATGCTAAACTCCCCAAACTCTGTGCCCGACGACTCAAGGCATCAGCAACCACATTAGCCTTGCCCGGATGATAGAGAATAGTAATATCATAGTCCTTCGGTAGTTCCAACCATCTCCTCTGACGCATATTCAGGTCCTTCTGCTTAAGCAAGTGCTGCAAGCTCCGGTGATCAGTGTAGATCTCACAAGGAACCCCATATAAATAATGACGCCAAATTTTCAAGGCGTGAACAATGGCAGCTAGCTCCAAATCATGAACAGGGTAATTCTTCTCATGCACCTTCAGCTGTCTCGACGCGTAGGCAATCACCCTACCGTCCTGCATCAATACTGCACCGAGTCCAACTCGCGAGGCATCACAATATACAGTATAGGACCCCGAACTTGTAAGCAATATCAATATAGGGGCCGAAGTCAAAGCTGTCTTGAGCTTCTGAAAGCTCGCCTCACACTCGTCTGTCCACCTGAAAAGGGGCACCCTTTTGGGTCAATCTAGTCATAGGTGCTGCAATCGAAGAGAACCCTCTACGAAACGACGGTAATAGCCCGCCAAACCAAGGAAACTGCGAATCTCAGTAGCGGAGGAGGGTCTGGGCCAACTCTGCACGGCCTCCACCTTCCTCGGATCTACTCGAATACCATCACTCGATACCACGTGGCCCAAAAATGCCACCGAACTCAACCAGAATTCACATTTAGAGAACTTGGCATAAAGCTGCTTCTCCCTCAGGATCTGAAGCACTATTCTTAAATGCTGCTCGTGCTCTTCCCGCCTCCGAGAATATACTAGAATATCATCAATGAAGACAATCACGAACGAGTCCAGATAAGGCCTGAACACACTGTGCATCAAATGCATAAAGGCTGCTGGGGCATTAGTCATCCCAAAAGACATCACGAGGAACTCATAGTGACTATACCGGGTCCTGAAGGCAGTCTTCGGGATATCTGGCTCCCGAATCTTTAGCTGGTGATACCCAGAGCGCAAATCAATCTTAGAAAACACATGTGCGCCCTGTAGCTGGTCAAATAAATCATCAATACGGGGCAAAGGATACCGGTTCTTCACTGTAACCTTGTTCAGCCGACGATAGTCAATACACATACGCATAGAACCGTCCTTTTTCTTCACAAACAATACAGGAGCACCCCAAGGCGAAACACTGGGTCGAATAAAACCCTTGCCCAATAACTCCTGTAATTGATCCTTCAACTCCTTTAACTCGGGAGGAGCCATACGGTACGGTGGAATAGAAATGGGCTGAGTGCCCCGCAACAAGTCAATAGCAAAGTCAATATCTCTGTCGGGCGGCATGCCCGGAAGATCAGCTGGAAATACATCAGCAAAGTCACGTACCACATGAACAGAATCAATAGAGGGAGTGTCAATATTGACGTCCCGCACATAAGCTAAATAAGCAGCACACCCCTTCTCAACCATACGCTGAGCTCTGGGAAAGGAAATAACACGGCTAGAGGTGTGATCTAGAGTACCACTCCACTCAATATGTGGAATGCCTGGCATAGCTAGCGTCACAGTCTTGGTGTGACAATCAAGAATAGCATAATGGGGCGACAACCAGTCCATGCCCAGAATAATATCAAAATCGACCATCCCGAGCAACAATAGATCCGCTCTGGTCTCAAAATCACAAATGGTAACCAAACACGACCGATATACACGGTCCACGACCAAAGAATCACCCACCGGAGTGGAAACATAAATGGGGGCACTCAAAGAATCCCGAGGCACACCCAGATGAGAAGCAAAGTAAGAAGACACATATGAAAAAGTGGAACCAGGGTCGAATAGAATCGATGCCTCCCTGTGACTAACCAGAATAATACCTGTGATAACAGAGTCAGATGCAACAGCCGCATCGCGATCAGGAATAACATAGAATCTGGCCTGTCCCCCCTCTCGAGGGCGGCCTCTAGAACCCTGACCCCCGCCCCTGGCTGGCTGGGCAGGTGGAGTGGCAGCTGGTGCTGGAATGATAGCATGCTGGCCCTGAGAACCACGCGAATGCTGTGATGACTGATGAGGGGCTCCTCTCCTGCGCCTGGGGCACTCCCTAACCAGGTGGCGAGTATCCCCGCACTCAAAACAAGCTCTGGGAGGACGCGGTGGCTGTGACTGACCGGCCTCACCCCCACTAGTCTGACCCCTGGACGGACCCCGCGCAGGAGGTGCACTGGAAACTGGGGGAGCATAATAAGGCTCCTGAGGTGCTGGAAGACCTGGAGTACTACCTGCTGCGGGCAATGCCGAGTGAACTGGTCGACCGGAATAACCCCTGCCAAAACGACCGGCTGATGAAGTGCGGGCACCAGAGAAATGACCCGACTCACGAGACCTCTTGGTCTCTCTCTCCCTCCGCTCTCTAGGGAGCATACTCTCGATCCTCTTGGCAATGCTAACTGCCTGCTGATAAGATATATCTATCTCAAGCTCTCTGGCCATGCTGGATCGGATAGGCGGAACAAGGCCCTCAATAAATCTCCGCACTCACTCCCGAACCGTGGCTACCAAGGCCGGTGCATGTCTGGCTAGGCGGGTGAAACTGATAGCATACTCTGATACTGACATGGAGCCCTGTCGCAACCGCTCAAACTCCGAGCGCCAAGAATCCCTAAGGCTCTGTGGAACAAACTCCCTCAAAAACAGATCTGAAAACTGCGTCCAAGTCAATGAAGCAGACTCCTCCGGACTATCCAACTCATACGTGCGCCACCAATCATAAGCGGCCCCACGAAACTGAAAAGCAGTGAAGGAAACCCCGCTGGTCTCCACAATCCCCATAGTGCGAAGAATACGATGACACTCCTCCAGAAAACCCAATGCATCATCTGAAGCCAAACCACTAAACACTGGAGGGTCATATTTCTTGAACCTCTCCAATCTACACTGCTCGTCCTCAGAGGCAGCTGGTCCACCTCCGGACTGTGCTGGGGCAGCAGGAGGCATAACCAAAACATCCGGAACCTGTCCCACTGGCACACGCTGCTCTGGTGTAACGGCTGCGGGAGTCTGGGCCCCTCCCCCGGCCTGAGATGTAGCTGCCACAAGAGGAAGCAGTCCTGCCTGGGCTAAAGTGGTATACATGCTCATGAACTGAGCCAGGGTCTCCTGTAGTGCTGGAGTAGTAGCAGCTGTAGTCGGTGTACCAGGTGCCTGCGCTCCAACCTGGTCTACCGGTGGCACCTCAGCGGCAGCGCGCGAGGGTGCTGTGGCTACACCTCTGGCGCGTCCTCGTCCTCTACCTCGGCCCCGGCCTCTGACGGCGGCAACAGGGGGCGCGGGTACCTGATCATCGCGGTTAGCTCGTGTCCTCACCATCTGTGAGAGAATAGAAAGCAGTAGTTTAGATTTTTGATGCCAAAAATGTCGCACGACAAGGAATCCAAAAGAAATGAAGAGTTTCCTAAACAGTTACATAGCCCCTCGTAGATAAATACAAACGTCTCCGTATCGATCAGCGAGACTCTAAGTAACCGGTCCTGTGTCCCGTGACTCCTATGAACCTAGAGCTTTGATACCAACTTGTCACGACCCTAGTTCACCAATTGTGAACATGTCGTGATGGCACCCAGTCCCCACGACTAGGTAAGCCTAACACGTTGCGGAATCTATAAGTTATAAATACTTAAATAAGAAACAGCGGAAAATAACATAAAAGATATGTAATCCGTGCCGCTTGGCACATACATCCGTCATACAATAAATAAAACACTACCAAGATCCGGAACCCCACGGTAACACAGACTAAAAGAGAAATACAACTGTGGCTCTATGTGTAAAGAGTATCTAACAACGAAATGAAGAAAATGTCAACTAGTAATACTAGAATAGAAGGGAGGCCACCGGATCCGCGGACGTGGCAGATCATACCTCGAAGTCTCCCAGAAAGCTGCAGAATCACCTAGTACGAGCCTGCTCTGATGTACCTGGATCTGCACAACAAAAGTGTGCGGAAGAGTAGCATGAGTACACCACGGCGGTACTCAGTAAGTGCCAAGCCTAACCTCGATGGAGTAGTGACGAGGAAGGTCAGGGCCCTACAGAGAAACAATAATAATATAATGATAACAAAATAAACAGTTTAACATATAATAACAATAATTTCCGAAATAACAACATTACGATGTTTACTGAAACTGTCTACAATCAAGCTAATAACAAGTAACCAACTCAAATAAACGAATCCAGGATCCGTGGGAATTGAACCCACAGTCCCATTCTCAGTACCTCTGGGTCTCCGGGAATCGAACCCGCAGCCCATGTCTCAATAATATCTCAATAACTCGGGATCTCCGGAAATCGAACCCGCAGTCCTTACCAGTAATTCAGCATCTTGGGAATCGAACCCGTAGTCCACATTTCAATAATCTCAGGATCTCGGGAATCGAACCCGTAGTCCACATTTCAATAATCTCGGGATCTCGGGAATCGAACCCGTAGTCCACATTTCAATAATCTCGGGATCTCGGGAATCGAACCCGTAGTCCACATTTCAATAATCTCGGGATCTCGGGAATCGAACCCGTAGTCCACATTTCAATAATCTCAGGATCGGAATCGAACCCGTAGTCCACATTTCAATAATCTCAGGATCTCGGGAATCGAACCCGTAGTCCATAACCACAGCAAGTAAGGGAATACACAGAGAGAAGTATAATATGCCTAATGATAACTCCGCCGATGAACAGCGCCAGCGATTACCAAGAAAACTCAAGTAAGTCAATTAAGCAATTGGACAGTTAGATTCTATCTAATCATGCTTTTATAACTACTACCAGGTAGGAATATCGAATTTAACATCTAAAAACAGTAATATCACTCATTGAACATTTTGAGTAAAGTATGTGTTCAACAACCAGCGCATGTACACGCCCGTCACCTCGCGTACAAGGCATTTAAAGTATCACAATAATATCCTAGGGGTGAAAATCCCCCACACGAAGTTAGACAAGCCACTTACCTCAATTCCGGTACAAAAACCGCTAAGAAATAACCCTCTTGCCACGAGAATCAAGCTCCGCACGCGTAGAATCTGATCAAATACAGTAGAAACACAACAAATTAGGCCAATGGGACTACACCCAATCAATACAACTCAATTTACATCAAAATTCCCAAAGTTGTCAAAACCCGACTTTCGGTACGCTTATCGAAAAATCACGAAAGTCACATATTCGGAACCCTCATCTCAATACGAGTCTAAGCATATCAATTTTACCAAATTCGGACTCCATTTGCCCATTCAAAACCTTGATTTTCTAAAGTTCAAGCCTAGGGCTAAATCCTCCATAAATTACCCCAAATTCCTCCATTTTCATAATATAATTGCATAATATTATCAATACTAATCATAGTTTAAGTCCATAGTTGATTACCCGATGATTTCCTTGAATTTCTCTTCAAAATCGCCCAAATCGCCTCTAAAGCCGAGACCCAAAATGTGTGAAATGTTCTGAAATTTTTCTAACTTCTCATACACTTACTTACAGCGATTTTCGCTTCTGCGGAATATTTTCCGCTCCTACGCACCCGTATCCGCGACCAAAGGGTCACTTCAGCGGTTCCAGGCCTAGCCAGCCATTTCCGCTTCTGCGAGCAAAGGGCCGCTTAAGCGGGCCCGCTTCTGCGAAGAAACTTCCGTTTCTGTGGAAACATCCGCCTCTGCGCACCATTGTTCGCTTCTGCGGTCTCGCCCAAGCGGTCGAATGTCCGCTTCTGCGGACCATGCCCATTTTCTCCCCTTCGCTTCTGCGATCACTGGCTCGCACCAGCGATGCCGCTTCAGCGGAATGACTTCCGCTTCTGCGTAACCAGCCGCTCCTGCGCACCTCGTCCGCTTCTGCGGACTCGCTCCTGCGTCCAAAATTCCGCAAGAGCGGAAACAACAGAAGCAGGATCCCAACCTGCAATTTTTCCACAATTTTTCTCCCGTTTAACCATCCGAAAACACCCCGAGGCCCCCGGGACCTCATCCAAACATACCAACACATCTTAATACCTTATTCGAACTTGCTCAAATCCTCAAAACACGTCTAACAACATCAAAACCCATAATTCACATCGAATTCAAGCCTAAATTTCTTAAAACTTTCCGAATTGCACATTCGATCTAAAACCCGACCAAACGACGTCCGAATGACCTGAAAATTTGCGGACATATCCAAAATCACATAACGTAGCTACAGAAATTGTCGGAATTCCATTCCGACCCCCGGATCAAAATCTCACCTATCGTTCGGATTCACCAAAATTTCAACCTTCGGCATTTCAAGCCTAATTGAGCTACGGACCTCCAAAATACATTCCAAACGCGCTCCCAACCCCGAAATCACCTAACGGAGCTAATGAAACCATCGGATTTCCGTTCCGAGATCGTCTTAACACTGTTCCGGCTACGGGCCATTTTCTAGCTTCAAAGCTCTTATTTAGGGACTAAGTGTCCCAAAATGCTCAAATTTTCAGAACCGACTCTCCCGGCAAACCACAATAGTAGAAATAAACTTAGGGGAACAGTTAAATTAGGGATTGAGGCGTAATTTTCTAAAACGACCGGTCGGGTCGTTACAGGAACTATGGCTTAGTCCGACTTGTTGGCACTGTGCTATGGTAATTGGCTATTCTTGAGCCGTTGAACCTCCTTCTCGGATGGTTGCATACTATATATTGTGATATTGGCCACTCTTGAGCCGTGGAACCCCCTTCTTGGGCGGTTGAGTATACATGTGGGCCGTGAGCCAGTTATTGGATCCCGTGAGGATCGTTATCATTGTCTTATCATATTGACATGTTAGTTACTACCAGTCCGTAGCTATTTCTGTTATCATGCTATTTCCAATCTCTGGAACTTGGTATTACTGTTTTCCAACTGAAAAATGACAAAAAGGTTTTCAAAACTACTTTTGAGCCTGCGAGGCTGTATTTGCATATTAGCTGACTAGTAGTGGATCGGGCTGCGCGCCGCAGCAGTATATATGTTGGATCGGACTGCACGCCGCAGTGATATTGTGCTTGGGCTGTAGGAGTCCCTCCGGAGTCTGAACCCCCACCGTGAGCACGGGTGCCCAAATTGGATCGGGCTACGCGCCGTAGCGGTCATATCATGCATTGCATTGCATTTAGCTACATCTGCTAGTTGTTATACTGTTTTGCTGGTACTTGTTGGTACAGGTACAGTCGATATTGATTTTGTGACAGGGTATTTGGTTACAGCTTTACATAGTGCTTTATTGCGGATTTCTTATCTGCGCTGTCTTACCCTTGTTAATTACCACTGAGTCTGGCAGTACTCATTTTACTCCCTGCACCTTGTGTGCAGATCCAGGTACCTCTCAGCAGTGATCTAGTAGCCGTGCGAGGCGACATTTGTGGATATTCGAGGTAGCTGCAGAGTCCGCAGGACCCGATATTCCTTCTTACTGTCTCTTGATTTTGTATTGACTTTTCTTTCCGCACTTGGTATCTTGTAAACCTTTATACACTCATGTTCAGTAGAGGCTCATGACTCTTGACCCTTCGGTCTATGGGAGTTGATGTATTATGGGACTTGGTTCCCCGTTTTCGTTATATGTATCGTTGTTGCTTCGTGAATTAATATGCTTAAATGGGCTAAAGAGAGCTTCTAGCTCCGTTGTTGATATTGATTGGTCGGGTTGGCTTAGCAATGTGCTGGGTGCCATCACGACCGGATTTGGGGTCGTGACAACTTGGTATCAGAGCCTAGGTTTACTAGGCCTCGCGAGTCTTGAGCCGGTTAGTAGAGTCTTGTGGATCGGCACGGGGACGCCTGTACTTATCCTCGGGAGGCCGCAAACCTTTAGGAAAACTTCACATTTCTTGAACTCGTCGTGCGATCTTGTTGTTCCGAGAACCGAACCTCTATATTCTATTCTCTCGCGATGGCGAGAATGCGAGCATCGGGACGAGGTGGACGACCTCCATTGCCACCGTTAGAGGCCGTGGGCGCGATCGTGCTAGAGGTAGAGGTAGGGCGGCCGAGGCGCTGCCACCGACCCGCCCGTGGTACCGGCTTAGAAGCGCCCCTAGTGGTCGATGCTCCAGCAGCCCCAGTTTAGGGCCAGACACTGTATCTATTGCTATTCCCGGTCTTCGGGAGACTCTTGCTCGGATATTATCGGTGTGTTCCGGCTTGGCTCGGTAGTCTCGGCCATCGCTACTCGCAGCCGACATCTCGCTCGGGGGTGGTCGGCGGACCCCGCAGCTCGCACACCCGACCCGGTTGTTCAGGGACTTCGTACACCGCAGGCGGTCCCCGCTCGGGTGGTTGCCCCCGCTCAGGTGGTTGCAGCAGTTATTCCTCCAGCTGCACCAGCTCCAGAGTTATGCCCGACGACGAGCAGCGTCGTCTCGAGAGATTTGGTAGACTTCAGCCACCCCATTTCAGTGGCGTTGAGGGCGAGGATGCCCAGGGTTTCTTGGACAAGTGTCGGAGGATGTTGCGGACGGCTGGTATTCTTGAGTCCAGCGGAGTTTCATTTACTACCTTTCAGTTCACTGGTCCCGCATTTGATTGGTGGGAAGAGTTTGAGAGGCGTAGGCCTCCAGGAGCAGCACCTCTCACATGGCAGCAGTTCTTTACTCTCTTTCTAGAGAAATATGTACCTCAGTCTCGTCGCGAGGAGCTACGTCGCCAGTTCGAGTGGTTGGTTCAGGGCGACATGTCTGTGACTCAGTATGAGCTTAGATTCACACAGTTGGCTAGGCATGCCACATGGATGATCCCTAATGATAGGGAGAGGATCACGAGGTTCATTGATGGCCTCAACTACTATATCCGCATTCTTATGACCAGAGAGAGAGTTTTGTCATCATCATTTGCACAGGTTGTTGATATGGCACGCTCCATTGAGGTGGATCATCGCCGAGAGAGAGAGGAGCGGGAGGCCAAGAGGCCTCGTGGTTCTGGCAGTTTCAATGGTGCTCCATCTAGAGGGCATTCCCAGCAGAGCAGAGGTCGCTCATCTAGACTTTCTCATTCAGGCCGCCCAGAGCAGAGCGGAGGTTTTTATGGTCGTGGTCGACGGGGGTTTCAGCAGGGTCAGTCTTCACTTAGTGCCCTCCCAGCCTAGAGTGCAGCACCTACTTCTTCAGCCCAGGGTTCTTCTGCGGCGAGGGGTTCCCTTCAGTCCCCTTCTCCAGCACCAGGTGCATGTTATGAGTGTGGTGAGTTTGGCCACATGAGGAGACAATGCCCTCGACTCCGTAAGGACAGGACTCAACAGAGGGACCAGCCCTCATCTTCAGCACCATCTCAGTCTAGTAGAGGTGGAGGTCAGTCTTCTCGTGGTCGCCCCAGGGGCGAAGAGAGATCTGGTGGAGGCCAGGCGCGATTCTATGCACTTCCTGACAGGCGTGATGCAGTTGCCTCCGATGCAGTGATTACAGGTATCATTTCTGTCTGTCACAGAGATGCCTCTGTTCTATTTGATCTAGGGTCCACATATTCATACGTGTCCTCTTATTTTGCACATCATTTGGGTGCAACTCGTGGTAGCCTTGACTTACCTGTTCATGTATCCGCCCCCGTGGGTGATACGATTGTTGTGGATCATGTCTATAGATCCCGTGTTATATCTATTGGGGGTCTGGAGACCCAGGCAGATTTGTTATTATTGGGGATGGTGGACTTTGATGTTATATTGGGTATGGACCGGTTGTCTCCGTACCACGCTATATTGGACTGTCATGCTAAGACAGTTACGTTGGCCATTCCTGGTATTTCTCAGATTGAGTGGCGGGGTTCGACCGATTTCGTCCCTAGCCGTGTCATTTCGTTCTTAAAAGCTCAGAAGATGGTCGAAAAAGGGTGTTTATCGTACCTAGCTTTTGTGAGATATGTGGGAGCTGAGTCTCCTAGCATTGATTCTGTACCTGTTGTGAGGGATTTTCCAGATGTATTTCCCTCAGACCTGCCGGGCATGCCGCCGGACAGGGATATTGATTTTGGCATTGACTTGGTGCCGGCACTCAGCCCATATCCGTTCCTCCTTATCGGATGGCACCAACTGAGTTGAAAGAACTGAAAGAGCAGCTTCAGGAGCTTCTGGATAAGGGTTTCATCCGCCCTAGTGTGTCCCCGTGGGGTGCGCCAGTGTTATTTGTTAAAAAGAAAGATGGTTCCATGCGAATGTGTATTGATTATAGGAAATTGAACAAAGCGACGGTGAAGAACAAGTACCCTCTACCGCGCATAGATGATTTGTTTGATCGGTTACAGGGTGTGAGGGTGTTTTCTAAGATCGATCTTCGTTCAGGCTATCATCAGCTGAAGATCATGGACTCGGATATTATGAAGACTGCATTCAGGACCCGATATGGTCACTATGAGTTTCTTGTGATGTCTTTTGGGCTGACCAATGCCCCAGCAGCATTTATGCATCTGATGAACAGTGTGTTCAGGCCTTATTTGGATTCATTTGTGATTGTGTTCATTGATGACATTCTAGTCTACTCCCGTAGTCGGGAGGAGCATGCTCAGCATTTGAGTATTGTGTTGCAGAGATTGAGGGAGGAGAAGCTATATGCTAAATTCTCCAAGTGCGAGTTTTGGCTCGAGTCCGTAGCATTTCTGGGACATGTGGTGTCTCGTGATGGTATTCAGGTTGATCCTAAGAAGATAGAGGCGATGCAGAGTTGGCCTAGACCATCCTCAGCTACAGAGATCGGGAGTTTTCTTGGTTTGGCGGGATATTATCGCCGGTTTGTTCAGGGATTTTCATCCATTGCTTCTTCATTGACTAAATTGACCCAGAAGGGTGCACCATTCGTGTGGTCGGATGAGTGCGAGGAGAGCTTTCGGAAGCTCAAGACAGCTTTGACCACAGCTCCAGTGTTAGTATTGCCATCAGCTTCAGGTTCATATACCGTTTATTGTGATGCCTCGAGAGTGGGGATAGGTTGTGTGTTGATGCGGGAAGGTAAGGTAATTGCTTATGCTTCTCGGCAGTTGAAGCCACATGAGAAGAACTATCCTGTTCATGATTTGGAGCTAGCCGCCATTGTTCATGCCTTGAAGATTTGGAGGCACTATTTGTACGGCGTGCCTTGTGAGGTGTATACCGACCATCGTAGTCTCCAGCACTTGTTCAAACAGAAAGACCTTAATTTGAGACAGCGGAGATGGCTTGAGTTGCTGAAGGATTATGACATTACTATATTATATCATCCGGGAAGGCCAATGTGGTGGCCGATGCTTTGAGCCGGAAGGCGGTCAGTATGGGGAGCTTGGCATATATTCCAGCTGAGGAGAGGCCATTTGCTCATGATGTTCAGGTGCTAGGCAATCGGCTCGTGAGGTTAGATATTTCGGAGCCCAGCCGGGTATTGGCTTGTGTTGTATCTCGGTCATCTCTATATGATCGTATTCGTGAGCGCCAATATGATGATCCATATTTGGCTGTCCTGAGAGACAGAGTTCAGCATGAGATGTCACCATTGATAGTGACGACGTATTGAGGATGCAAGGCCGGATATGTGTGCCCAATGTTGATGGCCTTCGTGAGATGATTCTGGAGGAGGCCCATAGCTCGCGGTATTCTATCCATCCATGAGCCGCGAAGATGTATCAAGATTTGAAACAGCACTATTGGTGGAGAAGGATGAAAATGGATATTGTCAGACATGTAGCACGGTGCCTCAACTGTCAGCATGTTAAGTACGAGCATCAGAGGCCCGGTGGTGTATTTCAGCGCATTAATATTCCAGAGTGGAAGTGGGAGAGGATCACTATGGACTTTGTTACTAGACTCCCTCGGACAGCGAGGAAGTTCGATTCTGTTTGGGTAATTGTGGATACGCTGACCAAGTCAGCCCATTTCATTCCAGTTAGTACTACCTACTCATCGAAGCGGTTGGCGGCGATCTTTATTCGGGAGATTGTCCGGTTGCATGGAGTCCCAGTGTCTATCATATCCGACAGGGGTACCATGTTCACTTCTCAGTTTTGGAGAGCATTTCAGCGAGAGATGGGTACGCGGGTTGAGTTGAGTACAGCATTTCACCCCCAGACAGATGGGCAGTCTGAGCGTACTATTCAGATCCTGGAGGATATGTTGCGAGCTTGTGTGACTGACTTTGGTGGTTCGTGGGATGAGTTCCTACCACTTGCTGAGTTTGCCTACAACAACAGTTATCAATCGAGTATTCAGATGGCCCCGTATGAGGCATTGTATGGCAGGCGGTGTAGATCCCCCATGGGATGGTTTGAGCCTGGTGAGGTTAGATTGATAGGGACTGAGTTAGTCCAGGATGCTCTGGATAGAGCAAAGTTGATCCAGGAGAGGCTTCGCACAGCACAGTCTCGCCGGAAGAGTTATGCGGACCGTAGAGTTCGAGAGTTGTCTTTCATGGTTGGTGACAGAGTATTGTTGAAGGTTTCACCTATGAAGGGTGTCATGAGGTTTGGGAAGAAAAGAAAAGTTGAGTCCTAGGTACATTGGTCCTTTTGAGATACTCGGGAGAGTTGGAGAGGTGGCATATGAGTTAGCCTTGCCGCCCAGCTTATCCAGCGTCCATCCAGTATTCCATGTGTCTATGCTCCGGAAGTACATTGGAGATCCGTCTCATGTATTAGACTTCAGGCACCATTCAGCTTGATGGTGATCTATCTTATGATGTGGAGCCTATTGCCATTTTGGGTCGTTAGGTGAGAAAATTGAGGTCCAAGGAGATTGCATCAGTTAAGGTTCAGTGGAGAGGTCGACCCGTGGAGGAGGCCACTTGGTAGATCGAGCGGGAGATGCGGAGCAGATACCCTCACTTGTTTGAGACTTCAGGTATGTTTGTTAACCCGCTCGAGGACGAGCGTTTGCTTAAGAGGGGGAGAATGTGATGACCCGGCCCGTCGTCACGGGAATTGCCACCCCGTTATGTTGTAAATTCATGTTTTATGCTTCTATATCAGTGTTATAGTCTATCGGATGAGTTAGGAGTGAATTTGGATTGAAAATGAGGCATATAGCCTTTTTGAAGGAAACTTGAATATGGAAAGTCAACCCAGAGTTGACTATTTGGTTAGAGGGCTCGGAATCGGATTCTAATGATTCGGTTAGTTCCGGGAGGTGATTTGTGACTAAGGGGAGCGATCGGAATTGAATTTGGAGGCCCGTTGTAGAAATAGGCTTGAATTGGCTAAGGTTGAACTTTGACGAAATCCGAATGGTAGGTGAGATTCGCTTGGTGCCCTTCCAGCCCAGGGTGCAGCACCTACTTCTTCAGCCTAGGGTTCTTTTGCGGCGAAGGGTTTCCTTCAGTCCCCTTCTCCAGCACCAGGTGCATGTTATGAGTGTGATGAGTTTGGCCACATGAGGAGATAGTGCCCTCGACTCCGTAAGGACATGACTCAGCAGAGGGACCAGCCCTCATCTTCAGCACCATCTCAGTCTAGTATAGGTGGAGGTCAGTCTTCTCGTGGTCGCCCCAGGGGCGAAGAGAGATCTGGTGGAGGCCAGGCGCGATTCTATGCACTTCCTGACAGGCGTGATGCAGTCGCCTCCGATGCAGTGATTACAGGTATCATTTCTGTCTGTCACAGAGATGCCTCTGTTCTATTTGATCCAGGGGTCTACATATTCATACGTGTCCTCTTATTTCGCACATCATTTGGGTGCGACTCGTGGTAGCCTTGACTTACCTGTTCATGTATCCACCCCCGTGGGTGATACGATTGTTGTGGATCATGTCTATAGATCATGTGTTATATCTATTGGGGGTCTGGAGACCCAGGCAGATTTGCTATTGTTAGGTATGGTGGACTTTGATGTTATATTGGGTATGGACTGGTTGTCTCCGTACCACGCTGTATTGGACTGTCATGCTAAGACAGTTACGTTGGCCATTCCTGGTATTTCTCAGATTGAGTGGCGGGGTTCGACTAATTTCGTCCCTAGCCGTGTAATTTCGTTCTTAAAAGCTCAGAAGATGGTTGAAAAAGGGTGTTTATCGTACTTAGCTTTTGTGATAGATGTGGGAGCTGAGTCTCCTAGCATTGATTCTGTACCTGTTGTGAGGGACTTCCCAGATGTATTCCCCTCAGACCTGCCGGGCATGCCGCCGGACAGGGATATTGATTTTGGCATTGACTTGGTGTCGGGCACTCAGCCCATATCCGTTCCTCCTTATCGGATGGCACCAGCTGAGTTGAAAGAACTGAAAGAGCAGCTTCAGGAGCTTCTGGATAAGGGTTTCATCCGCCCTAGTGTATCCCCGTGGGGTGCGCCGGTGTTATTTGTTAAAAAGAAAGATGGTTCCATGCGAATGTGTATTGATTATAGGCAATTGAACAAAGTGACAGTGAAGAACAAGTACCCTCTACCTCGCAAACCGTTCCAATATGGCTACGGCAACGGTTTATCTACCTACTGGAACGGTTTTCCAACCGTTACCATAGACCAATTTTTCAGTAGTGTATGAAGACTGCATTCAGGACCCGATATGGTCACTATGAGTTTCTCGTGATGTCTTTTGGGTTGACCAACGCCCCAGCAGCATTTATGCATCTGATGAACAGTGTGTTCAGGCCTTATTTGGATTCATTTGTGATTGTGTTCATTGATGACATTCTAGTCTACTCCCGTAGTCGGGAGGAGCATGCTCAACATTTGAGTATTGTGTTGCAGAGATTGAGGGAGGAGAAGCTATATGCTAAATTCTCCAAGTGCGAGTTTTGGCTCGAGTCCGTAGCATTTCCGGGACATGTGGTGTCTCGTGATGGTATTCAGGTTGATCCGAAGAAGATAGAGGCGGTGCGGAGTTGGCCTAGACCGTCCTCAGCTACAGAGATTAGGAGTTTTCTAGGCTTGGCGGGATATTATCGCCGGTTTGTTCAGGGATTTTCATCCATTGCTTCTTCATTGACTAAATTGACCCGGAAGGGTGCACCATTCGTGTGGTCGGATGAGTGCGAGGAGAGCTTTCAGAAGCTCAAGACAGCTTTGACCACAGCTCCAGTGTTAGTATTGCCATCAGCTTCAGGTTCATATACCGTTTATTGTGATGCCTCGAGAGTGGGGATAGGTTGTGTGTTGATGCAGGAAGGTAAGGTAATTGCTTATGCTTCTCGGCAGTTGAAGCCATATGAGAAGAACTATCCTGTTCATGATTTGGAGCTAGCCGCCATTGTTCATGCCTTGAAGATTTGGAGGCACTATTTGTACGGCGTGCCTTGTGAGGTGTATACCGACCATCGTAGTCTCCAGCACTTGTTCAAACAGAAAGATCTTAATTTGAGACAGCGGAGATGGCTTGAGTTGCTGAAGGATTATGACATTACTATATTATATCATCCGGGAAGGCCAATGTGGTGGCCGATGCTTTGAGCCGGAAGGTGGTCAGTATGGGGAGCTTGGCATATATTCCAGCTGAGGAGAGGCCATTTGCTCATGATATTCAGGTACTAGGCAATCGGCTAGTGAGGTTAGATATTTCGGAGCCCAGCCGAGTATTGGCTTGTGTTGTATCTCGGTCATCTCTATATGATCGTATTCATGAGCGCCAATATAATGATCCACATTTGGCTGTCCTGAGGGACAGAGTTCAGCATGATGATGCTAGAGATGTCACCATTGATAGTGACGACGTATTGAGGATGCAGGGCCGGATATGTGTGCCCAATGTTGATGGCCTTCGTGAGATGATTCTGGAGGAGGCCCATAGCTCGCGGTATTCTATCCATCCAGGAGCCGCGAAGATGTATCAAGATTTGAAACAGCACTATTGGTGGAGAAAGATGAAAATGGATATTGTCGGACATGTATCACGGTGCCTCAACTGTCAGCAGGTTAAGTACGAGCATCAGAGGCCCGGTGGTGTATTTCAGCGCATTGATATTCCTGAGTGGAAATGGGAGAGGATCACTATGGACTTTGTTACTGGACTCCCTCGGACGGCGAGGAAGTTTGATTCCGTATGGGTGATTGTGGATAGACTGACCAAGTCAGCTCACTTCATTCCAGTTAGTACTACCTACTCATCGGAGCGGTTGGCAGCGATCTTTATTCGAGGAGATTGTCCGGTTGCATGGAGTCCTAGTGTCTATCATATCCGACAGGGGTACTCAGTTCACTTCTCAGTTTTGGAGAGCATTTCAGCGAGAGATGGGTACGCGGGTTGAGTTGAGTACGGCATTTCACCCCCAGACAGATGGGCAGTCTGAGCGTACTATTCAGATTCTGGAGGATATGTTGCGAGCATGTGTGATTGACTTTGGTGGTTCGTGGGATGAGTTCCTACCACTTGCTGAGTTTGCCTACAACAATAGTTATCAGTCGAGTATTCAGATGGCCCCGTATGAGGCATTGTATGGCAGGCGGTGTAGATCCCCCGTGGGATGGTTTGAGTCTGGTGAGGTTAGATTGATAGGGACCGAGTTAGTCCAGGATGCTTTAGATAGAACAAAGTTGATCCAGGAGAGGCTTCGTACAGCACAGTCTCGTCAGAAGAGTTATGCGGACCGTAGAGTTCGAGAGTTGTCTTTCATGGTTGGTGACCGAGTATTGTTGAAGGTTTCACCTATGAAGGGTGTCATGAGGTTTGGGAAGAAAGGAAAGTTGAGTCCTAGGTACATTGGCCCTTTTGAGATACTCAGGAGAGTTGGAGAGGTGGCATATGAGTTAGCCTTGCCACCCAGTTTATCCAGCGTTCATCCGGTATTCCATGTGTCTATGCTCCGGAAGTACATTGGAGATCCGTCTCATGTATTAGACTTCGGTACCATCCAGCTTGATGGTGATCTGTCCTATGATGTGGAGCCTATTGCTATTTTGGGTCGTCAGGTGAGAAAATTGAGGTCCAAGGAGATTGCATCGGTTAAGGTTCAGTGGAAAGGTCGACCCGTGGAGGAGGCTACTTGGGAGATCGAGCGGGAGATGCGGAGCAGATACCCTCACTTGTTTGAGACTTCAGGTATGTTTCTTGACCCGCTCGAGAACGAGCATTTGCTTAAGAGGGGGAGAATGTGACGACCCGGCCCGTCGTCACGGGACTTGCCACCCCGTTATGTTGTAAATTCATGTTTTATGCTTTTATATCAGTGTTAGAGTCTATCGGATGAGTTAGGAGTGAATTTGGATTGAAAATGAGGCATATAGCCTTTTTGAAGGAAACTTGAATATGGAAAGTCAACCCGGAGTTGACTATTTGGTTAGAGGGCTCGGAATCGGATTCTGATGATTCGGTTAGTTCCGGGAGGTAATTTGTGACTAAGGGGAGCGATCGGAATTGAATTTGGAGGCCCTATGTAGAAATAGGCTTGAATTGGCTAAGGTTGAACTTTGGCGAAATCCGAACGGTAGGTGAGATTTTGATCGGGGGGTCGGAATGGAATTCCAATAGTTGCAGTAGCTCCGTTAGGTGATTTTGGATATGTCCGCAAAATTTCAGGTCATTCGGACGTGGTTTAGTCGGGTTTTCGATTGATTGTGTAATTCGGAATGTTTTAAGGAATTTAGGCTTGAATTCGATGTGAATTATGGGTTTTGATGTTGTTAGACGTGTTTTGAGGATTGGAGCAAGTTCGAATGAGGTATTAGGATGTGTTGGTGTGTTTGGATGAGGTCCCGGGGGCCTCGGGGTGTTTTCGGATGGCTAAACGGGAGAAAACATGGAAAGTTGCAGGTTTGTGATTCTGTTCTGTTGTTTTCGCTCCTGCGGAAATGGGAGCGCAGGAGCGAGTCCGCAGGAGCGGACAAGAGGGCGCAGGGGCGAGTGACTTCGCAGAAGCGGAATCGTCTCCGCTGAAGCGGCGTCGCAGGAGCGAAGATGAGACCGCAGAAGCGGTCAAGAGAGAAATGGGGGAAAACCGCAGAAGCGGATTTATTGACCGCATAGGCGAGTCCGTAGGAGCGGACTCTTGATCGCAGAGGCGGAAAGGACCGTAGGGGCGGAATGTTATCCGCAGAAGCGGACTCGCAGGAGCGGTCCGTGTATCGCAGGAGCGGAAATGGCCAAATAGGACTGGGTTCGCAGAAACGACCAATTGGTCGCAGAAGCGGTTCCGCAGGGGCGGAAAAAGGTCCGCAGAAGCGAAAATCGCAGTGAGTTAAGTGTATCAGAAGTTAGAAAATTTGAGAAACATATCACACATTTGGGTCTCGGCTTTAGAGGCGATTTGGGCGATTTTGAAGAGAAACTCAAGGGAAATCATCAGGTAATCAACTATGGACCTAAACTATGATTAGTATTGATAATATTATGCAATTATATCATGAAAATGGAGGAATTTGGGGCAATTTATGGAGGATTTAGCCTTAGGCTTGAACTTTCGAAAATTAAGGTTTTGAATGGGCAAATAGAGTCCGAATTTGGTAAATCTTATATGCTTAGACTCGTATCGAGATGAGGGTTCCGAATATGTGACTTTCGTGATTTTTCGACAAGCGTACCAAAAGTCGGGTTTTGACAACTTTGGGAATTTTGATGTAAATTGAGTTATATTGATTGGGTGTCGTCCCATTGGCCTAATTTGTTGTATTTCTATTGTATTTGATCAGATTCTACGCGTGCGGAGCTTGATTCTCGTGGCAAGGGCATTGCGGAGTAGTCGTCGTGCCGTATTGAGGTGAGTAATAGATGTGGGTGATGACCAGCGGGTTCGAAACCCCGGTATACCACTTTGTGACGCTGTATAGCGGCGAGACACGTACTCTCTTGTGAGTTCGGGGTCGATTGTGATTGGGGACTATGGCTTAGTCCGACTTGTTGGCACTGTGCTATGGTAATTGGCTATTCTTGAGCCGTTGAACCGACTTGTTGCATACTATATATTGTGATATTGGCCACTCTTGAGCCGTGGAACCCCCTTCTTGGGCGGTTGAGTATACATGTGGGCCGTGAGCCAGTTATTGGATCCTGTGAGGATCGTTATCATTGTCTTATCATATTGACATGTTAGTTACTACCAGTCCGTAGCTATTTCTGTTATCATGCTATTTCCAATCTCTGGAACTTGGTATTACTGTTTTCCAACTGAAAAATGACAAAAAGGTTTTCAAAACTACTTTTGAGCCTGCGAGGCTGTATTTGCATATTAGCTGACTGGTAGTGGATCGGGCTGCGCGCCGCAGCAGTATATATGTTGGATCGGACTGCACGCCGCAGTGATATTGTGCTTGGGCTGTAGGAGTCCCTCCGGAGTCTGAACCCCCACCGTGAGCACGGGTGCCCAAATTGGATCGGGCTACGCGCCGTAGCGGTCATATCATGCATTGCATTGCATTTAGCTACATCTGCTAGTTGTTATACTGTTTTGCTGGTACTTGTTGGTACAGGTACAGTCGATATTGATTTTGTGACAGGGTATTTGGTTACAGCTTTACATAGTGCTTTATTGCGGATTTCTTATTTGCGTTGTCTTACCCTTATTTATTACCACTGAGTCTAGCAGTACTCATTTTACTCCCTGCACCTTGTGTGCAGATCCAGGTACCTTTCAGTAGTGATCTAGTAGCTGTGCGAGGCAACATGAAGATTTGAATCGGTTGGAGAATGTCCGTTTGAAGCAGTTCCATATCATTTCGTGTGATTCAATCTTGCAATTTGGTTGGAAAAATGTGGTTTCGTGCATATGATTGGGGGGTTGTACGCTATTTTAGTTTAGGTTTTGTAGAGGATGAGGGGTTTTAAATGTGGAATTTTTTATTTTTTAAATAATAATCTAAATCATTTTTAAAGTTAACAGAGTAAACAACATAACTTTTTAAAATTAAAAAAATATGAATTTTTGAATTTTTAAATATGCCACTTAGAAGTTTAGGAAAATCCTCCAAAAAATAGGAGCTATAAAATTATTTGAAAAAAAATCGCTCACAATTTCAATTTTTTTTATTTCTGCAAATTTAGCTTATTTTAAAATAGTACTTTTTTTTACTCTTTAACTTTGAAGTGTGAAGAGCCTTATTTTTTTTAATACACTTTATTTAATTCAAAATTTCAGCTTTATATTTTTTTAAAAGTTAACTAAGTTTAAAACATGCATTTTAAAGAAAAAATTAACATAACTTTAATTTTTTTTTTGCTCATTTTTTTTGTAACGTAATAGAAGACATATATTTTATTACCTCTGAAAATATTTTTTTATTTTAAATTTTATTATATTTTCTCAATAATATTATTTGAATTTTAATGAATAGATACACTTTTTATTCCCAAAAAGAAAAAAAGAAAAAAATTTAAAAATAAAATAAAAAATTAAGTTAAAATAAACCAACCCTCACCCATATTTGAGTAGTTAATTTCTTTGTTAATTTTAATAAATATTTTTTTAATTATTAACAATCATGCAGACTTTTCAAATTCATGTATTGTCAAAGGCTAAACAGAGTCATCCTGAAAATGAGTCAGCAAGGATTGGTTATATCACTTACAACTTCCTTTGTCCATGTATTCAACATATTTTCTAAGAACAAGGTATCATTAATGTCCTCACTTCGAGCAGTGCCACATCGCTTTCCACGTATCTGATGTCAAAAAGATAGATTAGAATCATATAATGCAATTCCAACTATACACAAATATGACTTGAAAAAAATCATACACAATTGGATTTCTCATTTCAGACAAAGCACAACTTGCTTGCAAACTTCACGAATGTGTATCCCTTATTCTTGTTCGTTGACACCTCTCTGTGCATTCGAACATCAGTTACCTCTCCAACATGCTGGAATACCCTTTTTAGATCCTCCACCATAGCATCATGGTCTAACCCACCAACAAATACTTCAAGCTCTTTCCTCTTCATTCATTCCTTTGCATGGCAAGCCAGTTGAGCATCCTCATCATCCAGTGTCTCAGCTTCACGCTCATCATCCAGTGTCTCAGCTTCTTCCCAGTGCTCGGTACACTATCTTTTATAAACTTGTCACCATTCTATTGATTAACAAAAGCCTCTGTTTTATCTTCACCAGCTTGATCAACAGAAATATCCCTTCCCTTCATCGTCTAGTCGCGTTATCTTCCATGTGCATCATCATGCCTCCAATTCCTCATTTTCTTATGTAAATCATGTCATGAATTGTGTCCTTCAACAAAAAAGGACTCCATTGCAATCAATATAATGAACAACCTTTTCTATCTCTTTCTCCACTATACTTATTCGACCCGTCTTTCACTGATCCCATGTATTGTATCTCAATTCTAAGGTAATGACTGCTTATTGTATGTAAAATTGTGTGTGACAAAGAAGACATAAAAGAGGCGTAGTTAAGAAGATGGATGGGAAGAAGGGGAGGTTTTTTTTGGCTTTCTTATGGAAGTAAACATATAAAAAGGTAGAAGGAGCCTTTCAAAGGGCGCTTGAATTAACTACCCAATAAATGAATGCTTTAAAATCAGTTTTCTTGTTTAAAGTGGAAAGAACGTGTGCCATGTAAAATAAGTTTTTTTTAAAAAAGTAAAAGATTCTAAAATTTTGTATTCTAAAAAATAAAATTGTGTGAACTTTTGAATTCTGAAAAAAAAACTGTCTTTTAAATTTTTTTTTAAAATATATATTTGAAACTCCAATAAAATTGGAGAATTGTCCTAAATTTTTACACGTCAATTTAATATTGTGCCACTTATCATCATAATGTGGCTTTTCTTCTCCTATTCTATATAAATAAATTTTCCTCCTTTATTCCAAAATTTTCATTTTAGAAGAACAATCTATAGACTATCACAAAAAACAGGAAAAACTTTTACCATTATGGAACTAAATAGAAAAAGGTCACCATCTCAATTACTGAATACTAGCCTTTAACCAGCGAAAAGTCTTCATTTTCATTGCTCGATTTTTGCTATTTGCTTCTCTATTTCTCATTACCCATTCAACTAGCATGGAATCGCGAAAATGTATCTGTCACTGAAATACACCGAGCATCACCGGTGGCGGATTTAGGCACCCGAACACCCTTCGCCGAAAAATTACACTGTATATATAAGGTAAAATCTATTTTTTATCTCTATATATTAAGTTTTGAACACCCTTACCATTATCCAAAAGTGTAGTTTAGTAGTCAAGGGTGTTTAAAATTTACATAAAGATCATGAGTTCAATTCTCACTAGCTACAATTTTTTTTAAACACCCTTCATGAAAGTTGTGGTTCCGCTATCACATTTTTGTTTCTTATTATGTGATGATGCTATTGATTGGACTTGTATAAGAATAAGCACATCAATGAGGTGGAAACCTCAATTCCAAAAAAGAAATTGTTGTGCATCAATTGCAGTGATATTTGTAAGTAAGATTGACAAAGTTAATGATTACGAAAATTAGACTCACTTCCAACGTCTTCTTGGTCCAATCGGTTAGTTAGTATGAAAAAAGCTGTGGGTTCTCTGAGATAGACTTATGGAGCAGGAGTGATAATGGAAAATTGAAAATGATCAACTATAGCGATTCAACAGTAAGATATGAAAAAGTTTCAGATGCGGTTGTCTTCGGTTCGCCGGCGGGAACATCAATAATATCGACGATGAGGAAATCAAAGATAAAGTCAAACAGCAAACATAGCTCCTTTCCAGTACTATTATTTTATCGAAATTTATTTGGATTTGATAAAGGGAGAGGGATGGGATATGAAGAAGAAGAGAGTGAGGGATATAGGTCGGGTAATGGGTTAAACCAAGGGTGGTTTTAATTGGATCTGGTATTTTAAAATGGGGGTTGTGTTGGGAATAAACCCCGTAAAATAGTATTTACGGTATTAGTGATACACGCATAACACTAAGTTATGGTTAAATCAGCAAGAATATAAATGCAGCAATAATAACACCAAGATTTTACGTAGAAACCCTTATGAATAAGGAAAAAAACTACGGCTAAGAAGATCAACTAATATCACTATAGCGAGGAATTTTACATTGTGTAGTAACGAGTAAAAATACTCCCAAGGCTACTACACCCTCAAAAGAAGTAAATAATCTTTTATTTTTTCCACCTCACTACAATATCTTTTACACTCTATTTTTCTTCACAAACTATTTTCTTATAGTTTATGAAATAGTTTATTCTATCTTTTCTCTCTTTTTTTTGGTGTTAAATGAAGAAGTCAGAGCCCTCATTTTATAGGAGAAATGGCTTACATTTACAGCCAATCAAAAATGGAGGATTGGTTGAAAAACTTGCATTGCAAAATTCTTCCTTCTGCCAAACTTCTTGGCTGCCAAATCCAAGTCCAAGTAATTCTTGGCAACTTTAGACTTTTAGTAGTAGTTGGGGATGAACCCCACAATCTCTTCCTCCATACCCATTCACCTGAAGAGGGTAACACTTAACCTTTAGCTTCAGAGGCGGATCTAGCAATTGAAGTGTATGGGTTCCTAGTTCCTACCACAACTTTAAGTAAATATATCATACTAGCCGAACTAAGAAACAAGTATCAATATTCAACATATATTTACAAAATAACAAAGTACTTCAAGACAACATATAAATATAAATATTTTCATTACAATTGTACTCAGCGACTTGCCATGTTTTGAAAATAATCAATGATTGCATCATTAGGTACACTTTCAAATACTTCATCCTCTATATAACAAACTAAACAATCATTCAAAAATTCATCATCAATTCTGCTTCGCAAGTCACTTTTAATGTACTTCATCGAAACAAAAGCCCTTTCTACTATTGCAGTAGCAACATGCAATATCAAACTTAACTTCACAAGCAAATAAACAAGTCTCCAAGTCATCTGCAAATTTGTTTTAACCATTGTCTCTGAAAGATCTCCAACGCTTTTCAAGTTAGAGAATTCATTGCCCGCCTCTCGCACATAGTCAATATAGATGTCAAGCTCAAAACCAAGATCCTCAAGCATAGAATTAGTGAACTCATTTGGATAGTGTCTTGCAAGTTTCATAATCCTGTATTTATCATAATTTGCAAAAGAATTATCTGGACTCAAACTAGCCATACCAAGAAATAGATCAGTATTCACTTCACTAAAACGACAGTTAAGCTCCGAAAGTTGCAAATCAATAATACTATAGAAAACCTCTACACGCAAATGATAAGAATATGTAACACTTGATTTCTTACGCTTAGACTTTCCACGAGAATAGTTCATATCCATTTCGGGAATTACAATATCATGCTTGCCACAAAATAAACAAACATCTTTTACCAAAGAATTCTATCCTGATTCTCTCATACCTTGCAATTGTCTCTTTGAAAAACCAACAAGCTTCATGGCACTTACAATATTTTGATATTTTTTTCTGCAAAGCCATATTTAAATCATATGTAAGTGCCAACACTTTCAACATTAAATGTAACAAATACACAAACTCATATGATCTTATATCATCCACTAGATTTTTTGCCATTAATCTCTCATGATAATTTGAACCCTCAATTGCAAGTGTTCCAAGCACATGAACAATTGATGAGAATAAACTAATAAAATTACGGACTGTCTTAAAATGAGAACCCCAACAAGTATCACCTACCCTTTGAAGTCCAAGTTCTTGATTTAATCTGCTTCCTGTATGAACTTCACCAAGCATTAGTAATTCATCTAGCTTTTCTGCTTGTTCATCTCGAAGCATCTTCCTACGTTTAAAAGAACCTCCAATAATATTTAAAACATTTGCAAGAACATCAAAAATTTGTTCTGCCTCATAATGTTTCTTTACCACAGCCATAAGAGTCAATTGCAATTGATGAGCAAAACAATGTATGTAATATGCCGAAGGATTATCATTCATAATCAAAGTCTTAAGGCCATTAATTTTCTCCCTGCATGTTACTAGCTCCATCATAACATTGTCCCCGTATTTGAGATTTACTCAATGAATGTTCTAAAAGCAAATAACAAATTTCTTCTTTCAATGACTTTGCAGATGTATCTTTAACATGAACAATGCTAAGAAATCTCTCTCAATAACTTTACCGTCTTTATCGACATAATGCAAAATAAGCGCCACTTGTTCTTTATGAGAGACATCCTTAGACTCATCAACCAATATCCCAAAGAATCACCATTCAAGTCTTTAATAATTGCCTTTAATGTTTCTTTTGCACAAGATCTCACAATGTTTTTTTGTACGCGTGGACAAATCATGATATCATTTTTTGAAGCATTTTCTAGCACGACGTTTTTTACATCTTCATTCTTATCGGCATACCACTTTAAGAGATCTAAGAAGTTTCCTTTTCTTGTAGAAGTTTCACTCTCATTGTGACCTCTAAAAGGCATTCCTTCTTGCAAAAGATATCGTGCAACATCAATTGAGGCATTTAAGCGAACTCGATACACACTTTTAGCTTTCTCGGGTTGTTTGTCAAAAGAATTTATAATAGATTGTCCTTGATTCTTTAAATCTATTCATCTTAAAACATCGATTATGAACACTACTCACTTGACCCACATGCGCCTTAAGCCTTTCTATACCTTTATTCTAAGCCCTAAAACCATCTATTGTAAAAGAATCATCGAATTTTTTTCCATATCCGCCAATCTCATTTTTGAACAAATAACAACATAAGCAAAATGCTGCATCTTTTTTAATACTATATTCTAACCATTCAGAATATGAAGTCTTAAACCATTCAGGATTAAAATGACGCAATTTTCTACCAAAATTTATAATTGGAAAATCAAACTCTAAGTTTACAAAGTCCATTTTCAATGTAATGTCTTCTTACTCGATCATGTAAATTAGGAGGATATTCTAAAATTTGTTCTTTCACCCGGATCTGGTTCAAGAGGATTCAAATCCAACATATTATGTAGGTGTGATGATTGAGAAGAATTGACATTATTATTAACAACTGGACATGAAGGAGAACTAGAAGTAGAACCTGAAGAGGTTTGCAGCTTGAAGAATCTCTTGATCATCTTGACTCTTACTAAAATATCCTATAAATCATAAGAAACAAATTAAATAAATTATTCCACTTTTTTTCCTCTTAGATATCAAGATAACTAACTAACTAAGAAGTAAGAACTATCAAAATCACAATCTATGCAATTTCACCAATTATTAACTGGAAATGAACTTTAGGCTTTAGGTATTTATTTTCTCAAAACCCTCTCTATTCATGAGAGGGAAACAATAAAAAAGAAGAAAGAGGAGGAAGAGGAGGAAGGAAATCAAAATACCTGTTGCAATGGAGTGAAAATAAGTGAAGAAGTTAAAACTAGCTTTTAATTTTGAGGGATTGCTTAAAATAGAGGCATTGAATTTGAAGAACACATTTTGAGTAATTGAGTTGTTGCCGCTAGAATGGGATTTGGGAATTGGACAATTGGTAAGGATAATAGAATATTTCTTTTCCTGATGGTAAACCTTTCAATTTAATGTCTTTGCTTTTTATTATTTTAGTTAAACAAACATAGCAAGTGTCTTTACTTTTTATTATTTTAGTTAAACAAACATAACAAAGTGTGAAAAGCTAGTTATAAAGTTAAAAAGTTGGTCATAAAGTTAAAAAAGCTGGTAGAAAATACATAAAACTTTGTACCAAAATATATGGGAAAAACTAAAATAACTTACTGGGAATTGAACTTGCATCGTGGGTTTGGAAAAATTAGTATGGGTTCCTCACCTTACCATTGAACCAGCAAGACATATTGTTATTGGGTTCCTACGTAAAAATTGTTATACATTTAATAAATTTCTTAATATAAATATAGGGTCTACACAAAAGCTATTGGGTTCCCGGGAACCCATACCTATAACTGTAGATCCACCCCTGTTTAGCTTGAGTGCATGCCGACAAGTTCTTTGCACATTCAAACTTGTCTCTTGGTATCACCTTGGTCAACATATCAGCAGGATTTTCACTTGTGTGAATCTTTTTGGCCTGAAGTGATTCGTCCTCCACTTGCTCACGAAGATAATTATATCTGACATCTATATTCTTTGTTATTGCATGGTACATGGAGTTCTTGCTCAAGTCTATTGCACTCTGACTGTCACAATAGACAACATACTCCCTTTGATGCAATTTTAGCTCTTACAGAAACCTCTTCAACCATATCATCTCCTTGCCAGCTTCAGTAGCCGCAATATAATCTACTTCAGTTGTAGATAGTGCGACACAATTCTGCAACTTCGACTGCCATGATATAGCCCCCTGAAAAAGTAAACAAATATCTACTAGTGGATTTTTTATCACAAGGTCACCTGCCATATCTGAATTTGTATAGCCCTTCAAAATTGGATTTGATCCTCCAAAACATAATCATTCATGTGAGCTTCCTCTTAGATACATAAGTATCCATTTTACAGCTTCACAATGCCCTTTTCCTGAATTTTTGAGAAATATTCTAACAACATCGACTGCATGAGCAATATCTAGTCGGCATACCATTGCATACATAAAACTTCCGACAATATAGGAATAAGGAATCTTTGACATTCTCTCTTTTTCCTCCGTTGTTGTAGGACATATATTCTTGCTCAACTTCAGATGACCAGGAAGAGGTGTGTTGACCAACTTAGCATTTTTCATATTGAAGCGCTACAATACACGTTCTATGTACTTCTCCTGTGATAAGTAAAGCTTCCTTTCGTTTATCGAACGAGTAATTCTCATGCCCAAAATCTGCTTAGCAAGCCTCAAGTTTGTCATTGCAAAAGACTTATTCAACTAGTTCTTTAATTCATCAATATTGGAAGCATTTTTGCCCACAATCAACATATCATCCATATATAGCAAGAGGATGAAGTGATCATCATAGAATCTTTGTACAAACACATAGTGATCTGAAAAAGTCTTCTTGTAGCCTTGCTCCCCTAAAATAGAGTCAAACTTCTTATACCACTGTCTGGAGCTTGCTTCAATCCATATAGACTCTTCTTAAGTTTGCATACAAGATTTTCTTTACCTTTTACCTTGAAGCCCTCGGGTTGTTCCATATAGATCTCCTCTTCTTAGTCACTGTGAAGAAAAAGCAGTCTTTACATCCATCTGCTCAATCTCCAAATCAAGACTAGCATTCAAACCAAGAACTGTCCGAATGGAGGACATTTTCACGATAGGAGAAAATATTTCGTCAAAATCAATACCTTTTCTTTGACCAAATCCCTTAACAACCAATCTAGCTTTGTCTCGGCTTCAAACTATGTTCTTCAGCTTTAACTTTGAACACACACTTGTTCTTCAATGCTCTTATGCCTTTAGGTAATTTCATAAACTCATAAGTATGTTCTCATGCAAATATTTTATCTCATCTTGAATGGCTTCATCCATTGATCCTTGTTCTCATCTTCTATGGCCTCCGTATAATATCCAGGTTCTCCCTCATCGGTGAGTAATACATACTCAACGGGTGAATAACGGTAGGAAGGAGTATGGGGTCTAGAAGACCTCCTGAGTGGAATATCTAACTCTTCCACACCTTCGTTAGTAGGAGCATCTACCTCATCAACATTAGAGTTGTTATCATCATCACCATTAATATGCTGATCCGGAATATAGTTTTGAGCATCACCATCATCATTGAGCTCACCAACATCATCTGTATTTGTATGAGGAACTTGATCAAGATTAATCAAACCTTCAGAACTTGAATGTTTTAGCTTATCCACTTTATTAATATCTTCAATGGTTTGATCCTCCATTGTGACGACACAAAGGGTCATCACCAGGTTTCTCTTTTTTTTTTCGCACTTTCGAGGCCTTAAAAACCTCACTTATAGTTGCCTCGTATTACGTACGTAGTCTAGACGCATAGTTGGAATGCTTTTATATTAAAATATGTGAATTCCATGAAACAATTAAAGAATTTTGATATTAATATGATTAAAGTTGACTTTGGTCAATGTTATGGGTAAACGAACCCAAACCCGGACCCGTGATGTGAGAGTCCCGGAGGATCCATAGAAAAATATGGGACTTGAGCATGTGCTCGAAGTAGAAATCTGAGGTCTAGAACCCGAGTAAAAGAGTTTTTCTGTTAAATTTCTGAAATTATTATGGAAAATGGAAATGAAAATCGATTAAAAGACTATGGTATCGGGTTCATATTTTGGTTCTGACGCTCGGTACAGGTCTTAAATATGTGTTAAGTGCTATCTATGAAGTTTGGTCAAAATCGGATGTTGTTTGACGTGTTTCAGACCTAGTTATCTAAATTTAGAAGTTTAAGAAGTTTGAAACAAAAATGATGATTTTTAAGCTTGATTCATTGATTTTGATTTTGTTGGCGATTTAATTGCTCGAGTTAGTTTTTGGAATGTTGTTGAGTTAGTGTGTGTGTTTGGTTAGGAGCCGGAGGGCTCGGGAGTGAATTGGAGATGGTTCGGGGTGTTTTCACACTTAGGAAAGGATCATATTTTGCTGCATTTTACACAGACATTTTGTTCTTCGAGAACGTGGCCCCAGGCTTGCGTTCGCAGTGCTTTGGTATTCCCCTCTTATGCGTTCACAACCCACTTCATGTGTTTGGATAGTTCTAGTTCCCCCTCATTCGCGGTCGACCGAGTTCATCATTCATGTGTGGTAGTGTTTGAGGGTCTTGAGGCTCGTGTTGATTTATTGCTTCTAAATATTGTGGATTTCGATGTTATATTAGGGATGGGCCGGTTGTCCCCGTATCATACTATCTTGGATTACCACTCCAAGACTGTGATATTGGCTTTGCCAGATTTGCCCCGATTGGAGTGGAGAGGGACCCCGGGTCATGCCACCCGCATTGTTAGTTCGTATGTAAAGGCTTGACGCATGGTCGAGAAGGGGTGTTTAGCTTATTTGGCATATGTTCGTGATTCCAGCACAGAGGTCCCTTTTATTGACATTGTTCCTATTGTTCGGGAGTTCCCCGAGGTTTTCCCTTCATACCTGTCGGGTATGCCGCCCGACAGGGATATTGATTTCTATATTGATCTGGCCCCAAGCACGCAACCCATTTCTATTCCGTCGTATCGTATGGCCCCGCCATAGTTGAAGGAGTTAAAGGACCAGTTGCAGGTTGCTAAAGAAGGGTTTTATCAGGCCTAGTGTTTCTCCTTAGGGTGCACCAGTGTTATTTGTGAAGAAAAATAATGCATCGATGAGGATGTGCATTGACTACTGAAAATTGAACAAGGTGACAAAAAATAACAACTATCCACTGCCGATGATTGATGATTTTGTTTGACCAGCTACATGGTGCAAAGGTGTTGCAAATATAGACTTGAGATATGGCCACCATCAACTGAGGATTAGGGTGTTTGATGTCCTTAATACAACATATTGCACTCGGTATGGGATTACGAGTTTTTGGTCATGTAATTTGGGTTGACCAATGCCCCAACAATATTGTTGGAGTTGATGAACCGAGTGTTCAGGCATTATCTAGATTTGTTTGTGATAGTCTTTATTGAAGATATTCTTGTGTACTCCCGCAGTCACGAAGAGCACGAGCAGCACCTCAGAGTGGTTCTTCATAATCTGAAGGATAGTCAGTTGTATGTTAAGTTCTCGAAGTGCGAGTTCTGGTTGAGTTCAGTTACATTTCTGGGTCATGTCGTATTAGTAGAGGGTATTCAGGTAGACCCGAAGAAGATTGAGCAGTCAAGAACTGGCCTCGACCAGTATTAGCTACTGAGATTCGAAGTTTCTTGGGGTTAGCAGGTTATTACTGTCGGTTTGTGAAGGGGTTTTCATCTATATCAGCCTCGATGACCAGATTGATCCATAATGGTGCCCAGTTCAGATGGTCAGTTGAGTGTGAGGCGAGCTTTCAGAAGCTCAAGATAGCTCTGACTATGACACCGATATTAGTTTTGCCTACATGATCATGGCCTTATACAATTTATTGTGATGCTTCCCGAATTGGGCTTGGTACAATATTGATGCAGGATGGAAGAGTCATTGCGTATGCTTTGAGGCAATTGAAGAACTACGAGAATAATTATCCAATCCATGACCTAGAGTTGGCAGCCATTATTCATGTTTTGAAGATTTGGAGGCATTATTTGTATGGTGTGACGCGTGAGGTGTACACTGATCACAAGAGTCTACAATACTTGTTCAATCAGAAGGAGTTGAACTTGAGGCAACGGAGGTGGTTGGAGCTATTGAAGGATTATGATGTTACTATTTTGTACCACTCGGGGAGAGCCAATGTGGTGGACGATGTATTGAGTAGGAAGTCCGCGGGCATGGGTAGCCTTGCTTATGTTTCGGTCAGCCAGAGATCACTTACTTTGGATATTCAGGCCTTGGCCTATCGGTTTGTGAGGTTGGACATTTCGGAGCCTAGCAGAGTGTTATGTTGCACGATCGCTCGTTCTTAATTATTTGAGCGTATCTGTGATCGGCAGTTTGATGATCCTCATTCGTGTGTCCTGAGGACATGATGCAACGTGGAGGTGCCACGAAGGTGACTTTAGATTATGATGGTGTTTTAAGGTTGCAAGGGCGAGTTTGTGTGCCTAATATTGATGGGATATGAGAGTTGATCTAAGCGGAGGCCTATAGTTCTTGGTATTATATTCACCCGGGCACCGCGAAGATGTACCAGAACTTGGAGCAACATTACTGGTGGCATAGGATGAAGAAAGATATTGTTGCATATGTGGCTCAGTGTTTGAACTGTCAACAAGTCAAGTATGAGCAGCAGAGGCCTGGTGGTTTGTTCTAGAGGATTGAGCTTCCTGAGTGGAAGTGGGAGAGGATTACCATGGATTTCATTACCAGACTTCCAATCACTTGGAAGAAGTTTGATGCTATTTGGGTCATTGTTGATAGGTGTCACACCTCCCTTTTTACTACCCCACTTTGGGAAATGAGCATATAAATACGCTCGTAGGGTATACCCTGACGCTCAGATATCCGAAACGGATAAAATAACGTAAGGGAAGGAGTTTTTCCAATTAAAGGACAATCGGTTCGGGATTTTATTGAGATTAATCAGAGTCGCCACTTGGGAAAGATAATGGTGTCCCAAGTCACCGGTTAATCCCGAATCCGAGGAATTTGACTCTTAAAAATGTCTGCGAAGCAAAGATCCGGATAAGGAACTCTGTTAACCCGGGAGAAGGTGTTAGGCATTCCCGGGTTCCGTGGTATTAGCACGGTCGCTCAATTGTCGTTCTCGACTCTTATTTGACTCAACATAGATTTTAACAACATATAGTGCCTTTTACTTTAAGCATTATTTTTTATGGAATTTGCGACATTGCGAAAACACGCCTCGAGTCATACTGCAACCAGTACGCCTATGACTTTTGGTGTATTTCAGCTTTGCCGGGATTTGGATTTGAGTCGCACCAAGTGCACACTCGTTCAATGGAAAGTACATTAAAATCGTGCCCTAAATAACGTCTATCGGCTTTTAACTTTTGGGAGAGGCTATGGAATTCGCTATTAGCCTCTCCGGATCTACTATGTTATCTTATTACTAAATGGGGGCCCCGGTGTTTGTTATCGGGCGAGGCTCGTCCCAATTTTCATTAAAGGATTCAATACTAGTTTTTGGCTATATTTTCTATATCTGTTTTTTTCTTAATCGTATTTTTATTCCAAGAATTCCAGGCCCATGAAGTTTGTCATAGCTCTTGTTTTGGAGCATAGGCTTCTACATTCATGCTTAAACGAATATACATCCTGCCCAGGCCTCAAGGGCCCAGACAGTCTTCAAACTTAATTTGGACAGCCCAATCAGTTTCACTCTAATGTTCAGGCCCATGTTGTGTACTAGGCCCAAACCAATTGATAGTAATAAGAGCAGGAATTGAAAGCGTAAATGCACAGTACAATTTATACACATGATTAAGAAATGAACTCATATACTTTTATTAATCAGATAAGGAAAAGTCGATACACAGAACACTGACTCTAACTAAAATATATTTGTACATGAAAGCTTAATGAACTAGCTATCTTCGATTCTGGCCCTCACTAATGAATTTACATGGTTATTTTGATTGTTTACTAATTGAGAGATTGTGAAGCTAACTATATGTAAAGATATAAAAACTATTTAGAAGGTAAGATGGGTGATTTACGACTATATTGCTATTCTACTGATTTCACTATGAATTAAGCCTTTACAGCGTTGTTAACTCAGTTATGCTCGACTTGAACTATTGTTTTTCTTATTTAAAACTCAATCATGTTAAAGTGCAAATCCACATTATATGATTATCTACGTGATTGTGGCCTATGAGACTATTGTGAAGGGCAGTTGATGACTTACACCATAATTAGCTAACTTTATATTTTAAAGTTTACCTATTCAACTAAGTGATATACTACTATGACTATACTACTATTATACTACTACTAATATGCTAGCTAGTACATCATTTGTGTTTGGTTTTTGTCCTTTCAGTTACTACGTACTATGATAAAAAAACTACAAATCAATAATACAAAATGACAGGTAAATTAAAGCAGAATCTTCATGTTATTTCATCAGGAATCATCATTACAGCTTCATTTCGAACAAAATGGTACATGGATCAGCAAAAGGAAGCCGATGAGTTCTAAGGGAAGATAAGAGCAACTAATCAGCAAGGATTCAGCAACAATGCAATAGTAGAGGATTGGATAGCAATGAACCAAATAACACAGCAACAGCAGGTATGAATCAGCAAAGCAACAGAAAACCCAATCCAAACTCGAGCAGAATAACCCAGCAAATCAATAGAAATCAGCAAGTTCTAACTCGAAAATTCCAGAAAATCCTATTGCTCTATTGCTATATTTTTACTCTGAAGCTTTGTATTCAAAAGCCACCCTAAATGAATTTCAGATCAAAAATTGGAACCCCTTATCAGCCCCCTTTTAGGGGTATATATAGTTGGGCAAAGGGGCTGAAACTTGGGGAGAAAGTTTGGGATTAAATCCCACTTCTCCCCCTCTTAAAATTGTAAAAATTCACTTAGACCCCAAATTCTATTAACAGAAACCCTTCCAGCATGTGCTAGAAGGTTCCAAAGATTCCTTTTGGGGGCCTTTTACCAATGTAACCTTAAGGGTTAGGGATTTTTACTGATTTCCCTTTTTAGGAAACCATTATACCCTTAAATCTCTGCAGAATTGCAGAAATCAGGAGTACAAATGACTCCCTTACCCTCTTATGTTTCAAACTATTCACTATTTTACCTATTTGGTTTCCAATTATGCCCCTAAGGACACTGCTGATTTACCCGACCTACCTAGGTCAGGTTTTAGCATTTGGGGACTTTATTTAACTAATAGCCAGCCCTTTCATTGGTATTTAAGGGCTGGCCAGTTCTATTTTAGAGAACTATTTCAATTTTAGCCTCTTTTAACTTAGTTCCAGCTAATTGAGACCAATTTATTTCAATTTTAAACTAATTGCAGGACTAGCCTGCTTTATTTTTAGAATTAACTATTTAAAAGCTAGCCAGTCTCAAGTTGAGACTTAGCTTGGGTATTAAGCCCAATTGGTGAACATAGGCTGGGCCCAAGCCTTTGCAGGCTTGGCCACCTTAGTGTTCAGGGCCCAAAAGAGAGCCTGGGCAAGTCTGCATTTGCAGACTTAGCCATTTTGCACAACCAGCCCCTTTTTAAGGTGGACTGTGTGTTAGGGCCTTATGGAGTTGGTCAACCTTTTGCAAGGTTGACCACTCTTAGGCCAATTGTTGCTTAATAATCTATTTTGTTCATTTTAAGGTCAATTAAACTAAATTGCAGGATTAACCTGCTTAATCAAAGCAATCTGACTGTTTAACTTATGGCCAGTCTCAAGTTGAGACTTAGCGTGGGCAAATGAAGCCCAATTACTTAACATAGGCTGGACTAAGGTCTTTGCAGACCTAGCCACCTAAGGTTCAGGGCTCAAACAGAGCCTGGGCAAGTCTGCCTTTGCATACTTAGCCCATTCTTACACAATTAGCCACCCTTAAGTGTTGGCCAATATGTGACAGACCTAATAGAATAGGTCAATTGCAAAATTGACCACTCTTGGTCACTTATTTAAATAATAGCCTATTTTTGTGATTTTCAGTTTTAACCTATTTGAAAACTAGCCACTCTATGCAACCTAACACTAACAGCTATAACCAATTCACCTAAGCTTGATAGGTATTAACAGTGTTCATACTAACATAAAAATTATTGCAAACTTAGCCATTTCAACATTCAATTGCACACATAACCACATGAAGCTAAATATTGTTCATCAACCAATTAAAACTCAGAAAAGGGGTTTGATAATGTTGAATTTCAACTAATCAACTCACGTTACTCAAATTCATGTAGCAAAGATGTCAATTAACATTGAACAGGCTTAGTTAGAAACATCTTATGTTGAATGACTCACTGAAAGACTCAAAACATACTCAAAGTTCATGGACATAGACTCACAGAGACTTGATCTCACAAAGCATCAATAAAAGATAAAACATGGCTTAGTCAATCATAACACTAATGGACTATCATGACATGGCTCTAGCAGAATAGACAAGAATGCCAATAATCAAAACCATTAGACCTAAACTTTTCAAAAGCTAAACCTAATCTAACACATGCAAATGAACAGATAGTAGAAGTGAAGATGAACAGGAAAGACATGAAGCATAGATGAAGAAAAATCCCTAATCTTATGACAGAAATGAAAACCAGGATCATTGAACCAAGTTTCCAAAGATTAACCCCCATCTTAAACATGTCAATTAGCAGATAAAAGAACAAAAGAGGTATTATAAGCCAACATCAAAGAAAAATCCCTAGTATAAATAGGAGATGAAGAAGAATGAGAATCATACGGCTAAAATTTAAGACTGAAACTAAACATGCATTCTAACATAGACAAGAAAAACAGAAGAGAAATTAAAACACATCAAGGATGAAGAAGAACAGTAGTACTAAGAACAGATCATTTTAAACCAGAGAGACAAACAAAAAATGCAAGATAACCCTAATACATGCATCAAACTAAACAAGACATGATAAAACAAAAAAGAAACATAAAGTAAACAGAAAAACTAAACACAGAGAGGGAAGGGAGCACTTAGCTTGCAGGGCCTGTCCCCTGAGCTTCCCTTTTTCTTTCACTTTTACTCATTCTCTCTCGAACTCTCTCTCACACCCTTTTATTCCCTTTTTCTTTACTTTATTCCTTTTTTCGTTTTCTTTTTTCTGACTTTTTTTTTTGTTTTTCCGTTGTTTTGGCTTCAAGATGAGGCCTTTTGGGTTTTTGAGTTTGTGGGAGTGTTTGGGGAAGGTAAAAGACTGGGTCTTTGAAAGGTTTGAGTTCTGGGTCGCCGGAGTTAGGGTTCCGGCGACACCTTTTTGGATATTCGAAGAGCTTCAGGCTGATTCGAGGGGTATGGGTGGTATGGTTGGGTAGATCAAGTGAAGAGGGTTCTTTTGGCGTTGGTTTTGAGTGGTTTCTCGTTGTTTGGGTGGTCACCGGCGAAGTTCCGGTAACCGGCAAGTCAAGAACAGGGAGGGTTTTATAGGCTTTCGATGGAGAAGATGATATAGATGAAAGAAAAGAAGAGAGGAGGGGTAAAGGGGGCCGACGACCACCGTGGAGGGTGGTGGCCGCCATGGCCAGCTAGGGTTTCTTGGTGAAGATGATGAAGAAGAAGACGAAGGCAGGAGAGAATGATAGGCGGCTAGGGTTGAAGAATGGAGAAAATAGACCGGCTATTCAGACACAAGCCTTTTATAGGCGAAGTGTCACATGTAATCCATACCGTCCAATGGATGAAGATCAACGACCAGGAACAAGCGTTACTAAAACGATGACATATCGCTACTTATGAGACCAAGAGTCTCTTCCGTTAGATCGTTTCCTACGGACGGCTCAGATCAGTCCTATTTACTTAATTAACTAATTAATTTCGCCTATTTGTCTGAGCCGTTGGATTTATCAAGATGGACGGCTAAGATCAATGTCCCTTAATGAACTGGACCATGCTTCTGGGCTAAGGGATTGGGCCAAACGGTTTGGACTACATTTGGCCCAAATTTATTACACAACACATATTTTTTGTATTTTCTGATGTTTATTTTATTTTTATGCATTTTCTTTTATATTTTTTTTTCTTTTCTTTTATGGAATATTATGAAAATCTAATTTCCTATTTAACCTAATTATTTAGTATTTATTGCAATTTTTCTACTATTTTTCCTAATTTCCGCTATTGAGAACTATTTTTTGCTAATTTTCTTCTTTAAACTAATTAATTAGAACAAGATAATTACCTAGCCTAATTTTTTTTTTTGATTTTGTCTAATTTCTATTTATTCAAACACATGAAGTATAGCTAATTTCAAACAAAACAAGTAATTGCACTCAAAATATATTTATTTTGATTTTAGAATTATTTGCCCAGTGCAAAAATCACGTGCTCACAGCTGCCCCTCTTTGCTCGAGAACACGAAGAGTTTCAGTGCAACGACAAGTGAGCAGAAATGATAGATTTTTGCACATTGGCACATTCCGTGAAAGCATTTTTTCAAAACCTTTTGACCGCACCCTGCTTTTGAGGTTGCCTACATATCCTGGGCTAAACAGGAATCAGGTCAGTGTAGTTCGGGAAGGTCTGGCAGTTTAAAACTACCAGACTCACTGTTGCATTGACACTGTTGAGACCTGCTGACTTACTCCTTATTACACCGGGGGAGAAATATAAAATGAAGAAGCTATTCTAAGCTATGATCCTACAATTACAATTGTTCCTAATCTAGCTTTTGCTCTTCTGCCTTTTTCTTGATTTCCGGTGATGCCGACTCTTTTTTTTGTTGATTTTCTTTTCTTGCTTTCCTCCTCTTTTTTTTTTGTATTTTCTTTGGTACTTCTTGTCCTCGAGCTGAAACCTGCTCAAGACAAAACAACAAACTTTTTTTTTATTTTTCTGCCCCAGTGTGGGCTTTTAGCTACATACACCATAACTTGCAGAAATGTATTCCCGTATTTGAAGGTGGGCGCCTAACAGAAATTAAACGTGCAATGCGATGCAGAAAAATATTCCCGTATTCGAAGGTGGGCACCTAACAGAAATTAAACGTGCAATGCGATGCTGAAAAATATTCCCGTATTCGAAGGTGGGCACCTAACAGAAATTAAACGTGCAATGCGATGGAGAAAAATATTCCCGTATTCGAAGGTGGGCACCTAATAGAAATTAAACGTGCAATGCGATGCAGAAAAATATTCCCGTATTCGAAGGTGGGCACCTAACAGAAATTAAACGTGCAAATGCGATGCAGAAAAATATTCCCGTATTTGAAGGTGGGCACCTAACAGAAATTAAACGGCAATGCGATGCAAATATTCCCGTATTCGAAGGTGGTCACCTAACAGAAATTAAACGTGCAATGCGATGCAGAAAAATATTCCCGTATTGGAAGGTGGGCACCTAACAGAAATTAAACGTGCAACGCGATGCAGAAAAATATTCCCGTATTCGAAGGTGGGCACCTAACAGAAATTAAACGTGCAATGCGATGCAGAAAAATATTCCCGTATTCGAAGGTGGGCACCTAACAGAAATTAAACGTGCAATGCGATGCAGAAAAATATTCCCGTATTCGAAGGTGGGCACCTAACAGAAATTAAACGTGCAATGCGATGCAGAAAATATTCCCGTATTCGAAGGTGGGCACCTAACAAAAATTAAACGTGCAATGCGATGCGGAAAAATATTCCCGTATTGGAAGGTGGGCACCTAACAGAAATTAAACGTGCAATGCGATGCAGAAAAATATTCCCGTATTCGAAGGTGGGCACCTAACGGAAATTAAACGTGCAATGCGATGCAGAAAAATATTCCCGTATTCGAAGGTGGGCACCTAACCGAAATTAAACGTGCAATGCGATGCAGAAAAATATTCCCGTATTCGAAGGTGGGCACCTAACGAAATTAAACGTGCAATGCGATGGAGAAAAATATTCCCGTATTCGAAGGTGGGCACCTAACAGAAATTAAACGTGCAATGCGATGCGGAAAAATATTCCCGTATTCAAAGGTGGGCACCTAACAGAAATTAAACGTGCAATGCGGTGGAGAAAAATATTCCCGTATTCGAAGGTGGGCACCTAACAGAAATTAAACGTGCAATGCGATGCAGAAAAATATTCCCGTATTCGAAGGTGGGCACCAAACATAAATTAAACGTGCAATGCGATGCAGAAAAATATTCCCGTATTCGAAGGTGGGCACCTAACAGAAATTAAACGTGCAATGCGATGCAGAAAAATATTCCCGTATTCGAAGGTGGGCACCTAACGGAAATTAAACGTGCAATGCGATGCGAAATGTATTGCCGTATTTGAAGGTGGGCACCTAATAGAAATTAAACGTACAATGCGATGCAGAAAAGTATTCCCGTATTCGAAGGTGGGCACCTAACAGAAATTAAACGTGCAATGCGATGCGGAAAAATATTCCCGTATTCGAAGGTGGGCACCTAACAGAAATTAAACGTGCAATGCGATGCAGAAAATATTCCCGTATTCGAAGGTGGGCACCTAACAGAAATTAAACGTGCAATGCGATGCAGAAAAATATTCCCGTATTCAAAGGTGGGCACCTAACAAAAATTAAACGTGCAATGCGATGCAGAAATGCATTCCCGCAGCCTGAGGACTGGGGAGTGGACTTTAAAGGATGCTACCTTCCTCTTTTTGGTATTTTCTTTTACCAATCTTGCCTGTGAATTTCTCCACTTATTCGGCGAACTTTCTCTTTTTGCGTTTTCTATTTTTCACATTGGTCACATTCACTTTAAAGTGATGAGTGACAATTTGTTCCTGCATGAAACAAAATTTATTAGATATAAACCGCTGGCAACTGGTATCTGCCGTCCCTGCTTCTTATTGCTTTCTTCTTTTTACTTTTCTCACGCCGTGCAATTTTCAATTGCTTATCCCTTGCAGACTCTTTTTGTATTTTCTCACTTTTTCATTTTTGTTTCGTTTTCTTTTCCTTTGGCCATGTTTGCCAAGATTCCTTATTTCTTTCCCAACTCTTCCTTCTTTCTGACCCAGTGTTGTTTCAGCTTTCGTTATCATGAGCTGGTAGTTAGCTCTCAAAAGGTAAACAATGAAATGCTGAAAAATGAAAGAAAGGTAAGGATGTTTTGAAGAGATGATAGAACTTATCTGGGTATTTGCTGGCTGATTCCGCTGACCATGCCATGTATTTAAACTCTGACCTAGTTCGTTCCAATCATTATCCTGTCTCCGAATTGTTCCAACCCAAACCGATACTATTTTTGTTGCTTTTCTCTTTTCTGGTAATCATCACGATCGCCCTACGGTGCCTCGAAAGGTTTTCACCAATAAGACTCTCTCATTTATTCTCTCAACCTCACAGTCGTCTCACAGTGCCGATTAAGGTTTTCACTGATGAGACTCTCTCATTTTATTTCTCTCAAACTCACAATCGCCTCATAGTGCCGGTTAAAGTTTTCACCGATGAGACTCTCTCATTTTTTCATTTTGCATTTTTCCTTTTTGTATTTTGTTTTCTGTACCACGGGTATTATCCGATGTTTCGCTCCTCTTTCATTGCATTCGTTATCATTTCGGAATTGATCAGAAGGTCTTTCTTTGGACTGTAACGTGGCTTTTGGATGGGTTGAGAAAGAAAGGCATAAAGGCTCAAAATCTAACGAGGGTTCAAAAATATTTACAACTCTCGGAATTATTAAACATAACTTCTGCCCCAGTTTCAATATGTGGGGAATTTTTTGATTTTTTCTTTATTGTGGCTGAACCTCACAGAGGCTGCCTACGTACCCTTTTGGGATCAAGTCATACGTAGTTCATCCAACTTCATTAGTTAGATGGATTTCGTTTTGAATTTTTCCCGATTTCTTTGTCTTTTCTCTTTTTTTTTCTTTTTCCATCATCATTTTTCATCTTTTATTTATTTATTTATTTTGTCGATTTCGATCTTATTGCGCTATAAGCGATTCCGAGAGAGGGATATGAAAGAATATATTCATTAAGGCTCAAAGGGGGTTGTCGATGGATAAAGTGTTTGGATAGAGAATAAAATGCCTTCGTCATTTCAATTCCAAAATCACAACAAAATACAAAACACATAATTGAAAAGGAATCATACATAGTATCTTTTGACCGCATCCGAATTGATAGCAGTCTCTACGCACTTTCCTTCAACATCTGTTAAATACAATGCCCCATTGGACAACACCCGCGATACCACAAACGGTCCTTGCCAATTTGGCGCAAACTTGCCTTTCGCCTCGGCCGAATGCGGTAGGATACGCCTCAATACAAGTTGTCCGACTTCAAACTTCCGAGGTCGTACCTTCTTATTGTATGCTCTGGCCACTCTTCATTGATACAACTGCCCATGGCAAACTGCGGTCAACCTCTTCTCATCAATCAAACTCAATTGTTCCAACCGGGCTTTTACCCATTCATCGTCATCTATCCGAGCTTCAGCTATGATCCGTAATGACGGTATTTCTACTTCTGCGGGTATAATAGCCTCCGTTCCATACACAAGTGTGTAAGGTGTGGTTCCGATAGAAGTACGCACTGTCGTGCGGTAACCCATGAGAGCAAAGGGTAGCTTTTCATGCCATTGCCTGGATCCCTCCACCATTTTCCGGAGAATCTTCTTGATATTCTTATTCGCCGCTTCTATTGCACCATTCGCCTTTGGCCTGTAAGGTGTGGAATTGCGGTGTGTGATCTTAAATCTCTCGCAAACTTCCGCCATGAGATGACTGTTTAGATTGGCTCCATTATCTGTGATGATCACCTTGGGAATTCTAAATCGGCATATAATATTCTCATGCACAAAATCCACCACCGCTTTCTTCGTTACTGCCTTGAATGTCTTCGATTCAACCCACTTGGTGAAATAATCAATCGCAACTAGAATGAACCTATGCCCATTGGAAGCGGCTGGATCTATCGGGCCGATAACATCCATGCCCCAAGCGACAAAAGGCCAAGGTGCAGACATTGTATGCAACTCATAAGGCGGGGAGTGGATCAAATCTCCATGTACCTGGCATTGGTGGCATTTCTTTACATACCTGATACAATCACGCTCCATAGTGAGCCAGTAATACCCAGCGCTCAAAATCTTCTTTGCTAAGACATATCCGCTCATGTGGGGTCCACAGGCTCCAGCATGCACTTCAATCACGATTTCATCAGCTTGTTGTGCATCCACACATCTCAGCAAACCCAGATCTGGTGTTCTTTTGTATATAACTCCTCCACTGAGGAAAAATCCGTTGGCTAAACGCCTGATGGTTCTCTTCTGGTTTCCAGTGGCCTGCTCCGGGTATTTTCCAGCTTTCAAGTATTACCTGATATCATGATACCATGGTTCTCCATCCGATTCTTCTTCCACAGCAAAGCAATAAGCATTTTGATCACGGACTTGGATTTGGAGTGGATCTATATATGTCTTGTCAGGATGATGCAGCAGAGAGGACAGTGTGGCCAAGGCATCTGCGATCTCATTGTGCATTCTTGGGATGTGCTTGAACTCTATAGATTGGAATCTTTGGGACAACTCGTGCAAACAATACCGGAAAGGTATCAATTTCAAATCTCGTGTCTCCCATTCTCCCTGGATTTGATGTACCAAGAGATCCGAGTCACCCATGACAAAAATCTCTTGAATACCCATGTTAATTGCCATCCTTAATCCCAAGATGCACGCCTCATATTCGGCCATGTTGTTGGTACAGAAAAATCGAAGCTGAGCTGTGACGGGATAGTGTTGACCCGTACCTGAAATGAGTACCGCTCCGATACCAACGCCCTTACTGTTGACGGCTCCGTCGAAGTACATTTTCCATCCCGGTCTCTCATCTTGCTCCATTTCCTCGACAATCATTGCCTCCTCATCCGGAAAGTACGTCTTCAATGGTTCATACTCATCATCCACCGGATTCTCAGCTAAGTGGTCTGCAATAGCTTGTGCCTTCATTGCCGTATGAGTCACATAGATAATGTCAAATTCTGTGAGCAGAATCTGCCATTTAGCAAGTCTCCCTGTAGGCATAGGCTTCCGAAATATGTACTTCAGAGGATCTAGTCGTGATATCAAGTATGTGGTATATGCTGACAAATAATGCTTCAATTTCTGAGCTACCCAGATCAACGCACAACAAGTTCTTTCAAGTTGAGTATATTTCACCTCGTAGGATGTAAACTTCTTACCGAGGTAATATATGGCTTGTTCTTTCTTGCCTGTCTCATCGTGCTGACCCAGTACACAACCAAAGGAATTATCAAGCACTGTCAGATACAAAATTAAAGGTCGCCCTGGTTCTGGAGGAACTAACACCGGAGGATTGGCCAAATATTCCTTGATCTTGTCAAAGGCTTCCTGACACTCGTCGGTCCATTTCACTGCTGCATCTTTCTTCAACAACTTGAAGATCGGCTCACACGTTGATGTCAATTGAGCAACGAATCGACTAATGTAATTCAACCTTCCTAGTAAACTCATTACCTCCTTCTTGTTCTTCGGCGGAGGTAGACTTTGGATAGGCTTGATCTTTGATGGATCTAGTTCAATACCTCGCCGACTCACTATAAACCCCAGTAATTTCCCTGAAGGTACTCCAAAGGCGTACTTCGCAGGATTGAGCTTTAAATTGTACCTCCGGAGTCTTTGGAAAAACTTTCTCAAATCTCTCACATGATCAGGTTGCTTTTTGGACTTTATGATGACATCGTCCACATATACTTCAATTTCTTGATGCATCATATCATGAAACATCGTGGTCATTGCCCTCATATAAGTTGCCCCGGCATTCTTCAATCCAAATAGCATTACTCTGTAACAATACATTCCCCAAGGTGTAATGAAGGTAGTTTTCTCAGCGTCTTCTTCGTCCATCAGGATCTGGTGATAACCGGCATAACAATCCACAAATGAACCGATTTCATGCTTGGCGCAATTGTCGATCAATATGTGAATGTTTGGCAATGGGAAGTCATCCTTCGGACTAGCTTTGTTGAGGTCTCTATAATCTACACACACTCTGGTTTTTCCATCTTTCTTTGGGACCAGCACAACATTTGCCAACCAGGTGGGGTATTTGGTGACTCGTATGACCTTTGCCTCAAACTGCTTATTCACCTCCTCTTTTATCTTTTCACTAATATCCATTTTGAATTTCCGCAACTTTTGCTTTACCGGCCGGCATTCAGAATAGATAGGCAACTTGTGTACCACCAAGTCAGTGCTAAGTCCGGGCATGTCATCATAGGACCAGGCAAAAATGTCCTTAAACTCATGTAACAACCTTATCAATTCATCCTTGAGGGGTGCCTCCAAATGGACACTAATCTTTGTTTCTCGGACATTATCTTCGCTCCCCAAATTTACAGATTCCGTATCACTCAGATTCGGTTTGGGTTTTTCCTCATATTGTTTCATGTCCTTGCTTATTTCCTCCAGGGCTTCCTCATCATCGCATTCTATCTCACTATCTTCCTCAATTTCTTGTATGGTAATGTGAGTGTCAGAACTGGGTCTAGAATCCTTCACGCATGACATGGCATCAGAATCAACACATGCAGAACTGTACAAAAGGAAAAATAAAGAAAAATAAGGTAAAAAATGAAGAAAAGGAAAACTACATTTCATTGATAAAAAGAATGAACAAAGTTCGGTATACATTTTGATTTTCTTTTCATGAGGGGGATGGGAGAACTATAAAAATAACAATTTTGGGAAAGCAATGATGAAATTTCGGATCTAACTACCAAGACTCCTTCCTGATAGGGAAAAGAGTGGCTTCCCAATTGTTCAACATGATTCCAGGTCCCACAAACTGCACATCCATTTTGCTTGTGCCTTCCCCCACTTCAACCATATTCATATCCCCAAATATCTTCTCAAAACTCAGCATTTCTTCATCAGGTCGGGTCTCGATGTACTTTATCACAGCAGATGTTCGATATTTTGTACCTGGCTTGATGAAGGTGTCAGATAGTTTGGGTATAGGTTTAGGCAAGGTCCAATTCTTTTTGGCTTTGGAGGCTCTCCGGATGTCGGCAAAGGTGGGTTTGAACCCCAAGCCGAAAGTACCTTTGTTTTCTGGAAGCTGAACCGGTTGAATAACTCCCTGCAATGCTTTGCCCAATCCCTTTCTTGGCGCAAACCCGTTTTTGAGCATTTCCTTGGCCACCATCACAGCAGTTGGTGCCACCATAGGGATCAACTTCTTCTCCCCTTCAGCAATTCTGTTTACCGCAATGGCATCTGTCAATTGGTAGACCCAAGGACCCCTATCTCCGTCAATATCATCAAACGGTGTCACCATATTGCAGGCATTTTCTTCCCCATGTACCACAATTTCCTGTTTCTCCCACTCGAATTTGACCATCTGGTGTAAAGATGATGGTACTGCCTTGGCCACGTGGATCCAGGGTCGGCCTAGCAACAAATTATATGACACAACAATGTCGAGCACCTGGAATTCCATAGTAAAATCCACAGGACCGATGGTCACCTCCAGAATAATGTCTCCCAATGTATTTTTACCTCTACCATCAAATCCTCTCACATTTATACTGTTCTTCCGGATTCTGTCCGGACTGACGTTCAGCTTTCCCAAAGTCGACAGCGGGCAAATGTTAGCGCTTGATCCGTTGTCTATCAACACTCTGGTCACTACCGACTCCTCGCTTTTCACCGTAAGTTAAAGCACCTTATTGTGCTCGGTTCCCTCAACAGGCAATTCCTTATCTGAGAATGTGATCCTATTAGACTCGAAGATCTTGCTGGTAATCTTTTCCAGGTGGCAAACTGAGATCTTTTCTGGAACATGAGCCTCGTTCAGTATCTTCATCAGAGCCTTCCTGTGTTCTTCTGAGTGTATTAACGAAGATAGCAAAGAGATCTGCGCAGGGGTCTTCCTCAGCTGCTCAACTACAGAATAATCATGTGACTTCATCTTTTTGAGGAATTCCTCCTCCTCTTCTTCTGACACTGGCTTCTTTAACTGGTTCTCTTTCACTGTTTTCATTCTTCTCAATTCTTCTGGGGCAAAGCACCTCCCAGAACGAGTGAGACCGTAGGTTTCATTAATTTCCCCAGACACCTCTTTTCCTTTATAAACCACTGCTACCTTGTTGTAATTCCAAGGTACAGTCTTTGTGCTTACTACCGGCATCTGCACCACCGGTATTATGATTACTGGCTCCACACTCGCGCCTTTCACAGTCAACATCGGCTTTATGCCTGGTACTACAACTTTCAAACCCTCCACCACTACTGGCTTTCCCGCTGGTTCTTCAACAATCACTTTTTCTTTCACGGCTTCCTTTTCTGTTCTGCCACTTGCCTTTATCATCATCACAGACTGAGACGGCTTTCGACTATTCTCACCTTGCACTAATTCTATCATGTGTGTTTTATGGTGAGTTGGCAGTGGATTTTGGGTGATGTTTGGAGCTTCTGGAGCCTGAACTTCAATTCTCCGATCGTCAATAAGATCCTGAATGGCATTCTTCAATTGCCAACATTTTTCAGTATCATGGCCCAGTGTTCCCGAACAATACTCACACCTAACAGATGGATCAAGGTTTTTCGGGGGTGGGTTTGGAACTTTAGGTGCAACCGGGCTCAGCATCCCCAACTCTTTCAATCTGTGATAAAGGCTGGTATATGATTCCCCCAACGGGGTGAATGTTTTCCTTGCCTTATTTCTCTATTCTGAGTCAGGCTTGGGCCTGTTTTGGTTTCTGTAGGGTTTAGAGGCGGGGTATGTATTTTGGGTGTGGTAAACATTGTGTGGGGGTTGGGCTCTCCACACATGTGGTGGTGGTGGTGAGTAGGTTTGGGCTTATGGGTGGTGGTAGTGTGGGACTGTTGGTGGGTAGGATGGTGGCGGTGGGTTATATGTGGTCGGTGTGTTGTATGGGTTTGGCGGGTAAGATGGTGGTGGTGGGTTATACGGGGTTGATGGGTTTGATGGGTGTTGGTGGTAGGGTCTTGGTGGGTGGTGATACGGGTTACGGTTCCATGGCCTGCTCTCTACAGTTGCTACCTCTTCCTTTTTCTTCTTTCCCATTGCTCCTTCGTTTCCAGTCTGTATTGCTTGATTGGTGGCCTTAATGGCCGAAAAACTCATGATTTTATTTGTTTTCAAACTTTCCTCCACAAAGCTTCCCATCTTCACGACTTCATTGAAACTTTTCCCAATCGCCGACACTAGATGACCGTAATATGTAGGCTCCAAAGCCTGTAGGAAACAATCCACCATCTCTCCTTCCTTCATTGGTGCATCTACTCTTGCAGCCTGCTCCCTCCATCTGAAACCGAACTCCCTGAAGCTTTCCCCTGGCCTTTTCTCCATCTTTGTAAGGGATAGTCTATCAGGTATGATTTCTAGGTTGTATTGAAAGTGATTTGCAAAGGCTTGCGCAAGATCATCCCAGACGAACCACCTTGTATGATCTTGTCGGGTATACCACTCTAAAGTCGAACCACTCAGACTCTGGCTGAAATACGCCATCAATAGCTCATCTTTACCTCCTGCACCTCTCATTTTGCTACAGTATCCCCTGAGGTGGGCCACCAGATCTCCATGTCCGCTATACATATCGAATTTTGGCAACTTGAATCCCACGGGAAGTTCCACTTCAGGGAATAGACATAAATCCTTGTAGGCCAGACTCACTTGCCCTCCCAATCCTTGCATAGTGCGGAAGGCATTTTCCAGACTTTTCACTTTTCTGGCCATCTCTTCTTGCCCTGCATTCTTGGCAATTCTCTCTTCACTTGTTTCTATCAGCGGAGCATGAGACTCATGTTGTCGGAAAGTTGGTTCGGGAGGGTAGTAATGAGGATCCTGTATGTGGAACATCGGTTCACTAGATGATTTGTGCATAGCAGCGGGCGGAAGTGCCACATACACTGGAGCAACTTGGGGTATGTGAGGTGGTGCTTGTTTTACTAGAGGTGGTGGTACTTGGGAAGTGGAGGCATAATAGTGAGGGTAATCAGGGTATGTGGAGGATGAATTCATTGTAGGTGGTTCAGGATTGGGGTTGGCTGGAGGGATGTATGTGGGATTGGCAGGGTAAGCTGGCAGGGGTTGACCTCTAGACCAGGCCTGGTACATTTCGGCCATCTACTGCCTCAATTTGTACATTTCCTCCTTCATTCCTGCTACGTCTACAATCTCCTCTTCATGAGCAGGATCTACGATAGTTGCCTCAATTTCTTGGGACACGGCTTTCGTCATCTTCTTGTATCTTGTGTTGTAGGGGTGGGTAGCCAGAATGCCAGTTGCCAATAAAATCTGAGCTCACAAGCATCAACACCCATTAGTTGTTAGCGCATGAGAAAAATAGAATGCAACGACTTTAAAACAAACACATTTTCCTCGAGTCGTCATGCATCATCCTGGCCGCTGCTCATTTGAACCAATCAATTCTTTTTTCTCTCTTTTTTTCTTTTTCTTTTTTTTCTTTCTTTCTTCTTCTTCTTTTTTTTTCTTTTTCTTTCTTTTCTTCTCTTTTTTTTTCTTTTTCTTTCTCTCTCTTTTTTCTTGTCATTTTCATAATTACGTTCCTACTTATTTGCCTATCAAAATTAGAAGAAACGACATAAAGCAAAAGAATTGATAACAACACTTGATTTCCATTGATAATTCAAAACATTGATTACAAGGTGATGTTGTAAAAGAAAAATATAAAAAGATGATGCATGCCTTATGAGTACATTAATGCTCCTAGTGCCCGCGAGACATCGTTCGGTCTTGCCGCGGGCCTATATGCTAATCCCCTTTGGAGCCTATCTAGGTCAGACATGACTTGTTGCACGAAGAACTTCACTGCTGATACAAAGGTTCCTCGAGACATATCTTCACACAGTTGACTCTTTCGGGTGATGTATTGGGCAATGCGAACAATCTTCTCTCGAATGACCCCCTTTTCTTGCAACAATCGGCTTATTTGTTCAGTGCGAGCATCCAAGGTATGTTGGTTATCTCTCTGCACTTGCTGCAGCTCCAATTCTAATCTAGCCATAGTTGTGTAACAATGCTCTCTCTCTTCTTCAAGATCCTTGATAATCTTGTTGCTGTTAACCGTTGCTGAAATTATTTTCTTTCTAAGCTGAGCTACCTCAAATTCGTGCTTATCTTGTAATTGCCGAACCAACTTGGCTCTTTCCTCAGCATCTCTGTCTATTTGCTTCCGAGCCCTGACTAATTCCTTTTCAGCCTTGTCCAAGTCAAAGCTGTAGTCATTTATTTTGCGCCGGAGAATCTCAATTAATTTCTCATCCCGGGCTAAGCGAACCGGGGTCTCGGATGCAATTTTCATTTGAGCAATCTGAGCCTTCAACATTTCGTTTTCTTTCTTCAGCTGTTTCTTATCTCCTTCATCAGATGCTGCCTGTAAACCACTTTCAAAGTGGAGATTTCTCAATTTATCATCCAACAAGCTGATTTTGGCCTTGTATTCTTTTTCTTTGGCCGCCCAGTTCTGATTCTCCTTGGATTGCTCTATCAAGTCTTACAAGTGAGGTCTTTTCGAAAGACGTTCGTTCTCAACACCTCATCGGTACCATGTGGAGTATCCAGACGACATTTCTCCCCTAACTCTATTCTGCACACAAGTATCAATTTTCAAGTTTTGGCACTCATTCCAGATTTGTTGGATCTTTGCTTCCGGAAATTGCCCATCCGGACCAATTTCTACAGCTTGCAAACTGAGGTCCCCGTCTCTCGGAATAATTTGACATCTACCCAACTGTCGCAGGGCCCTGTATGGGGCATAAGGTTGGATGCTTTTCAAGCCCATGATCAAAAATGGCGATCCTTCCGTCGGCATATACATTACCTCGTCAAGAGGTAGCCAATCATACGTCCAATCGATCTGGACATCAGTTAATGATCGAAGATACAAAATCCAATCTTTGACTCCCTCCGGCAATTTTACTTCTTTTGTTCTCGTACAGAATTCTTCCAAACATGTTCGTTCAACCGAACCATAACTTGAGAACGAAGGATGATGGCATAGATGTTCAATTAACCAAATTTGCAAGATCAAATTACACCCTTCAAAGAAGTTGGCTCCCACTTTGCACGCAGTCAGAGCACGGTAGATGTCAGCTACAATCATTGGGGCTAGAGTACAATTGTCTTGTACTATCAGTGTGCTAGCTACCCCGGCAACCTTTATGTTGATATGTCCATCTTTTCTCGGAAATATGACAATTCCGAGAAATGCCACTAAGAATGCAAACCTCCGGTGCTCCTCCCATTTTGCTCGGTTGGACTTGCTGCATAACTTGTTCGTGGGGTCGCTGAACCCCCCGATGTGTCCATACCTACTATAGATGAAGTTTAACGAGCAAAACCCATTGGCTAGATCTTCGTTGTGAACATTCCTGGCAATTTTCAAAGAGTCCAGAAAACGATGCACCGTTACCGTCCTTGGAGATACCGGGTATTTCCCTTTTAACGGAACCTAAGTCTTCCCGATATAGAAAGCAATTTCCTCTAGAGTAGGGGTGAGTTCAAAATCTGGGAAATGCAATACATTGTGTGCCGGATCCCAAAATGTGACCAACGCTCTAATCACGTCGCCTCGGGGGATTATGTCTAATAACCCCGTAAGATCTTTCAAGTAACCTTTGACCGAGTCTTGACCATCTGATCCCATGTCTTGCCACCACAGTTTCAGCTCCAAAGGGATTTTATTTAAGGAGAAATGTTCATTCATCATTGTGCTCGTCCTGCACATTTATTAAGGAGATTTTATTTAGAAAAAAGAAAAATCTTTTTCAATGCAAGTTTTCATTTTTGAAAGAAATATGGTTTTCGAAGTGGCCACTTTTGCCAAAACGGCCTTCCGGCGTCCTTTTGGAACATTCAGCCGTTTTCAAAAATAGCAATCACCTCGATTATTTGAAAATGAAAATCTTTTTGGTCTTTTTTTGAAAAAGTGTGGTTGGACCCGTTTAAGGGTTGCCTACGTATCTCACCTAATGTTGAGAATCAAACCTGCGTAGTTCGGTCAGATTATTTGACCAATTATTTCAACAAAAATTGTTCCACCTTTTTTTTTCAACTTTTCAAATTTTTTCGGATACCTATTTTTTATAACTTTTATTTTCCTCTCTCTTTTTTTCTTTTTCAACAATTTTTCTTTCTTCGAGATTTCCGCTGGTCCGCATAACGATCAAGGACAATAGGAATGCAACACATAACATGCTCGGTCTTTTCCAATACCGAGTCACCTGTCCTAGACGGACCCAACCCCTGTGTTGAGTCCCCTAAGTCAAATATGATGCAAATAATCGCCCTAGACCTATGTTCAAAATCTTACGGTTTCATGGATTGCTAGACCGTGTACCCGAGCGGACAACTCGAATCGAGGAGGGGGCTATGTACCGGTGACTCGCGGAGTCAATCGGCTTTGTAACTTATCCGGCCTCTATTTTCTTAATTTAGGGTGACTTTAACAGAAAGGGGAGTCTCAACCAGTAAGCACATCCCCGGGGGTGAAGAGAGAAAGGTTTTCGGCACAATGTTTTATATACAATCCACATAATATCAAAACGATAAAGCACATAGCATGTTGTTCAGATCATATAATGAAGTCAAACAATATCGCGAACGGCAATTCTAATGAGCTCAAGTTCTTAAACCCTGAAACCGAAGTTCGGGGTTGGGATCCCCAGCAGAGTCGCTAGAGCTGTCACACCTCCCTTTTTACTACCCCACTTTGGGAAATGAGCATATAAATACGCTCGTAGGGTATACCCTGACGCTCAGATATCCGAAACGGATAAAATAACGTAAGGGAAGGAGTTTTTCCAATTAAAGGACAATCGGTTCGGGATTTTATTGAGATTAATCAGAGTCGCCACTTGGGAAAGATAATGGTGTCCCAAGTCACCGGTTAATCCCGAATTCGAGGAATTTGACTCTTAAAAATGTCTGCGAAGCAAAGATCCGGATAAGGAACTCTGTTAACCCGGGAGAAGGTGTTAGGCATTCCAGGGTTTCGTGGTTTTAGCACGGTCGCTCAATTGTCGTTCTCGACTCTTGTTTGACTCAACATAGATTTTAACAATATATAGTGCCTTTTACTTTAAGTATTATTTTTTATGGAATTTGAGACATTGCGAAAACACGCCTCGAGTCATACCGCAACCAGTACGCCTATGACTTTTGGTGTATTTCAGCTTTGCCGGGATTTGGATTTGAGTCACACCAAGTGCACACTCGTTCAATGGAAAGTACATTAAAATCGTGCCCTAAATAATGTCTATCGGCTTTTAACTTTTGGGAGAGGCTATGGAATTCGCTATTAGCCTCTCCGGATCTACTATGTTATCTTATTACTAAATGGGGGCCCCGGTGTTTGTTATCGGGCGAGGCTCGTCCCAATTTTCATTAAAGGATTCAATACTAGTATTTGGCTATATTTTCTATATCTATTTTTTCCTTAATCGTATTTTTATTCCAAGAATTCCTGGCCCATGAAGTTTGTCATAGCTCTTGTTTTGGAGCCTGGGCTTCTACATTCATGCTTAAACGAATATACATCCTGCCCAGGCCTCAAGGGCCCAGACAGTCTTCAAACTTAATTTGGACAGCCCAATCAGTTTCACTCTAATGTTCAGGCCCATGTTGTGTACTGGGCCCAAACCAATTGATAGTAATAAGAGCAAGAATTGAAAGCGTAAATGCACAGTACAATTTATACACATGATTAAGAAATGAACTCAAATACTTTTACTAATCAGATAAGGAAACGTCGATACACAGAACACTGACTCTAACTAAAATATCTCTGTACATGAAAGCTTAATGAACTAGCTATCTTCGATTCTGGCCCCCACTAATGAATTTACATGGTTATTTTGATTGTTTACTAATTGAGAGACTGTGAATCTAACTATATGTAAAGATATAAAAACTATTTCGAAGGTAAGATGGGTGATTTACGACTATATTGCTATTCTACTGATTTCACTATGAATTAAGCCTTTACATCGTTGTTAACTCAGTTATGCTCGACTTGAACTAATGTTTTTCTTCTTTAAAACTCAATCATGTTAAAGTGCAAATCCACATTATATGATTATCTACGTGATTGTGGCCTATGAGACTATTGTGAAGGGCAGTTGACGACTTACACCATAATTAGCTAACTTTATATTTTAAAGTTTACCTATTCAACTAAGTGATATACTACTATGACTATACTACTATTATACTACTACTAATATGCTAGCTATTACATCCTTTGTGTTTGGTTTTGGTCCTTTCAGTTACTACGTACTATGATAAAAAAAACTACAAATCAATAATACAAAATGACAGGTAAATTAAAGCAGAATCTTCATGTTATTTCATCAGGAATCATCATTACAGCTTCATTTCGAACAAAATGGTACCTGGATCAGCAAAAGGAAGCCGATGAGTTCTAAGGGAAGATAAGAGAAAGTAATCAGCAAGGATTCAGCAACAATGCAACAGTAGAGGATTGGATAGCAATGAACCAAATAACACAGCAACAGCAGGTATGAATCAGTAAAGCAACAGAAAACCCAATCCAAACTCGAGCAGAATAACCCAGCAAATCAATAGAAATCAGCAAGTTCTAACTCGAAAATTCCAAAAAATCCTATTGCTCTATTGCTATATTTTTACTCTGAAGCTTTGTATTCAAAAGCCACCCTAAATGAATTTCAGATCAAAAATTGGAACCCCTTATCAACCCCTTTTTAGGGGTATATATAGTTGGGCAAAAGGGCTGAAACTTGGGGAGAAAGTCTGGGATTAAATCCCACTTCTCCCCCTCTTAAAATTGTAAAAATTCACTTAGACCCCAAATTCTGTTAACAGAAACCCTTCCAGCATGTGCTGAAAGGTTCCAAAGATTCCTTTTATGGGTCTTTTACCAATGTAGCCCTAAGGGTTAAAGATTTTTAAGGATTTCCCATTTTAGGGAGACCATTATACCCTTAAATCTCTGCAAAATTGCAGAAATCAGGGGTACAAATGACTCCCTTACCCTCTTATGTTTCAAACTATTCACTATTTTGCTTATTTGGTTTCCAATTATGCCCCTAAGGACACTGCTGATTTACCCGACCTACCTAGGTCAGGTTTTAGCATTTGGGGACTTTATTTAACTAATAGCCAGCCCTTGCATTGGTATTTAAGGGCTGGCCAGTTTTATTTTAGAGAACCATTTCAATTTTAGCCTCTTTTAACTTAGTTCCAGCTAATTGAGACCAATTTATTTCAATTTTAAACTAATTGCAGGACTAGCCTGCTTTATTTTTAGAATTAACTATTTAAAAGCTAGTCAGTTTCAAGTTGAGACTTAGCTTGGGTATTAAGCCCAATTGCTGAACATAGGCTGGGCCCAAGCCTTTGCAGGCTTGGCCACCTTAGTGTTCAGGGCCCAAAAGAGAGCCTGGGCAAGTCTGCATTTGCAACTTAGCCATTTTGCACAACCAGCCCCTTTTTAAGGTGGACTGTGTGTTAGGGCCTTATGGAGTTGGTCAACCTTTTGCAAGGTTGACCACTCTTAGGCCAATTGTTGCTTAATAATCTATTTTGTTCATTTTAAGGTCAATTAAACTAAATTGCAGGATTAACCTGCTTAATCAAAGCAATCTGACTGTTTAACTTATGGCCAGTCTCAAGTTGAGACTTAGCCTGGGCAAATGAAGCCCAATTAATGAACATAGGCTGGACTAAGGTCTTTGCAGACCTAGCCACCTAAGGTTCAGGGCTCAAACAGAGCCTGGGCAAGTCTGCCTTTGCAGACTTAGCCCATTCTTACACAATTAGCCACCCTTAAGTGTTGGCCAATATGTGACAGACCTAATAGAGTAGGTCAATTGCAAAATTAACCACTCTTGGTCACTTTTTTAAATAATAGCCTATTTTTGTGATTTTCAGTTTTAACCTATTTGAAAACTAGCCACTCTATGCAACCTAACACTAACAGCTATAACCAATTCACCTAAGCTTGATAGGTATTAACAGTGTTCATACTAACATAAAAATTATTGCAAACTTAGCCATTTCAACATTCAATTGCACACATAACCACATAAAGCTAAATATTGTTCATCAATCAATTAAAACTCAGAAGAGGGGTTTAATAATGTTGAATCTCAACTAATCAACTCACATTACTCAAATTCATGTAGCAAAGATGTCAATTAACATTGAACAAGCTTAGTTAGAAACATCTTATGTTGAATGACTCACTGAAAGACTCAAAACATACTCAAAGTTCATGGACATAGACTCACAGAGACTTGATCTCACAAAGCATCAATAAAAGATAAAACATGGCTTAGTCAGTCATAATACTAATGGACTATCATGACATGGCTCTAGCAGAATAGACAAGAATGACAATAATCAGAACCATTAGACCTAAACTTTTCAAAAGCTAAACCTAATCTAACACATGCAAGTGAACATATAGTAGAAGTGAAGATGAACAGGAAAGACATGAAGCATAGATGAAGAAAAATCCCTAATCTTATGACAGAAATGAAAACCAGGATCATTGAACCAAGTTTCCAAAGATTAACGCCCATCTTAAACATGTCAATTAGCAGATAAAAGAACAAAAGAGGTATTATAAGCCAACATCAAAGAAAAATCCCTAGTATAAATAGGAGATGAAGAAGAATGAGAATCATACGGCTAAAATTTAAGACTGAAACTAAACATGCATTCTAACATAGACAAGAAAAACAGAAGAGAAATTAAAACACATCAAGGATGAAGAAGAACAGTAGTACTAAGAACAGATCATTTTAAACCAGAGAGACAAACAGAAAATGCAAGATAAACCTAATACATGCATCGGACTAAACAAGACATGATAAAACAAAAATGAAACATAAAGTAAACAAAAAAACTAAACACAAAGAGGGAAGGGAGCACTTAGCTTGCAGGGCCTGTCCCCTGAGCTTCCCTTTTTACTCATTCTCTCTCGAACTCTCTCTCACACCCTTTTATTCCATTTTTCTTTACTTTATTCCTTTTTTTCGTTTTCTTTTTCTGACTTTTTTTTGTTTTTTTGTTTTTTCGTTGTTTTGGCTTCAAGATGAGGCCTTTTGGGTTTTTGAGTTTGTGGGAGTATTTGGGGAAGGTAAAAGACTGGGTCTTTGAAAGGTTTGAGTTCTGGGTCACCGGAGTTAGGGTTCCGGCGACACCTTTTTGGATATTCGAAGAGCTTCAGGCTGATTCGAGGGGTATGGGTGGTATGGTTGGGTAGATCAAGTGAAGAGGGTTCTTTTGGCGTTGGTTTTGAGTGGTTTCTCGTTGTTTGGGTGGTCACCGGCGAAGTTCCGGTAACCGGCAAGTCAAGAACAGGGAGGGTTTTATAGGCTTTCGATGGAGAAGATGATATAGATGAAAGAAAATAAGAGAGGAGGGGTAAAGGGGGCCGGCGACCACCGTGGAGGGTGGTGGCCGCCAAGGCCAGCTAGGGTTTCTTGGTGAAGATGATGAAGAAGAAGACGAAGGCGGGAGAGAATGATAGGCGGCTAGGGTTGAAGAATGGAGAAAATGGACCGGCTATTCAGACACAAGCCTTTTATAGGCGAAGTGTCACATGTAATCCAGACCGTCCAATGGATGAAGATCAACGGCCAGGAACAGGCGTTACTAAAACGACGCCGTATCGCTACTTATGAGACCAAGAGTCTCTTCCGTTAGATCGTTTCCTACGGACGGCTCAGATCAGTCCTATTTACTTAATTAACTAATTAATTCCGCCTATTTGTCTGAGCCGTTGGATTTATCAAGATGGACGGCTAAGATCAATGTCCCTTAATGAACTGGACCATGCTTCTGGGCTAAGGGATTGGGCCAAACGGTTTGGACTACATTTGGCCCAAATTTATTACACAACACATATTTTTTGTATTTTCTGATGTTTATTTTATTTTTATGCATTTTCTTTTATATTTTTTTTTCTTTTCTTTTATGGAATATTATGAAAATCTAATTTCCTATTTAACCTAATTATTTAGTATTTTTTGCAATTTTTTTACTATTTTTCCTAATTTCCGCTATTGAGAACTATTTTTTGCTAATTTTCTTCTTTAAACTAATTAATTAAAACAAGATAATTACCTAGCCTAATTTTTTTTTAATTTTTTCTAATTTCTATTTATTCAAACACATGAAGTATAGCTAATTTCAAACAAAACAAGTAATTGCACTCAAAATATATTTATTTTGATTTTGGAATTATTTGCCCGGTGCAAAAATCACGTGCTCACAATAGGCTGACCAAGTCAACGCACTTCATCCCTGTTGCAGCCACTTATTCATCGGAGAGGTTAGTTGAGATCTACATCTGAGATATTGTTCGCCTTCATGGGGTGCTGGCATCTATTATTTCGGACCGGGGTACGCAGTTCACCTCGTGTTTCTAGAGAGCAGTTCAACAGGAGTTAGGCACCCAGGTTCAGTTGAGCACATCGTTCTATCCTCAGACGGACGACCAGTCTGAGAAGACTATTCAGATATTGGAGGATATGCTCCGACCTGTGTCATTGATTTTGGAGGCTCACTACTAGAAATTGCAGCTATGGCAACCCTTCTAAAACCGTTGTAATAGATAGGCTAACCGTCCCTATAGGTATATTGGGACGGATTTGGACGCGTCCCCGGATTCGGCGTTACAACAGGTTTATTGGAATGGTTATTTGCAACGGTTTGAAAACCGTCCTCAAAGATAGGGATATTGTAACGGTTTGGACTATACCATTATCCTATCTATGGGAACAATTTTCTTTTTTATTGGAACGGTTATAAATTGTTCTGATATTATAATACAGTTGATTTTTTAAGCCTATTGCAACGGTTTTTGTGATATAATGGAACAATTATCGGTACCCTATTGCAACGGAATTGTGACATATTGGAACATTTATTAGGGGGATGCTCTTATTATTTGCTAGGTCTATTGGAATGGTTATAGTCTCTATTTCAACAAATTATAATATTCATGGAAGCAAAATAAGAAATATTTTCCTATTCCATGAAATTGGTTTACACAATATCCAACAAGCATTATCCATATACAAAAATAAAATATAGATACATTGTTTGGTCGACAATTCAAAAGTCAAGATAGATAGTTCGCATACAAAAAGTTCTAAACTAAATAACATAATAACAGAAAGTATAACAACGATCAACAACACTCAAGTAAGGTATTTTGTCACTGCTTCCATCCACAATTGCTGCACCTATAAAAGACAATGAGAAATAATCAAACAAAATTTTTAGGATAATTGAGTCATAAAGTACTTAGAGCAGTTTTAAGCACAAATTCAGTTAATAAGCAATGCAAGAATTTTTTTTTAAAATTTGATAACTCGAAAATTTTCAAACTCTCTAAATTCTTAAATTTTTCGGCAGAGTTTTCTTTGTATATATGACTATCGCAAAATTTTCAACCTGCTCAAAATATCATTTATAATACGACTGTGCCATACAAATTCAATTTTTTATTTCTACATGCAATATATTGGAAAAAAATAGCGAGCTTCTTGTACATAAGAGGCACCAGAGCCATGAACAATCTCATTGTGGTTCATGTAGTTGAAAATGTAACTATCTATGAACTCAAACTATTCATCAGACACTCCAGGGTCAAAATCACCTCAAAATCTGACCTTCTGTTCATATTTGATGCTAACGGAAATTTGTTTTAGAAAAAGAGTGAAAGAAAGCAGTAGAGGCAGAGTTGTCTACGCTTCTTTTAATTGATTCAAGTTAAGTTAAACAGTAAATTTGATTTCTAGTTTGTACCGTTAGTTTTTAGGGTTGAGACTAAAACCATACACGTTTTATATACATTAAGGACTATTACTATCACTTGATATATAATAAGCACCAAAATAGTCCGACCCCGGTACATTAAGGACCATTTTGATCCTCCTAAGAAATAGAGTATCTTCAGAAGATTTTAATGGGTCAAATTAAAATATAGAAGAAAATTCCATATCCCTCATCCACCCATCAGTAGGTACGTTGCCAAAAGATCAGATTTAAATTAGTACTTTTTCATTTTAAATAAACAATATTAATACCTGGAATGAGTTGTCCTTTGTTGCTATCAGTAGATGGACGACGGAAGTCGTGCAACGACATCTGCAACAACTTCTTGACGGATAGTTGCCTTTTGTTCCTCAATTTTTTTCGCAATAGAGGAACCAAATCAAACAACTCATGTGCAACAATGTCTTGCACATTTCGAAAAAAAGTGTATGTAGATCCATTTAACAACTGTTCCCCCATTTACCATTTTCTGTCAATGGTAAGAGATAAAGTGTTCATCTTAGCTGAAGAAAGAACATCAACCACTCAAGAGTCTCACAAAAAAATGCCAGGATGATGTGTACTAACAGTGCACCTCCAAGGTTTTCATTGAATCGAAATAATGAAAGGAAAATGCAAAAACTAGGGGCCTTATTCATCATATTCCATTGGCCAACTTGTAGCAGGCAACTTGTGGCTCCTAATAATAGCTAAATCAATATCAACATGCATTTATCCCATAACAGGAAACACTAGTAATTGATATGAAGTGCAACAATTTAGAAACAAAGTAACATAGTCAATAACAATTAATTTAACGCACAAATGACATTGTTCTTCTATATTAAAAAATAAATCAACCAATCAACTAGTCAACTACGACTCAACCACAATGTTTTCCAGATAAAACATATAAATAAATAAAAAGGCAGAGCTCCAAACCTCAAGAATATAGCACTCCCTCTCTTGTGGACGATGGCAGGTCACTTCTAGAAGTGCAGTGATATGTGTATCATTCGGATAACACTAATTTGATACAGCAACTGCTCGGAACAAAGCAAGTTCAACTAAACAGTGATTCCCGGTTCATTGACATATCTGATAGATGAACCACTAAATTCCAAAGTATAATCTAATCATACTACAATAAAATAGGAAACATGTTGTACAAATATAACGATGCCATAATACTTGATAGTAGCATGTTATCATAAAACATCAACCAACCCAAATATCACACCTTTTCAAAGAGCCTTCTTACTACAACCAAAATTTTAAAAAAATAAGACACTACTAACAGTTATAAAGAGCAGACGCTAGGGTGTTACACATTTAATGATAACACGTTTTTTTGCACGAGCATAGGATAAAAATTTTATACAACTCATCTTCCTCATATCACACATGAACCTCTTGAATGAGAAACATATGGTATTTTAACTGCCAAAAGATGTTTTAATCAAAGGCATGAAACGAGAGAAAAGAAGGGAGAAAATGTTCACTAGTTAGCGATTCACAATTGACACTTATTAGACAGACCGGAGGATGAAACATCAAGCATCTGTTAACTAACAGAATCCTAAGTTTCATTACAAGCACTAATAACTTACTCAATAAAACATGTCTATTGTAAACTCAATACCTGGATAAAATATTGAAGGATTAGATTGTTATTGACACCAATACAATGATCTGACTCACAAATTAGCAAGCAGATAAACCACACAAACTGCATACTATTTAGATTGCTCAATCACATAAAGGTGGTTCTTTTGACTGGCACATAGCAAGGAGAAAAGATTACACATTTCATGCCATCTCTCTCATAATATGTGCAAGAAGTTAACATTTACGATATATAAGGATGGCAATTGAGTGGGAGAATTGGGCAACAGTTCCACACCATCATAGAAACTACTTATAAGACCAAAAGGTACTTCCACAAAAAGCACAAGGTTGAAGAAACCAGATATCTGATATCATGATATGAAATAAAGTATTTGCACTGCAAAGCGAAAGATTTAAGTTCTCTTTACTCCAGCCACGAAAATACAACACCAGAATTGCTTGATGCAGATCCAAAAGAGATTGTCAGAAAACTGTTGTACCAGTTGTGAAGCCTTGTCACACAACCAAAAGGTGTAGTCATCTATCTCAAACAGTTTCCCGCGGCCTTGAAGATTGTCAGAAAAGGACCAAGTTCAGTCAGAAAGGATTTTCCACAGTAGAACAAAGTGCTTCGAAATGGGATTTTCAAAATAGTGAAAGAGGGATGGTGGAACCATCAAAGAATCTTTTTTCCAGACTGTCTTTCCCTTTTTTAAGTTTTAGCTTAATGTTAAGCAAGAATTGAACCTCACCTGAATAAATGTATCCCCAAAATGCGATATTGACTACTTGTTCTTTCGCCAATCACATCAAGACTAATTGTAGATGTGTTTGATGCAAAAATGCAGTCTGGAGAACAAACTTTTTCAATATCTTCAAATATTGATTGTTTCAGCGACGCGACCTCATTAACAGCCTGAAGACAGAGAGACGTAAATTTCATCAGAAAATAATGAAAATGTGTATAATATGCATCATCTACAAGGATAGGAGAAAAATATTCAATATGGAACTAAAATAACAGAAGTTAGAGATTTAACGACATCAGAGTTAAAGAAGGGAAAAACGATGCATGGACAAAAGGTGTTCAAAAGGATGTTTCTTAGACATCAATAGTATGGAAATACAAGGCAATAGAATAGCATGAAAACTAAGAGGAAGAAGGGAAGAAGGGGTCAATGGATTACCTCAATGACCATGTCAACATCTTTTAGATCCTCATAGTCTAACGTGCCTTTAAGAAGAGACAAAGTCCTTTTCATCTTATCCTGATTCAGCTGTCCTCTTGTTACTAGGCCTTGTAGGTTTGCTGGAACACAAATAGCATAAACAACATATCAGATGACATCCAAATTTTGCTTTTGTCCTACTACTATCTTTACTACAGATTCAACAAGTTGTACTAACCTTCTACTGATTTCACAGCTTTCAATAGATATTCATGGTTAATTTCTTTAAGTACGACATTCATGTTGCTCATAATTAGTGTTGTAGCAATGCCATATCCCATTAAACCGCCACCAACAACGGCCACTTTTTCTATTCTCCGCGGCTTAAGCCCAGTATCAGTAACACCTGGTACCTGTAAATTGTATTACTGGTAGTGACAAGAGAAGTAGAATTCCTAAGAGCCAAATCAATAACAAATATTATAAACACGACACTTCATAACGCAGAAGAACCAACAACAAACATTAATACAAAACAAAGTTATGCTGCCCAGGTACGTTCAAAACAGTCTGATGCTCATGCGTCAAAACTGGAGTTAGTTCCAGTAATTATGGAACATGGAGAACCAACAATCCAATTTTCCTTGGATGAGGTTAATGAATTCACAAGATATTATGACAAAGGCATGGGCTTTAAAGGCTACAATTAATCATACTAAGGCCAATATACAAATTGAGAGGGCTACCAATATTGAGACAACACAAGTGCATGGATTAGCTGAAGGTAAGCAGTCGACAACTGCACAAAATACCTATATACGTGACGGTGAGGAACCCGATCATGGCAGTGGCGAAGAGCATGATTCAGTAGCACCACCAAAAAGCAAATTGAACCTTAATGCACCAGTTTTTATCCCAAGGAACTCACCAACTGGTGCTAAAACTGTTCAAAACGCAGCAACGAGATACATACAGCAGCAGCCTACAGCTATTATTAATACTGATAATCAAAAAGCAATAGCAACATCAAAGACTAGGAAGCAGCAGAATCTAACAGACACTCTAGTCATAGCATTGGAAGATAGAATTCTACTGGATGCATTGGTAAGCTCGAAACCTTCACTGAATGAAATTCACAAATCAAATACTGGACACACGACAAAAAAAACACACAACACACAAATGGTTGAAACACGTCAGGAAAAGACATTACTGGAAAAATCACAAGATGCAAATATTGTGATGGCATAAGACACAATCCAAAAATTGCCAAATCCAGTAAATGTAGGAAGAAACATTTATGAAGATGGAGAGGAGGACGCAATGCTACAACAATGCCGGGCAGAGACAGCACGAAAAGGCAGTGTAAATACTGGAGAAGCTCAGAAATATCATCAAACAGAAGTCAAATGGACCATAAACTAAGAAGAATTTCACCCGAGCAGAAAAATTGTTCATATTCCCTTAAAAAAATACCCAATCTCTTAAGAACCCAGTAAACATTCACAAAGCCAAATTTCTGGGCTCATGGATAGATGAAATCAGGAAAAGATAAAAATTTCATAGAAATATTCAAACAAGGTTGGTTAGGCAAAAGGGAAAAAAAACCCTAAACCCAAATCTCCCTCCTCGAGAAAAAATAGTCCAAATGCACGCAAGAAGTGTGTAAAATAGATTGCATGACTGAGATTTTGAAGAAAATAAACAAGAATGGTAGAATACAAGTTGGAATAGAATTAAAAAATGCTACTTACCGGTGCCGCCAATGGTGGTTTGTCTTCCTCGTAATTCTGGCGAACTGATAAGGTTGTCTTCTTCGTAATCCGGCGAACTGAAGAATTTTTGGAGAGGAAGCAGAGATTCCGGCGAAGTGAAAATTTTGGGAGAGAGAGGTCAGAACTGAATTGGGAACGAAGAGTGTCTCCGTGTGTTTATTAATTAGGTTATATTATTTAATAAATATTAAATATATAATATAAATGGGTCTATTATATAGGGCAGGTCATTATTAAATAAATATTAAACATAAAATATATAGTATAATATAGAAGGGGTAAGCGCGGGTCCTCAATTATTTGGGGGGAAATTATAGAGGGAAATTGTAACCGTTCCCGTAGGTAAAAATTACAAATACCCGTTACCATATATCATCTTATTGCTACGGTTTCCCAAAACCGTTCTCATAGAAAATCTACTGTAACGGTTTTTAGACTACTGTAATGGTTTAGATGCTAAACTGTGCCGATACTACCAATTTCCTTATGGAACGGTTAAAACCGTTGCAATAGATAGTCTATAGCAACGGTTATAGAACCGTGGCAATAAAAGCGTTGCCATAGCTCCAGTTTCTAGTAGTGGCTCATGGGACCAACTTTTTCCTTTAGCAAAGTTCATCTACAACAACAGCTACCAGTCCAGAATTTAGATGGCTCCATATGAGGCATTGTATGGTTGGTGATGTCAGTCTCCAGTGGGATGGTATGAGCCGGGGAGGCTCGGTTATTAGGTACAGATTTAGTCTAGGAGGCATTGGACAAGGTCAAGATCATTTAGGACAGGCTTCGTTCGGCTTAGTCACGATAAAAGAGCTATGCTGATCGCAAGGTTCGAGATGTAGCTTTCACGGTTGGTGAGCGAGTATTGCTCTGTGTATCGCCTATGAAGGGAATAATGAGATTCGGGAAGAAGGGCAAGCTTAGCCCTAGGTTCATTGGCCCATTTGAGATTCTTGAACTTGTGGGAGATGTGGCCTACATACTTGCCTTTCCACCTAGCTTGACATCCGTGCATCCAATATTTCATGTATCTATGCTTCGGAGGTATCATGTCAATCCTACCCACGTATTAGATTTCAGCATTGTCCAATTGGACAAGGATTTATTTTACGAAGAGGAACCGGTAGCTATCCTAGATCGGTAGGTTTGGCAGCTTAGGTCGAAGAGTTTTTCTTCAGTGCGTGTCCAGTGGAGAGGTCAGCCTCCTGAGGCATCGACCTAGGAGTCCGAGTCTGATATACGGAGCCGCTATCCTCATCTATTTCCTGACTCAGGTACTTCTTTCTTTTGTCCGTTCAAGGAAGAATAGTTATTTTAGAGGTGGAGAATGTGACGACCCAAAGGGGCATCACCAGATTTCTCTTTTTTTCCACACTTCTGAAGCCTTGAAAACCTCACTTATTGTTGCCTCGTATTACGACCGCAGTCCGGGCGCGTAGTCAGAAAGCTTTTATGTTGAAATATGTGAATTCTATGAAAATATTGAAGAATTTTGATATTAATATGATTAAAGTTGTCTTTGGTCAACGTTTTGGGTAAACAGACCCAGACCCGTGATGTGACAGTCCCGGGGGGTCCGTAGAAAAATATGAGACTCGGCCATGTGCCCGGAGTCAAAATTCGAGGTCCAAAACCCGAGTAAAAGAATTTTTCTGTTAAATTATTTTTCAGAAATTATTAAGGAAAATAGAAATAAAAATCAACTAAAAGACGATGGTATCGGGCTCGTATTTTGGTTCTGATGCCCGATACATGTCTTAAATATGTGTTAAGCGCTTTCTATGAAGTTTGGTCGAAATCGGACGTCATTTGACGTGTTTCGAACCTAATTATCTAAAGTTAGAAATTTAAGAAGTTTGAAACAAAAATGATGATTCTTAAGCTCTATTCATTGATTTTGATGTTGTTTTGGCGATTTGATTGCTCGAGTAAGTTTGTGGAATGTTGTTGAGTTAGTGTATGTGTTTGGTTAGGAGCCCCGAAAGTTCGAGAGTGAATTGGATATGGTTCGCGGTGTTTTCACACTTAGGAAAGGATCAGATTTTTGCTACATTTTACACAAACATTTTGTGCTTCGCGAACACGACCCCACGCTCACATTTGCAGTGCTTTGGTATTCCTCTCTTATGCGTTCGCAACCCATTTCACGCGTTCGCGTAGTTCTAGTTCCCGTCCTTCGCGTTCGCATCATCACTATCGCGAACACGTAGCTTTACCACCTTCCTCAACGCGTTCGCGTGGCCCTTCAAACGTTCGTGTGGCCCTTCACACGTTCGTGTATAATAGTCCTTGGACCCCTCATCATTTTTCTTTTACGTGTTCGCATTTCCTTTCACGCGTTCACTATGAATTTCCTAGTTTACCCTTCGCGAACGCGGCCCCTTTCCCACGAACGCGAAGGGCAATTTTGCCCAGTGAATTTTTAAGTTTAAAACAGAACTATTACGGGACTTATTCTCATTTTTCATAAACCTTGTCTTCTCTACAACACATAGACGATTTATAGAGCTAATCTTCACCAAAGCTTCTTGGATAAGTATTATCTAACTCGTTTTCTTCATTTTCTATCATCATTTATCAAATTCCTAGACCTAAATCATGAAATCAAATTAGAAATTAAGGGTTTTTGGCTAGATTTAGGGTTTTGGGAATTTTGAGCGACGGGGTCGAATCTTCAAATAAATTATATATTTGAACTCATGGGGTTATGGGTGATTGTCCGAGCCTCATGTTTGGACCATGTGGGCCCGTGTCTAATTTTGGTATTTTTGAAAAAGAAATGCTAGAAAATTCATATATAAGCTATAAGATGTTACCATTGAGTCTTTATTGATACTATTGAATTAATTATGCCTAGATATCATTGTTTTGGAATCGAATTGTAGAGGAAAGGGGGTATTTGATGTTTGATTGCTATTTTTTGGACCGAGGTAAGTGTTTGATCTAACTTTGGCTTGAGAGAATAGGATTAGAGTGTTATTAATTGCTAATTGCTAAATGATCGAGTACGGTGTATACGCATGGTGATGAGTACCTATACACCAGTGTCTAGCATGACCGTGAGTCTTTGTTTGTACTTATTTTGGTATATTTTAGGACTCTTCCAAGCTAATTGATGATTTTTATATAATGTGAAGAGTATGAGGATTATTATGAATTGTAAATTCTTTGGAGCGTTGGCTCGAACGATAAAAATACTATTGAGTAAGAAATGAAAGAAATGGAAAGAGATATGATTAATCCATTGTCGGGATGGTTTGAGTATATTGATTATCTCCCTTTCCGGGTTGTGAAAGTTGTTGTTGTTGCTCCCTTGCCGGATTTAACTGTTTAATTGTGTATTCTCTTGCCGGGATATTTCTTATTATTGTTTATTTCCTTGCCCGTTTGGTTGTGATTGCTATTTGGGCGAGGAAGAGCGATAATGCACGAAGGGTCATTCCGTACCATGTTTGATTATATTTGCACGAAGGGTCATTCCGTGCCATGTTTTGATTATGTTTGCACGAATGGTCATTCCGTGCCATGTTTCAATTATTTATGCATGAAGGGACATTCCATGCTCTAAATTGAGTATAATTGCACGAAAGATCATTCCGTATCATGAAATGAGAGTTATGTGAGGGAAAGCACGAAGGGTGATGCCGTGCATTTTATATGATTGCTTTGGGTGAGAATGAGAGTAAAAACACGAAGGTTAATGCCGTGCAACTGTTGATTTTCCTATTTTTTTGTTAATTATTGTTGTGCCCTATTTCTTACTTAAGTTGATGACTTTTATATCCGGATTGTACTCCCCCATAACATGCTTCCCTCCCCTTTTACTTGTTTAGTTTTCGGTATTCTTTCCTTTTTATTGCATATATATATTGAACTGCACAAGTTGATTTGGTAGTCCTGTCTAGCCTAGTCACTACTTCGTCGGGGTTAGACCAGGTACTTACCAGCCTATGGGGTCGGTTGTGCCGATGCTACACTTCTGTACTTTTTGTACAGATCACGATATTAGAGCAGCTTTTGGACCACAACAGTAGCATACTGAGCGGGAGCTGACTTCAGTCCAGGGACTTACGAGGTAGCCTAGCTGGCGTTTGCATGCCGAAGTCCCTTTCCATATATTCTGTTTGTTTTCATTGTGCCGAGACAGACGTTATGTATTTTCTATTCAGACTTGTTTATTGCACTCTTTAGTGGTTCGTGAGATAGCGACTCCAGTCTTGGGTAGTGAAATATTAAACTTCCGCATTTTGGATTTTCAATTATTCATGTTTTAAAAGATTTTCGCATTTATTTAATGATTCGTTATTTTAATATTGTCGTGTTTTTATCCCGAAGAATGTTTAAATATTTGGCTTGCCTAGCTCCAATAGTAGGCGCTATCATGACTCCCGATAGTGGAAAATCCGGGTCGTGACATCCATAAAAATAATATCACAGCTTCTCACGACCTTCTTCTCAATTGGATCATATAGTATGTAACCAAACTCATCAAGACCATAACCAATGAAGATGCACTGCCTTGTCTTGGCAGTAAATTGTGACCTCTCATCTTTAGGCACATGTACAAATTGATAGAAAACATCCTTTCCATACCAAACTCTGTTTGAAACATCACTTTGCAAAGCAACCGCATGGGATAGATTAATAACATGTGCAGTGGTCAACAAAGCCTCACCCAAAAGTAATTCGATAACTTTGCTTCAGAAAGCAAACATTTGACTCTTCCATCATGGTCTGTTCATCCTTTCTGCGAAACCATTAAGCTGAGGAGTCTTTGGAGGAGTCTTCTGGTGTCTGATACCATGCTGCTTGCAGTATTCGTCAAATGGTCCACAATATTCATCACCGTTATAACTTCATTCCAGTTTCTCTTTCAACTGAAGCCTGAAACTGCTTAAAGACACCCAACACTTGGTCTTTAGTCTTCAAGATGTAGTCCCAAAGTTTCCTTGAGCAATCATCAATAAAGGTAGCAAAATAAAGTGCACCACCCAAATTTCTTGTCTTCATTGGATCATATAAATCCGAATGCACCAACTCAAGCAACTCTGTCCTTCTTGAAGGAGGATGAGACTGGAAAGAAACTTTTTTTTTATTTTCCAGCTAAGTAGTGCTAACATTTTTCTAATTTTGCACTTTCAAAATTTGACAATAATTTCTTCTTGGCCAAAATATTTAGTCCTTTCTCGCTAATATGGCTAAGCCTTTTATGGCATAAAGTTGAAGAGTTATCGCTCTCAACATCATTTACCATATCAACACAGGTAGAGGCCGTAGTCCAGTATAGACCACGACGCTTTTGCCCACGAGCCACAATCATGGAACCATTAATAAGCTTCCACTTTCCAACACCATTGGTACTGACAGATCCCTCATCATCCAAAACACCAACAGAGATCAAGTACAAACAAACATCAGGTGCATGCTTTACATTGTTTAAAACTAATTTAGTTCCAATACTAGTTTCCAAACAAATTGTTCCAACACCAGCCACCCTAGATACAGTCTCATTACCCATACTCAAAGTTCTATAGTCACCCTGAGTATATGATGAGAAAAGTTCCTTTCTTGATGTCACATGAGATGCGACACCACTGTCCACAACCCAGCTTGACTCATCATAAACGATATTTATCATATCCGCATCAAGGACAGTAACAAGATCTTCTGTAGTGACGGTGGCCACACGATTACCATATTTTTTATGTTCTTCCTTGTCTCTATTATCCTTTTTCAAAAACCCAGCAGAACTTCTTTGTGTGCCCTTTCTTCCCGCAATGATAGCACTCAATATCTTTAAGTCTGCTTCTGGATTTTCTTCTATTATGTTATCTATTTTGAGAACCCCGATTCTTGTTTCTCCCCCTAGAGTCAGTCACCAAGACATCTGATGAGGAAAAACCTTGAGATTTTCTTCTCATCTCTTCATTTAAAAGGCTGCTTATCCATAGAGATCACACATTTGGAGCAGAATTTGATAATGAAGTTCTAAAAAATTTACAAGAATCTGGTAGGGAACCAAGTATAAACAAGCCTTGAATTTATTAATCAAATTTAATGCCCATAGCAGATAACTAGTTCATGATCCCCTGAAAATTATTCAGATGATCTGTCATCGCGGAACCATCGTGGTATTTCAAACCCAACATATGCTTTATCAGAAATATCTTGTTATTTCCAGTTTTTCGAGCATACAAACTTTCAAGGTGCTCCCATAGGGTCTGAGCATGTGTCTCCTCAGAAATATGGTTCAAAACATTATCGTCAACCCACTGTCTAATAAAGCCGCAAACCTGCCTGTGTAACAAACTTCACTCTTCATATGATTTATTATCAGGCTTTATAATGGCGAAGACAGGTAGATGAAAATTCTTGACACAAAGCAAATCTTTCATTTTGCTCTTCCAAATGGCATAATTTGTGCCATTCAAAGTAACCATTCTACTAGTGTTGACTTCCGTTGTTTATCACAAATATAAATACTATTTATTGTGAGACCAAAGTAATTCTTTTCTGATGTGGAAGTTCAGACTGTGCTGCAACCACAGAGCATACTCAGACAGAACCTCGACTCTGATACCACTTGTTAGGAATAAACCCCATAAAAATAGTATTCACAGTATTAGTGATAAATGCAGAACACTAAGTTATGGTTAAATCAGCAAGAATAGAAATGCAGCAATAATGACACCAAGATTTTACGTGGAAACCCTTATGAATAAAGGAAACATCACGGCCAAGAAGAGCAACTAATATTACTATAGCGATGAATTTTACACTGTGTAGTAACGAGTAAAAATACTCGTAAGACCACTACACCCACAAAAGAAGTAAACACTCTTTTGCTTTTTCCACCTCACTACAATATCTCTCACACCCTATTTTTCTTCACAAACTATTTTCTTATAGTTTATGGAATAACTTACTCTTTTTTCTCTCTCTTTGTTTGGTGTTAAATGAAAAAGCTAGAGCCCTCATTTTATAGGAGAAATGACTTACCTTTCCAATCAATCAAAATGGAGGATTGGTTGAAAAGTTTGCAATGCAAATTTCTTCCTTCTGCCAAACTTGCTGCCAAATCCAAGTCCAAGTGATTCGGCAACTTTAGACTTTTAGTAGTAGTTGGGGATGAACCCCACATGTTGGACGTTTTATTCTTGAGCTGTCATGTGTCCTTCCGTTATAAATAAGGGTAATTTTAAATTAAATTATAATGGTAGGGGTTCAAATATACTATTGTATAACAAAGGGTAAATTTAATAAATTTTTGATACTAAAGGGATATAATTGGCCCTTCTCTATAAAATAAAACATTCAATACATACGTATATTCTATTTGTTAAAACTTTCAAATTTTCAGGTAAAATTCTTCGAAATATACATCTTGTAATTATCATGAACTATATTTGCACCTCTCTTCCAAAAGGAAAAGACAGTAAAAATAGTAAAGTAATAGAATTAGCAAGAATTTGATGTTAAAATTCCAACATTACAATCTAAAGGAATAATATCAGACGTCTCTCTTTTCCCTTTCTATTGCCCCGGTCTCCAAAAAAAAAAAAAAACATAGAAAATGGAGTGTGTACAACTTTGCCCAGTTAACTAGCCATCTTCTCTTTAATTGCGAATGGCATTTTTACTGATCCAACCCACAGATTCCCATTTATTTCATTTACTTCACTGACAAATTTCCATCTTTTGCCCTTTGAGTCCTCTAAAATCTCCACTATATGGCCATCTTCACTAAGTCTAACTGCTAAACCACCCCCACCAAAACCATGACTTGCCAAGAAGGAATGGGCTTTAGTAATATCCAAAGGCATTTTAGCCAAATAATTTCTAATCCAAGTTTTGGAGAGAAACCAGTCCAAGAATTTGCTTCTTCTTGAGTTAACTCCCACCCAAAACTCTCCATTTTTGTTCCGTTTAATGTTGTCTGGAAAACCTGGGAGCTCTGAGACAACTTCAACACTGCCAGCTTGTGATGTTTTGAGCCAAAACTTGAAGATTTTGCAAGTTGTTGTCTCTGCAAAAAGGAGAAATTCACCATGTTTGCTCAAGGCTACTCCATTTGGGAACTTGAGATTCTTGAGGAGAACTGAGACTAGCTTGCTTTGCATGTCATATTTCATTAACCTTCCTGTGTTGTCACCACTAACTATGACCTCTACATAACTCCTGAACATTCAAAAGCATGAATCGCCATGTTAGCAATTTGGTCCACGGATAAATTTAATGAGTTCAACATTTATACTCTGACAACTGAATTCATTACACTATTGAAAGTAATGAATTCAAAATTTAATACTCTATTTAATAAAATTCTAGTGATTTTTCTGGGAAAAAATAACATTGTGTAGTCGCTCTCAAAATAATAGCAGGAAAATATATATATTCTGTATATTATATACAAAAATAATACTACACATTTTCGGATAAAAAATTTAAATAGTTTCTAGCACCGGTAAAAAGTGAAAAAAATACATTTTTTTACAGGCAAGTGTTACCTTCTTGAGAATGTAGTACTGCTATCTGTAAAATAGATGACTCCATGAGTTTGATCAATGCAGAGTGAATTGGTGAATCCAAAAGGAACACGTTCTGCCATTTTAGCAACTTTGGTAGCAAGGCCTCCATTTGGGCCTACAACGAGGAGGCCCAAATACGCATCAGCAATATATAGATCACCACTATTTTCATCAAAGTCCATTCCCAATGGGCGCCCACATCTGTGCTCATTATCAGTATGGTCATGAAAACCTTCACATCCGTTCCTGTTATTGCAGCCCAACTAAAAAATATTACATAAAGGAAAATTTACATGAGCGTGACACATGTTGATTTATTGCATTTTTTGTTTTTAAGAAGATATCCTTCCGCTATATTAGTATTCCAATCAAAATTGTATTCATTGACACAATTATTATATGCGAACGAATGCAGTTGATATTGATTGCTGGCAGCAAAACTTTTCTAGCGCGTGTTTGGCTAAGCTTATAAGCTGGTCAAACTGACTTTTAAACACTTTTGGCTTATCTACGTGTTTGGTAAAATTAAAAGTGCTTATAAGTTAAGTGCTTATAAGCAAAAAATAAGCCAAAAGTCATAGGTTGGTCTCCCCCAACTTATTAAATTTCAGCTTATAAGCACTTTAGGTTTGACCAAAATATTTACTATTTTATCCCTAAAATACTTCTTTTTAGAACAAACTCTTTGTACACCCAATTCTTCAACTACGTATTATTAATTTCAGCACTTTTATCCAAACACGTAACTATTTATTTTTTAAATCAGCTTCAGTACTTAAAAGTGCTTTTCAACAACTAATGCTTATCAGCTACTCTAAATCAGCTAAGCCAAACGAGCTCCTACTAATAGTAATTAAGCAAACTATACTTAATTAGGCTCTTATTAAATTATATATAGTGCTTTATGAAAGTTTCTCCTAAAATAAATTTGATTAAACATGGTTAAACATCCTATTGTATTTTTATCACTAAGAGATATATCAACGAACTCTTTTCACAACTTCAATTTGATTTGATTTTTGAAGCCTAGATTTGCCATAGATATTTGACAAGAAAGAAAGAGCCTCACAAAAATAATCTACTGGGGGACCATACCTTGTAAAATGCTCCAAAAAGGGAATACTTAATACTGCCGTTTATGCGGCCTTAAGGACGCCTACGATGATAGAATTCGGCAGTAGTTGTAGGATGTTCTGCTTGTAGTAGCGCCAAAACGTGCAATCACAAAATATATCGATTTGCTTAAAAAATAAATGAAGTTCATTTAATTATAAATTACACTCGATAATCTTAGATATATATATACTATCAAAATTATAAAGCAAAAAAATAACTTTTTATTTTGCTTTCTCGGTTTATTTATTGGTGTTCATATATATATACTGAAAGAAAGAGGAGAGAATTCATATAAATTCATGTATGTTTACCATTTTTTTTTCTCATTCACGTTATACCAACATTAATTCATAATTAAGTAATTAGGACTAGGTAGTAGCTAAGAAGCGGGAGGAAGGATTAATTTAATTTCACGAGGCGAGGGGTCGAGCTAGTTATTAGGTCATCCTTTTCTGTCTAAAAATGAGATAAATTAATTAAAATTAACGAGCATATATGATGTTTAATTTGAAAGAAGAAATATTTAAAATATTTTTTTTGTCACAGCTGAAATATTTAGGATATCTATGACTAGAAGTTGCAAGACCTAAAACTTTTATTATAGCAAGAATACATCAGGAGCAAAGGGGAATGTGAAGGATTATAGGATGTTTGTCTGTTTTACTCATTACGTACGCAATAAAACGAAAATAAAGGAACAAATTTTGTAGCTAAACAACAAAATTCGTTACTAATTCTACTTAACACAAATTATCAAAAATCTATTAGCTACAAGTAATTTAGTGAAAGATTAGGAACGAAATTTATAGATAATTCTAATTTGTTTGGTAAACCGTGGATTTCATGTCTAGTGATTGAATTTCCTTTATTTTTGTTTGGTTATATAGATATCAATTCTTCCAAGTGGTAATAAAAAAATTTAATTACAACCTGTTAAAAAAAAATTTGTATTAGCGTGGTGATGGGGAAAGGAGGGAAGGGGGTAGGAGAAGCGGAGAACTAAGTGAGTGATTCTGAACTACCAAAGTGTTTTATGTTGGAAAGTAGTCATGAAAGGAGCATGCTATACGTAATACGTTAGTTCCTTGTTGACTAGTTCTAGCTCTTTAATTACGTCAAGAACATGTTCTAATAAACGTAAGAATAAAGGGGAAAAAAAATAAAAAAAAAATAAAACCATACCTCTCCGGCGACGTGACGGCGAAATCCAGCCAGCGGCTCTCATTTCGGAGCCATTTGATAATTCGGCCATCAGAAACGCCGGCATAAGGACCATCACCGTGACGGTCAAAGGCAAAGCTCTCCGGCCCAACAGCGCCCACTATTCCAATTATTTCTGATTCTTCAAACCTTCTCTCTATTAATGGATTAATTGATGAATTTTGATCAAGTGATGCTGAGAAGAAGGACCTAGCTATCACAACAACAATAGCTGCCGCAAACGATAGCTTAAAGGTTGAGCTGGAGGTAGAAAACGCCATTAGCTAGAGGCTAAGTTTTTGGAGGAGTGAAAATATACTATATTAGATACGTGTGTGGGTTTAAACATGCATAAATTATATAGTTACTTAAATTTTGACGACATATAAAAGTAAAAAAATAGAAGAAGAGAAGTTTGCTGACTTTACATACAAATAATCAACTTAGTAAGATATGGGAAGGCCAGTGGTGCATGCAGAACTTACCCGTATTCTGGGATAGATGAGCTGTTTCCAAATACACCCCCGGCATCATTGCTTCCAAGAACTTCCCACCTTGCACTTGTGGAGACTCAAACTCACAACCTCTTGGTTGGAGTGGGGGTTGCATACCATCACACATAGTACTCTATCAAGAAGTTTTATTTTGTATCTCATACAACTTGTATGACATTAGTTGTATAGGGTTCCTTTTTTTCTCACAAAATTGTGGACCCCAATCTTACACTTCTGGATCCACAAAATTGGAGACAAAAAATTGCTTCATGCAACTAATGTAAGTTGTGATACACATAAGAAAATTTTCCCTACTCTATGCTCCATCCAAATAAATAAATCAGTTTCTATATAGTAGGACAAATAGCAAAATATTTAACTTTTCATAGTATTTCATTTGCATATTTCGAGATGTTTGTTAGATATATTTATACATTAAAAAATAATTTAACTATAAACTTTTTATTTTATCCCTATAAGTTGATTTACAATGACACGAATTTAGAACACCAATTTTGAGTATATTTCGTTTTTGTTAAATGATTGAGTACTAATAATAATCAAAAAGTAACCTCACATTAAAGTATATTCGATTCTTTGATTTTTATTTTATTTTCTTCTTTTCCTTATTTAGTGATAAGGAAGTTCATAAAATATTTCGCACAGGAACTTCTTGTATCCACATGATATCCCACAAAAGTTACACCAACTCTCTTCATTTTTCCTTCCGTTTTCTGTTTTCTTGTTCATTATATAAATTATTTCTGTCAGAGAAATATTTCTTTTAGATCTGATCTCTAATTATAGCTTTGTTTGAGACGTATAGTAACAATTAAGAAACTATAAACAATTGGGGGTGGAAAAACTGTCACATACTGAATGGGGTATTCAATTTCCATTCATTTCCTATTATCTCCATTTCTCCAAGCTTTTATTTGGATGGATGACACGTGTCTTATCTTTGTATCAATGGTCTAAATTTAATTATTTGGCACAATGTTTTAACCACAATTAAAATAATAGATATCTTTATATATTTACTCCTAAAAGATTTGACAATCCCATAACTAAAAGATTTGATAATCCCATAATTGTAGGAGCAAAATTCTGAATACTCATCAATTAATATATTTTTATTTGCTTTAAATCCTTTTGAATGTAAAAGGGAGCATGTAGAAAAAATATAAGTTTTTGAAATCTAGAATTTCAACAAGTTTTCGAAATTCATTCATTTAGTTTATGTTCAAAACTTATTTTCCACATCTCGTTTAATTTGTTTATCGATACAAAACGTAATAAACTTTAAACAATAATTAAGGTGGTATGAATTAATACCACAATGAGTTAGAGGATATCAATAACACCATAGTAAGAGCACATGTTAACAGAGGATAAATGCTACTCTCCTCTCCATACTTTTTTATTCTCTCGTCTTAATTTTTCATACCCCTTAAGAAATAATAAATAAAGTGCATAATTTACCATAATACACATATTAATTGATGCATATTTTATTGGATTTGAGAAGACGGTTTAAACCGAGTAATAAATATCATGGGTATAACAGAAAAAAATTGTCTTCTCTTGATATGTGTAAAGTGACAAGTAAAAATAAAAATATATTTTTAGTATGCATGCCAAGTAAAAGTGAAAAGAGAGAGTAATTAATTTTTTAGTCTTTGTTATTTGGTCCAAAATAATTATTTTTTTCTAAAACCAAGAAGGTATTAATTATTTGTTCAAAGTTATCCTTGCTAATGAACTAAACAAATTTCTATAAAAATCTTTACATATATGAAACTTAAATTTTCCTTATAGAATGAAATACCCTTGAAAACGGTTCAAATCCCGCTTTCTACGATATGAATTTAACCAAGAATAATATTACAAATTATTCACCCAATGATTTGCTTTCCCTGGTTAAAGTTGTTATAGATGATGCGATCCACAAAAGTTGTCTTCTCTTAGTAGCTAACTTGCAATATTTATATGGTTAAAATTAAAAGGTACATATTGTGATAGTAAAGCAGAAAGGTCCAATATGTATGTAAAAACAAACAACAAGCCATATGGAGTTTCTCTCTCTGATCTATGAGATTTGAGTCTTAGCCACAAATGAGTTTGGTATATTATGTCACACAAAATACGCTACCAAACTAAGGTACAAAATTGTATGATTTCTTTTGGCACTATATCATGGTTATATTATTGAATATGAATAAGGCAATTTTGGGTTGCGGCCCTATATGATAAGATAGAACACCATATGCTTGATTTTGGTGTTTTCTGTTTCCCCGCAACCCTAAAATAACGGTAATGTTATTTATATATTCTTTCAAATTATGCAGGTACAGGTGTCTTGCAGTCTAGACAGCCAAGAAGCTACCAACTTACGTAGCCTGCTGAAGGATTGTGACATTATATTATCCTTTTTAAAATAAATTTTGACACCATGGTTAGGTTAAAGAAATCCCATTCTTTATTATTACGTGACGTGCCATTTACTCATATTACATTACATTATTGCTGTCATTTACTTTATTTATATGTGGCATAAAACTAGGGGCGAACTAAACCAAATCGCAAATCGCATCAAACCGACAAACCGAGTCAAACCAAAAAAAAAAATTCAATTAGTGGTTTGGTTTGATTTGGTTTGGTATTTAAAAAAAAAAAATCCGACTATAAATGGTTCGGTTTGGTATTAACTAAAAAAAACCAACCCGCAACTAAACCAACCCGATATTATATATATATATATATATAATCTTTTATATAATTTTATACATAAACTTTTTTATTATAATATAACTAATATAATTGTCTTTAACTTAGTTTATATTTTTTAAACATCAGGTTTGGGCTACAATTTTTATGCCCACTGCCCATAGATTCAGTTAGGTAAAAAAGCCCACATACCACTACACTCAACCTAATTATTGATTTAGTTCACTTGCAAAGTTGGAGAGAAGAATTATTTCGTTCACTTCCAAGTTCAGAGAGAAGCAAACCCTACAGTTGCACATCTTGAGCTCTTCCTTTTTAATTCAAGTTAACTTCATCCGATTCAAGTTCAGTTCGTCCCTACTCAGTTTAATTCGAATCAACTTATATTGATTTGGGGTAAGTCTAATCTCTATTTCAGATACTTTTTATAAGCATAAGCTTTGAGATTTGGTTAATCTTTTATCTTTTAGTTTTGTATCATAAGCTAATAAGTATTTCTTTGAGATTACAACTTTCTATACCATGCGCAGTGACTCTCTTTTCGGAAAGAAACTACACATTCTGCATCGGATGTGGAGATAATTATCAACATTCTTCCGACTATGCCAACGACATCTCAACATCAAGGTATAAGCACTCCTCATCGACGCACTCCTCCTAAAAAGCAAAAAAGAACAACTCCTCTAGTATTTTCTAAATTTGAGAATACTGGTAGAGAGACGTGTGAGATTTGGGAATATTTCTCCAAATTTATTGCAAAAGGAGGTAAATGAAGGACAAAATGCAATTATTGTCCCAAAACCTTTGCTGTCGAAAGCATAAATGGGACTACTACGTTATGGACACACATAAATATGAAATGTCACAAGTCCCCCTTTAGGTTTGTTGATAAGAGACAATCCACATTAAAACCTACCAAAGAAGGTTGGCTAGGAGGTGTTTTGGGTTCTACTGAAAGGGTGGTGTATAATGTGGATGAGATTAGGAGGGCCATTGCCGAATTTATAATTACTGATGAGCAACCATTTAGAGTTTTTGAGGGAGAAGGATTTAAGAAACTAATGGCTAAAGCTTTGCCAAATTTTGAATTACCTTCTCGTGTAACTGTTGCTCGATATTGTTTGAAGATTTATCAAGAAGAGAAAGAAAAGCTTAAAGAGCTTATCAAGAACCAACGTGTATGTCTTACTAGTGATACATCGACATCACTTCAAAATTTCACTTATATGGTTGTCACTGCACATTGGATTGATGATCAATGGAATCTACAAAAGAGAATTCTAAACTTTTTCCAAATACCAGATCACAAGGGTGAGACTATCGCTAAGGGGATTGAGGAATGTTTATTAGGTTGCGGCATTGAGAACTTGTTTACAGTGACCTTAGATAATGCAACTGCTAATGATGCCGCTATTAAGCATTTGAAGGTGCTTATTGATGATTGGAAAAGGGGTGTCACACCTCCTTTTGGCGCGCCCGCTACCCGGGGGGTAGAAGCGCAAGGGAGTTTTTCCAATTTAAGTGACAATATTCGAAACGGAATTATTTTATTTATTTTTAGAGTCGCCACTTGGAATAAATTATGGTGTCCCAAGTCACCGATTTATTTAAATCCCGAATCGAGGAAATTTCGACTTTCCAAATGAAGTCTGCGAACCAGAAATTCTAAGTAAGGAATTCTGTTGATCCGAGGGAAGGTGTTAGGCACCCCCGGATCCCGTGGTTCTAGCACGGTCGCTTCAATTATTATAAATGGCTAAAAATACCTGATTTTATACATGTTTATAAATTATATGCTCCAATTAAACCTTTTAAACCACTATATTAATTTGAAACCATGCCAAAAGAAAGACTAATTGCAACATAGACTCGGACTTTTGACAGATAGGTGAATATATATAAAAAAAAGTATTCGGATTATTTATTTGAAACTATGCCGATTAAAACCATTGTAAAAATAACCCAAAAAAAAATCAATTTACTTAACAGTGTATCCCTTAAAATTATTTCCAATTAAAGAATCATACCAAATGATATATTATTTCCTAGCTTTTTGATTTATGGCCGGAGATTGAATGACAAGATATAAGCTAACGGAAAATTGATCAAAATATGCGAAATAGAAATAATTCACCTTGATCCAATTATTAAAAAGTAAGATTGTTTACTATCCTTAATCCGATGTTAATTAGCGAAAGCAAGACTATGCGATTAAAATCGATCTAACGTTGGCATCTAAAACCCGGGCTAACTTATCTTGTCTACTTAAGTACAAATAGATTTCAAGGGAAAATCAAGTGAAGAAATTCAAAAAATGATTCAAAATACCTTGCATTAATAATTAACATCAACCAAATTAATACCTTAAACATGCTTAAATTACTTGACTTTAACAAATTACCAATTTAACATATCAAGGAAAATCTCAATCCGTATTGGCTAGCTTTACTTGCATGGATCTAAATATATGCTAACAAAAATAGAAACTAGTTAAACATAACGAAAACTAAACGATAGTCTAAAAATAAATCAAGATTACAATACAAGCCTAACGGATTTTATTTCGAATTATTCATAACGAAAGTAAGAACTAAATAGACATACATAACGGTGCGCGCTCTTAAACCCTTAATGCCTAACAGTACAATCCTTAATACAACTAACACCCCCAATTTAATGGATATCTAACAAAATTATTCATATGATGGCTTCGCGGCGATATTCAAAACATTCTTTCATTTCGTTTTCAGTAAAAGAATAGACAGCCCATAGATGTGTACCTGGAATTTCAAGCAAGAAAAATGGAAGAGAAAATCAGTAGGCAGCTCCAAACAGAACAAACAACAACAGGAACAGTAGCTAGCGCAGGTTCAGGAATCCAGGAGTAGTAAACCAGAGACCAACAACAAAGCCAAAGGTGATTTGAAACCAAAACAGAGAAATCAGCAAAACAAGAAAAGGCTAAACAGAACAAACTTAGTGAAGAAAAACTGGGGTTGTTTGTGAACGGAAACAACAAAAGGTTTGATTCAAAGTGTTTGTCAAATCTGAAATTAGTGCAAAATCAGTTTCGAAGTGTTTGTCAAATCTGTTTCTTTCAAAGTGTATATGAAGGAGAGACTTTCTTCCAGATTCTAAATGTGTGTAAAATCTGCTTTACTTTCTCTGTGTTTCTATTTTTTCCAGTGAATGTATCTCTCTGTCTGTGTGTGTTCACTGTGTGTGTTTTCAGAGAGTATATCACTGTGTGTTTGTATCAGTGTGTGTCCCCTTGTTTTCCAGAGAATGTTCTCTTTTATAACCTATAGATCCCAATCAACAGCCCTTCCTTTTCAGTTTCAGATCTGTCCAGCACCTATTATTCCCCCTTTTCAAACCTTTTTCAGCTGTATATTCCCTCCCATGTGCATCTCTTTACCTTCTAATCACTACTCCCATGTTATCTACTTTTCTCACCTTTTCAAAATACTAAACCAAGCCAGCAAGTCCTCTTTTTATTAAGCAATTTTAAACTAAGTGGTGTATTAGATTAAGTGATCCAAAGAATATCCTCTGACAAACTACACACCAGCACACCATTTCAAACTTTTGAATACCAAAACAAACTTGAAACTTCAGTTAGGAATGCAGCTATAACCAACCTACATTCTAAATGCACACTTAGCCAACAAATGCAATCTTAAACTCAGAAGACTGTCCAGTTATCCGTAAACTCGGCAATATATACACATTAGGATTCAACAACATCCAAACCAAATTGATTAACAGGGAGCTTAACCAATGAGTCGAACAAATCAACAAAGCGACTCAAATCCTCAAACAAACAATGCAACAGAAATCTCCACGAAAAATAAAAAATAGTAACATTTAACTATCGACCAAACTCTGTATCCTGGTTCGTAACGGATTTAAACGACATACAATTGATCGATAATCGATAACAAACAATCACAAAAACAGCGATTCAAGCAATTCTCGGCTAGAATGTAACAATATGAAACCAATCGTCAATCATCCGACTAATTGATTGCAACATATGATTGATAACAATTAATCGACGAATCAACGATTTCGGCAAGTCTCGGCCAAACCAACAAAAAAAATGTAGAACACAATCATTTGACGATATGAATCGAAGGGAATATGCATTCCAACATTCAAACAACGATCAATCGATTATGATACGTACAATCGACAAACAAACAATCTCAAAACAGTGAATCAAAGGATTTCGGCCAAAACAGTCCAAAATGAAGAATTGGCTATTCGACGAAGTATCGAATCGAGTTCTTATCTCATAACTTCATCATTCATAACAGATAATCAGAAGCGAGCAAGTCGACCAAATAAAAGGTCCCAAATAGATGAAGAAGAAAGAAAATTCGGAAACATCCGAGAGAAGAAAAAAATCAAACAACGAATGAAACTACGAAAACAATTAACTAAATTGACGAGTCTAATTAAATAAGAACGGAAAAGAAAAGAAATACCTTGAAGAGAAGAAATCGGAATGAACAAACTTGGGACAAATCTCGGTTTTGACTTCGAAATTGTATTTTGGGAATCAAATGGACCTTAATTGAAATGTTTTCAAGCGAAAACGAATCAATTAAGGTCTATTAGACCCCAATTTCTTCAAAAAAAATCCGAAAATAAATCCCTAAATCGAAATTTAGGGTTCTTGCAATTCGTTTTGGGGCTTGATGGTTTTGGGTATGAAATAGAGACGAAAACGATGATAAGAGTGGTGTTGCGTGGTTGTCGGATTTTAAACAGAGGAAGAGATGAACAAACGACGCTTTGGTGTTCCTAAGGTTGGGGTGTTGAAGCTTCATTTTTGTTTCTTGTCTGGGTCAGGTTGTTGGTTCATCTTCGAGTGGGAAAAGGGCTAGCGACGACGATTATTTAGGGTTCAGGTCATGGGGTCATTTGGTGTATGAAGGGTGGCCGGCGTGTGAGGGTCACGGCGGCCAGTGTGGTTGTTAGAAGGGTTGGCGGCGGCTGGGAGAATGAAGGAGAAGGATTTAGGATTTTGGGTAAATTAAAATCTGATTTGGGTCTTTGGGTAATTTAGAATAGGTATTTAAATCGAAACCGTTGGATTAAGTGATCCAACGGCTTAGATTAAATGGGGCTAACCGGGTCGGTTTAGGCATTGGGCGGATCCGGGTGTTGGGGTTTGGACTGGGGTTATTTTAGTTTTTTGGGCCTGGGATTTAATTAAGAAGTGGCCCAATCCGATTTAATTCCTCTTCTTTTCATTTGATTTTGTTTTCCTTATCTCTTTAATTTAATTTTCTAATTAAAACAAAAATTACACTACAAAATCAATTAAATTATAAGAAATACTAATTAAGTTATATTAACAATTAACACACTCAATTTAAACATCAATTAAATATAAATCACACAATTGGGACATTAAATACTAGAAAAGCAAAAAATACATATTTTTGTGATTTTATTTTGTAAAAATAAACTTAAACTAACCCTAATTGCAAAGTTAGATCAAAAAATGTAAATATGACCTATTTTTGTATTTTTATTAATTTAAACACATATAATCATGCATATACAAATGCAAACAATTACCAAAAATAACACAAAAATTCACAAAAATACACATCGTAAAAAATAGACAATTTTTGTTTTGATTTTGTGGGAGTAATTCATGTTAGGCAAAAATCACGTGCTCACAGCTACCCCTCTTTGCGTGTAAACTCGAAGAGTTTTCGTGCAAAGATAACCGAGCAAATACGAGCGATTTTTGCCCATTTGAATACTTCGTGTGAAGCATTTTGAAAGAGTTTTGACCGAGCCTTTGCTTCGGAGGCCTCCTACATATCCTGGGCTAAACAGGAATCAGGTCAATGTAGTTCGGGAAGTTTTGGTAGCTGGGACTACCGTGGACTGACACTTTGCTGTTACTGTTGCTATCGTTGCTGTTGTTGCTGCTTACTGCTCACTGACCTCCTTATTACATCAAAAGGAAATTAAAGTTGAACTAGCTATGCTATCAAACTATGAGTTACAAGATTCCTATCTATAATTCTCTTGAAAACTTGATCTTGAATCTTAGCTGATTTGCTGTAGACCTCGATCTGAATCTTGATGCTCCACAAGCTGTACGTGCTCGTTTATTTCTGTAACATTGAGTGAAACGGAGTCGGCGGAGCTTGTTACTTCAATCATCTTCTGAGCAATCCGCGCCTTTGTTTACTCCACCGTTTGAAATCTTTTCTCTCGGTTCTTTTCTTTTTTTCTTCACTCCGGATTGATGTTCCATTTGTAGGTTATCTCGATCCTTGCATCCCGAGGTCAAACCTATTTAGACAACAAAACAAACAAACGAACGAAATTTTTCTGCCCCAGTTTTGCTAGGAAAATTTCGTGAGTTAGTTGTGACACAGAAAGTGATTAAAAGACTCTTTGGTATTGGGTAAGAAAGTCATGGTTTCACAAAGGTTCAAACGCTTTCTGGCCGGGATTTTGTAGAAGAGTTTCACGGCTTTCTGGCCGGAATTCAAACAATATCTAACGATTTTGGCCGTCAGATCCTCGGTTTTTTGGCCGGGGTAAAAATAAATGGCTCCGCAGTTTTCTGACTGGGGAGATCCTCGGTTTTCTGACCGGGATAAAAGTTTCACGGCTTTCGGCCGGAATTCAAACAATATCTAACGGTTTTTTGGTCGTCAGATCCTCAGTTTTTTGGCCGGGGTAAAAATAAATGGCTCCGCGGTTTTCTGACTGGGAGATCCTCGGTTTTCTGACCGGGATAAAAGTTTCACGGCTTTCGGCCGGAATTCAAACAATATCTAACGGTTTTTTGGCCGTCGGATCCTCGGTTTTTTGGCCGGGGTAAAAATAAATGGCTCCGCAGTTTTCTGACTGGGAGATCCTCGATTTTTTGACCGGGTATAAAAGTTTCACGGCTTTCGGCCGGAATTCAAACAATATCTAACGGTTTTTTGGCCGTCAGATCCTCGGTTTTTTGGCCGGGGTAAAAATAAATGGCTCCGCGGTTTTCTGACTGGGAGATCCTCGGTTTTCTGACCGGGATAAAAGTTTCACGGCTTTCCGGCCGGAATTCAAACAATATCTAACGGTTTTTGGCCGTCGGACCCTCGGTTTTTGGCCAAGGTTAAAATAAATGGCTCCACGGTTTTCGATCGGGAGATCCTCGGTTTTTGACCGGGAAGAAGAGTGTCACGGCTTTCGGCCGGAATTCAAACAATGCCTAATGGTTTTTGGCCGCCGGACCCTCGGTTTTTTGGCCGAGGTTAAAATAAATGGCTCCGCAGTTTTCGGACTGGGAGATCCTCGGTTTTTGACCGGGAAGAAGAGTTTCACGGCTTTTTGGCCGGAATTCAAACAATGCCTAACGGTTTTTTGGCCGCCAGACCCTCGGTTTTTTGGCCGAGGATAAAATAAATGGCTCCGCAGTTTTCTGACTGGGAGATCCTCGGTTTTTTGACCGGGAAGAAGAGTTTCACGGCTTTCTGGCCGGAATTCAAACAATGCCTAACGGTTTTTTGGCCGCCAGACCCTCGGTTTTTTGGCCGAGGTTAAAATAAATAGCTCCGCAGTTTTCTGACTGGGAGATCCTCGGTTTTCTGACCGGGGATAAAAGTTTCGCGGCTTTCCGACCGGAATTCAAACAATATCTAACGGTTTTTGGCCGTCGGATCCTCGGTTTTTTGGCCGAGGTAAAAGTAAATAGCTCCGCGGTTTTCTGACTGGGGATCCTCGGGTTTCCGACCGGGATAAAAGTTTTGCGGCTTTCGTACGGAATTCAAACAATATCTAACGGTTTTTTGGTCGTCGGATCCTCGTTTTTTGGCCGGGTAAAAATAAATGGCTCCGCAGTTTTCTGACCGGGAGATCCTCGGTTTTCCGACCGGGATAAAAGTTTCACGGCTTTCGGTCGGAATTCAAACAATATCTAACGATTTTTTGGCCGCCGGATCCTCGGTTTTTGGCCGGGGTAAAAGTAAATGGCTCCGCAGTTTTCGACCGGGGAGATCCTCGGTTTTCTGACCGGGGATAAAAGTTTCACGGCTTTCGGCCGGAATTCAAACAATATCTAACGGTTTTTGGCCGTCGGATCCTCGGTTTTTGGCCGGGGTAAAAGTAAATGGCTACGCAGTTTCTGACTGGGGAGATCCTCGGTTTTCTGACCGGGATAAAAGTTTCACGGCTTTCGGCCGGAATTCAAACAATATCTAACGGTTTTTTGGTCCGTCAGATCCTCGGTTTTTTGGTCGTGGTAAAAGTAAATGGCTCCGCAGTTTTCTGACTGGGGAGATCCTCGGTTTTCGACCCGGGATAAAAGTTTCACGGCTTTCGGCCGGAATTCAAACAATATCTAACGGTTTTTGGCCGTCGGATCCTCGGTTTTTGGCCGGGGTAAAAGTAAATGGCTCGCAGTTTTCGATCGGGGAGATCCTCGATTTTCGACCGGGATAAAAGTTTCCGGCTTTCGGCCGGAATTCAAACGATATCTAACTGTTTTTTTGGCCGTCGGATCCTCGGTTTTTGGCCGGGGTAAAAATAAATGGCTCCGCAGTTTTCGGACTGGGAGATCCTCGGTTTTCTGACCGGGATAAAAGTTTCACGGCTTTCGGCCGGAATTCAAACAATATCTAACGATTTTTTGGCCGTCGGATCCTCGGTGTTTTGGCCGGGGTAAAAGTAAATGGCTCCGCGATTTTTTTGACTGGGGAGATCCTCGGTTTTCTGACCGGGGATAAAAGTTTCACGGCTTTCTGGCCGGAAAGACCCTCGGTTTTTTCGACCGGGGTCCAAACAGATATTGGACTGATATGATTTGATTCTCTTTTTCGGAGTTTTCATTTTCTTTTCTTTCATTCTTTTTTTTGGCCTTCTTTTAGGCGTTCTTTTTAACCATCAACAAATGCATAGGATAAATCTCTAAAAAGAAACTTACCTTTTTATGTGTTTTCCTTGTTCCAAAGCCATTTCAAAGCTTGCGTATTTCACTTATTTGAGTGGTACCTTCTTCTTGCACAATTAAACAGACCTGCTTTCAACAAAGAACATTTTATCAGTTGAAAAAGTGGTTGGCTTTGCGGCCTTGGTTATCTTCATTGCTTGATCGTTTCCCCATTTCCATTGAGAAGTTTGCTACCAATTGTCTTTGGGGTGACTTCCTTTCGAACCGACCGGGTTCATTCCCGGAATTCCATGGGGATTTTCCGTGTGGGTTCCATCCTTCTGCCTTATTCCGTCTCTTCTAAGACCTTAACCTTTGATTTCCGTTTCCTTTCTAAACTCTTTTTCTTTGGAAACAATCGATCATTACGATCCAATCGTGGATTGTAACAATACACCACTGAGGTTGTTTTTCTTTTCTTCTTTACCAGGCGGAGTCCTGTAAAACCGGTCCTGTCACCTTCCTTTGTAATAGTTTCAGAATTAAAATTAAACCGAAAGGGATTCAAAGAAGAAGAATGAATCAAAGAATGGAAAAACGTATCAAAGATAGAGGAGTCCCTTTCGAGGGAGAAAAGAAGGACTTATCTGAGGTATATGCTGACTTTAACCAACATGACATGCTCCTTGGATTAGATGCTTGATCGTCACAAAACTCCCATTTTCTTATGAACCAAAACGGGTCTACATTTCCGAGCTAAGGAGCCGTGCCAGGACCTCTTGTGGTGAAACAAACTTTTCGGTTGATAGCGCCCTTTTGCGGGTTTTCGCCAATCGACCTCTCTCATTTCTCTTCTTACCATCGCCAGATAGCACTCTTTGCGAGTTTTTACCAACAGGCTCTCTCATTTTGTATTCTTTACTTCCATCGTCTTATGGTGCCCGAAGGTTTTCACCAATAAGACTCTCTCATTTTATTTCTTTTCATTCCAGGAACTTCGGATCGCAACAATGATGTTTTCACAACTTCCAATCGATCTTGAAGGACTTGTACTCGGTTTGGGTAACAAAAGTTGTAGACAAAATTACAACTTCGGAATCATCTTGACGGATCTTAAACCGAATCAACAATATCATCTGCCCCAGTTTCATTTTTTGGGGAAACTGGGATTTTTGGTTTGGTGTGACTGAACCTCAGGGAGAGGTTGCCTACGTATCCTTTCGGAATCAAGTCAGAACGTAGTTCAGGAACTTTGTTTTTGTTTTGTTTTGTTTTGTTTTTTTTTTTTTTTTTTTTTTTTTTTTTTTTTTCCAAAGAGGGTAGTCAAAGAAAGGTAACCGGCTCAAAGGGTTTACAAAAAGGGTTGGTAGTGTTTGGGTAGCGGGAATAAAAGCCTTCAATCATTTCGACTTGTGAGGACCTCATTGAAGCAAGTTCAGACATAATACCTTTTCACAGCATCCGCATTCACAGCCGTTTCAGGATCTTTTCCTTCCATGTCTCCCAAGTATAATGCTTATCTTGGCAGTATCTTCCTGATGATGTATGGTCCTTTCCAATTAGGAGCGAATTTCCCTTTCGCATCCTCATGATGTGGAAGAATGCGTCTTAAAACCAACTGACCTACTTCGAAATTTCTCGGTCGTACTTTCTTGTTGTAAGCGCGAGCCATTCTTTGTTGGTACAGTTGTCCATGACAGACTGCAGCCATCCGCTTTTCATCGATCAAAGTTAATTGTTCCAAACGAGTCTTAACCCACTCGCTATCTTCAATCTCTGCTTCAACAATTGTACGAAGTGAAGGAATTTCTACCTCTGCCGGTATCACGGCTTCAGTTCCATAGACTAGCAGGTATGGAGTTGCTCCCACCGATGTGCGTACTGTAGTACGGTATCCCAATAAAGCGAACGGTAATTGTTCATGCCATTGTCTAGAACTTTGGATTGTCTTTCTCAAAATCTTCTTAATGTTTTTGTTTGCTGCTTCCACGGCACCATTGGCTTTGGGCCGATAAGGGGTGGAGTTCCTATGCGTTATTTTGAATTGCTCGCATATTTCTTCCATCAAATGACTGTTCAAATTCGCAGCATTGTCCGTGATGATAGTTGCGGGTATACCAAAACGACAGATAAGATTTGAGTGTACAAAATCCACCACCGCTTTCTTGGTGACTGATTTGAGAGTGACGGCTTCGACCCATTTTGTGAAGTAATCAATAGCCACCAATATGAATCGGTGTCCATTTGAAGCTTTCGGCTCAATCGGGCCGATAACATCCATTCCCCAAGCGACAAATGGCCACGGTGCTGACATAGGATGCAACTCAGTTGGAGGTGCATGAATCAGATCTCCATGTACCTGGCATTGATGGCATTTTCGGACAAAACCGAAACAATCTTTCTCCATGGTCATCCAATAATAACCCGCTTGAAGGATTTTCTTGGCTAAGACATACCCATTCATATGAGGTCCGCATACTCCTGCATGTACTTCGTGCATGATTCTTCCTGCTTCTTCGGCATCAACACATCTTAAAAGGTTAAGATCTGGGGTTCTTTTGTACATGACCTCGCCGCTCAAAAAGAAACCACCTGCATGTCTCCTAATGGTCCTCTTTTGATCTCCAGTAGCATGTTCTGGGTATTCTTGCGTTTTCAGAAATCTCCCGATATCGTAATACCATGGCTTGACGCTCGGTCCTTCTTCGATTGCATTGCAATAACCGTGGCTTTCCCCTGATTTGAATTTCTAAGGGATTGACATGGGCGTTACCCGGATAAGGTAGCATTGAAGCTAAAGTGGCAAGTGCGTCGGCTAGTTCATTGTGACATCGTGGGATATACCTGAATTCTATCGATGCAAATCGCTTGCCAAGAATATTCACGTGCTGTCGGTAAGGGAGGAGTTTAACGTCCCGAGTTTCCCATTCACCTTGAGATTGTTTGATAATTAGATATGAATCTCCCATGATCAACAGATCTTCGACGCCCTGATCAATTGCCATGTTCATGCCCATGATACAAGCTTCATACTCAGCCGTATTGTTCGTGCAGAAGAAACGGAGCCTAGCCGTGGCCGGATAATGCTGACCAGCAGGAGAGATCAAGATTGCCCCAATCCCTACACCTTTAGCGTTTACCGCCCCATCGAAAAACATTTTCCAAGCATGACCGTCTTCCGAAACAACTTCTGTCGTATTTACCTCTTCATCAGGAAAGTAGGTATTCAATGGTTGATACTCTTCGTCAATCGGGTTCTCGGCCAAATGGTCTGCCAATGCTTGGGCCTTCATTGCCGTGCGAGTGACATATACTATGTCAAACTCAGTGAGCAGGATTTGCCACTTTGCCAATCTTCCGGTGGGCATCGGTTTCTGAAATATATACTTCAAAGGATCCAACCGAGTAATGAGGTGAGTCGTATGGGCTTGGAGGTAGTGTCTCAATTTCTGAGCGACCCAAGTTAAAGCACAACACGTTCTTTCCAGCAAAATGTACTTGACCTCATAACTGGTGAATTTCTTGCTCGGGTAGTAAATCGCCTGCTCTTTCTTCTCCGTCGCATCACGTTGTCCGAGAACACAACCAAAAGAGTTTTCCAAGACTGTTAAATACAAGAAAAGAGGTCTCCCTGGCTCTGGCGGGACTAAGACCGGAGGGTTTGACAAATATTCTTTGATCTTGTCAAAAGCTTCTTGGCATTCAGTTGTCCATTTGATTGCAGCGTCTTTCTTCAACAACTTGAATATGGGTTCACATGTGGAAGTCAACTGAGCGATGAACCTACTAATGTAGTTCAGTCGGCCTAGAAGACTCATTACATCTTTCTTTGTTCTCGGGGGAGGTAAATCCCGGATGGATTTTATCTTTGTGGGATCTAATTCAATACCTCTTCTACTGACTATGAAACCCTAAAAGTTTACCTGACGGGACTCCAAAAGCGCATTTGGCCGGATTCAGTTTCAAATCGTACTTCCGCAACCTCTCAAAGAATTTCCTAAAGTCTCGCACATGATCGCCTTGAGTTCTGGATTTGATGATCACATCGTCCACGTACACCTCTATTTCCTGATGCATCATGTCGTGGAAAATGGCAGTCATAGCTCTCATGTATGTTGCTCCTGCGTTTTTCAAGCCGAATGGCATGACTCGGTAACAGTAAGTCCCCCAAGGTGTGGTAAAAGCAGTCTTCTCGGCGTCCTCTTCATCCATCAACACTTGATGATATCCCGTGTAACAATCCACAAACGATCTGTATCTCATGTTTGGCACAATTATCAACAAGGATGTGGATGTTCGGTAAAGGAAAGTTATCTTTAGGACTCGCTTTATTCAAATCTCGGTAGTCAACACATACTCGAGTTTTTCCGTCTTTCTTTGGCACGGGCACAACATTAGCCAACCACGTGGTGTATTGTACCACTCGGATTACCCCCGTTTTCAACTGCTTAGTGATTTCTTCTTTGATTTTATCACTGATGTCAGTCTTGAACTTTCTTTGCTTCTGTTGCACTGGGCGACAGTCAGGGTAGATTGGTAATTTGTGCACCACTAGATCAGCTCCTAATCCTGGCATATCATCGTAAGACCAAGCAAACACATCTTTAAATTCAAACAAGAGTTGGATTATTGCATCTCGTGTTTTCTCATCTCTGTGTGGATGCTTATCTTGGTCTCTCGGACCTCTTCATCGGTTCCCAAATTAACCGGTTCGGTGTCATTCAAGTTTGGCTTAGGTTTATTCTCGAAATGTTCCAATTCTCGATTTATTTCCCTAAAAGCCTCGTCTTCATCGTATTCCGGTTCTTGGTTCATTATTTCCAGATTAGGTGGCGTGTTCGGATTTGAGCATGAGTTCCGCAAGCATGTCATGTTATTTAAAGCCGCATTATTAGGACCGAAAAGGAAGAATAAATAACAAAATTAGAAAGAGTGCAAAAGTAAGGAAATATTTATTTTATTTTCTTGGAATTTTCTGAAAACAAACAAATTACATTGGGGAAACCAAAAATACAAGAAAACAAAGAAAAACATCCAAGCTACATCCCGAAGTAACTTGTGATGAAGGAAAAACGACAGGACAAATCTACCAGAACTCCTGCCTGATTGGGAAGGGTGTGGCTTTCCAATTTTGCAATTTAGCTTCGGGGCCCACATACAGCACCTCAGCGGTGCTTGTTCTTTCTCCCGATTGGACCATATTAACATCATAGAGCATTTGCCTCATGGCCCCACATATGTCTTCAATTTCCTCCGCTGTAAAGACCTCGTCTTCTTCTTCACTGTACCTTGGTCGGACAAAAGTTTGGTACGGATGTGGCAATGGTTGCGGCAGAACCCATCCTTTCTCCTTTCTCTTGTTGGCCCACCTCTCGTCTTCAGGGGTTGGGCGAAAGCCCCCTCCGAAAAACTTTTCAGCTACAGGTAAAGTTATCAGCTTCGGCACTCCTTGTAGGGACTTCCCCAAACCTTTTCCTGGCCGGAAGCCATGTTTAATCATTTCTTTCGCCACCATGATGGAGGCATTAGACAAAAAAGGTTGGGGGAGAGGGTTCCCTTCTTCGTGTTGATCTGCCAACACAATCTCGAAAGCTTGATAGACAATGTTTTCGCTTCCCGCTTCCGCTTCCAAGAAAGGGATGGATGGATCTCGATAAATTGATTGCTCGTCTTCACCGTGGACCACAAACTCTTGTCCCTTGTGCTCAAATTTCAACATCTGATGGAGGGTAGAGGGCACAGCTCCGGCCGCATGAATCCATGGTCTCCCTAGAAGAAAATTGTAAGAAGTATCCATATCCAAAACTTGGAATGTCACTTCGAAGTCCACCGGGCCGATGGTCATAATTACATCAATCTCTCCGACAGTATCTCTTTTCACACCGTCAAAAGCTCGCACACATATATTGTTAGGCCGAATCCTTTCGGCTCCGATTCCTATGCGGCCTAAAGTGGAAAGCGGGCATATGTCCACCCCCGAACCCCCATCAACCATGACCCTCTTCATATAGTAGCCTTCGCTTTTGACAGTCAAATGTAAAGCTTTGTTGTGGGCGGCACCCTCCAAAGGCAAATCAGCTTTACTGAAGGAAATCTGATTGATCGCGAAGAATCTTTCTGTCATTCTTTCAAGTTGTTCGGATGAAGTCTCAATAGGCACGTATGCCTCATTCAAGGCTTTTAGCAAAACCTTTTGATGTTCAGTAGACTTCATTAGAAGGGACAACATCGACACTTGCTCTGGGCATTTACGCAGTTGGTCTATCACCTCATAATCAAGCATTTGCATCTTTTGAAAAAAGACCTCTGCCTCTTCAGCACTTACAGGTTTCTTTGACGGGAAACGCCTTTGTGTGGCGTTATTTACCTCCTGTGTGTTTAAGTACTTTTGTCCTAGGACACTCTCAGATGAATTTCCCACAATCTCTTTCCCTTTGCGCATAACAAGTGTTCGTTGGTAGCTCCAGGGTACTGCGGATGGATCTGTCATTGGTTTTTGTTGCACGCGTGCAATAACCACAGGTTCATCTGGTTTTCGGGCCACATAAGTTCCCTTTGGTACATACATTGATGTTTCTCTCTTTAAATGGAACTTCTTGGGGGCACCTATGGACAATGGTTTTTCCACTCTACCTCGTGGGAGGTAAAGGACTCCGCCCTTCCGAGACGATGCTTTCAATTCAATCGTCTTTTCGGATTTGGTTTCAAGAGCTTCAACCTTTTTCCCCATTTTCTCTTATTTCGGGGTAGCCTCAGGACGCTTCTCTATGTTGGCGATGGCGATTATCGCTTTCAAAGCCGGGTCAAATTCTTTGTCGTCACAAATCATCCGAATCACCGGTCCGTTGTTGTGGGCTGGTAATGGGTTGTTTGTCACATTTGGGATGTCTTCATCTGCGAAGACTATCCTCCCTTGATTGATCAATTCTTGCACTGCCTTCTTTAACGTCCAACAATTGTCAGTACTGTGTCCTTCAACACCTGAATGATATGCACAGTATATCCCCCTCTGGTAGGTAGGAGAGTCTGGATTCTGCCTGTTCTGCGGAACATGCTGCAATAGGTTTTCTTGCCCGAGTTTTGGGAAAAGAGTGGAATACGGCTCCCCAATCGGTGTAAAGCTCGTTTTGGGTTGCTCACGGTGGCGAGCGTTATTTGGCCGTGGATTATACTGGTTTGGGTAAGGAGGTTGGCTTCTCTGGAATGGAGGTGGATTTCTGTTGGCTGGTGGCTGCGGCCGTGCCAAAGGTTGAATGTTCATGACCGCGTAGGGTGGAGGCGGAGGAGCATAAGCCATGCTGTGATGTGGATAGTAATGCTGGGGGGCCCTGTCGGAGAATACCTGCCTTGAGGTTCGATATCTCCTGTCTTCTACTGCTGCCATGGCAGTTTCTTCCTTCTTCTTGCTTCGGGGCATCCCTCCAGACCCGCCTTGAATGGCTTGGGAAGTTGCCCGAATGGCCGCTTGGCTCAAAATTCGCCCTGTTTTCAAGCCATTTTCTACCATTTCTCCGATCTTAATAGCTTCGGCGAAAGGTTTTCCCATCGCCGACATCATATTTTGAAAGTAATCCGGCTCTTGAGCTTGGAGAAAAGTCGTGACCATTTCAATTTCGTCCATGGGGGGTTTCACCCTGGACGCTTGCTCTCGCCACTTGATGGCATATTCTCCGAAGCTTTCTGAGGGCTTCTTTTTTAAGTTCGATAGAGAATTCCCTGTCCGGCGCAATATCGATGTTGTATTGGAATTGTTTTACAAAATCTCTGGCCAGGTCATCCCATATGTGCCATCGAGATATGTCTTGATCCATATACCATTCGGATGCTATTCCGACCAAACTTTCTCCGAAGTACGCCATCAACAATTCTTCCCTGCCGCCGGCACCCCTCAATTGATTGCAGTATTTCTTCAAATGAGCAATGGGGTCGCCATGTCCGTCGTACTTTTCGAACTTTGGTGTCTTAAAACCCGATGGCAAATGGACGTGCGGGAACATGCACAGATCGGCGTAAGATACACTCTTCTGTCCACTCAGACCTTGCATGTTCTTCAAGCTTTGTTCCAAACTCCTCATTCTTTTTGCCATCTCATCCTGCTCGGGGGTCTTTGGATTTTGGCTCGATAGAAACTCATATCGAGGCGGCTGAGAATATGTGTTGGCTGCAACCTGGGTATGGTCCCGTGTAAGCGGTGGTGCTGGGAATGTAAAGGATGAGGAGTCGAAGAAAGGAGTATGTGCGGTGGGGTGCGTTGTGATTGGAACTGGCAACTCAACCGACGTTCTTGCAGATGTATCATGTGGTGTCACCCGAGGATGGGATGTGGAGGGTGATTCAGAGAGGTTTGTAGCATTGGAATACCCGAACAGAGTAGGCGGGTAATTGATGGGGGTATTTGAAATACCGCTCGACCTGAGAAGAATTTCAGGGAACCCAGGGACCAGACTCGGGGGCTCTTTCCCGTTGTTCCAATCGTCCAACATCTCGAGCATGCGGCAACGCAGCATTCTATTCTCTTCCAAAGCTGCCGACTCAGTAGCCGGGATGGTTGCCAATGAGCTTTCCTCTGAAACGGGGATGGTTGCTAAAGGCATTTCCGAAGACATGTCGGCACCCTTTTTTGATCTAGTGAAATAGGAATGAGTACTCTCAGGCTGCCGAACTTTCCCTTTGGACCTTGTGAAGTACAAATGTGGTGCCAGATCACCGCAAAGTCAACCACTTTTACTAAAACCTGGAGTTTGGCAAACAAACGGTTAGTCCGAAACAACATAACAGATAAGTAATCTCACGTTGGGTGTGATGCACTTATACAGGTGATAATGTTGCTACATGTATTCGTTTGTGATGCGTCATTCCGGTTTGTATTTTCTTTCGCTTTCATCTTTCATCGATCTTCTTTTTCTCTTAACTTCTTCCCCCCCCCTTTTTTTTTATTTTTATTTTTATTTATTTATTTTTTAGTGATGGTCGAATCTTATGTGGATTGCCTACGTATCATGTCCCCGCATGAATCAGACCGGGCGTAGTTCGGAAACAATAGACATAAGATGAAATGTTTCATGAATTTTATTTCAACAAACTTCAAACTTGAAACACTTGCAAAATGTCAAAAATGGAGAAAAACTTGTACAAGGACAAACAGACTCTAAAACAAAAGACTCTTCTAAGCATGTTCCAACGCCTCGAATCTTTGCGCCCGGGGGGCGTTGTTTGGCCTTGCTGCAGTTCTTGGGGTGAGATCTTTCTGTATACTTCCCAATTCTGCCATGACTTGGTGGACACATTCCATGATTGAAGGAAAGAGGGCAGGCCGAGGTACTCGTTCACAGTTCAAACACCTCATAGTAATGTAGTGCCCGATTTCATTGATCCTGGTTCTGATTATGTCTTTTTCTCTGAGCAGCTGCCCTATGTGCCTGTTCTTTGCCCCTAATACTTGAGAGTTGCCGGAGATATGGTCCAAGAGCCTATCTATTTGTCTTTCCATCCGTGCCATCAAGTTGTGACAACGGTCTCTATCTGCTTTAGCATCCTGGACTTGCCTGAGAGTTCGCTCTCTAAGAGTGGCATTTGCTTTTCTCAAATCAACGATGATCGCATCATAGTCTTTCTCTACTTGTTGTAGACAGAGTGCTTCTTGGTGGGCCGCTCTCTTCCATTTTGTCCGGATTGCAACCAAAGCCGCTTTTGCCTTCTCCAAGTCTTCTTGGTGTTCAAAGGTTTTCCTTTCCAAATCGTTTATCAGCATCTGATCACTCCGACTCCTCCTTGACCTTTCTGCGGCCAATTGCATTTCTTGAATTTGAGTTTGGAGTGCTTCTCTTTCTTGCTCCCAACCGGCCCTTTCCCGATCGAAGTCAGCCTGTTGTATATCCATGGCCGCTTCCAGGATTCCTTTGTCTTCTTTTAAAGTGTTGATGCAAGATTGGAAATTTTGTGTTGTCTCATGCTCAGCCTCTCTAACTCTGGCTTCTATTTCTCTCTCCCAATCGACAACATACTTCACTGACCTTTCTGACCTTTGCTCTTGTATGGGTTGGTTGTGGAACCATTCAAGATAGGCGAGACTCACTTCTCCCCGTTCCCGATCGGCAACCATCTCGTTGATGTCGGAGAGTCGACTACCGAACCATACCTTCTGTGCATAAGTCTCCCTCGGGGTCTCTTCCGTCACAAATTCCCATACAAATGATCGCATATCCTCAATTGGGGCCCTTTTCTGTTCTCTTCCTAACTACCGCATGACACGAAGCGGGGCATATGGTTGGAAACCCCTGAAACCCATTAGTATGTAGAATGGGCGGTATGTCGACATATGCATGATTTTGGCGGAAGGGAACCAATAATAATTCCAGGTAAGTTGATCTGCTCTTAAAGAGTCGAGAAGTTCTTGCCAAGTCCTCAAGTCTTCCGGAAGGTTGCACCGGGCGGCTCTGTTTGTATGACAGCGAATATAATTCAGCCAATCTGCTTTGAAGTTTATCACAATTGGGTGATGATAGAGATGTTCTATAAACCACATTTGTAATAAAATATTGCAGCCTTCAAAATAATCTTGTCCTTCTTGGCACCGAGTCAAGGCCCGGAAGATGTCTCCCAGTATCATCGGAAGAACAGTGTGTTCCTCGTTGCTCTGTAGATATGAGACCACACTGCAGCTAAACGGATTCTGATGCGTCCGCCACGTTCGGGAAAAACCATGGTTCCCAAAAAGCGATCATAAAAGCATAGATTCTTAAATCTCCCCAGGCGTCATAATTTAGCTGGTTAACAAATTCAACGTTTGAGAATTTCTCAAACCCTTCCTTATCACCAAATCTGTCGTAGAGATAATCTAGTGGCACCCAACCGTTCTCCAGACAACCGAGGGGAACCCGCCGGAGACATAGCTTTTTCAAGAAGTTATTCACACCCATCTGCCTAGGAGCTGCAGGTCTCATCTTGTGCAAATCTCTTCCGAGCCCCGTGAGTCCGCCCAATTCTTCCAAAGTGGGTGTCATTTCGCAATCCCGGAATCTGAACACATTGCTTGTTGAGTCCCAAAAACTCACTAAAGCTCTGATCACATTTTTATCCGGTTTTATCATCATGATGTCCGGAAGAAACTTGAGGTGCTTGTGAACTTGATTTCTTTCCCAAGCTGAAAAACTAGTCCACCATTTACGGAGCCGATCCGGGGTTTTGTCCTGGACCATGAACATAGGTGGCATTTCGTCTCTCACCCTTTTCTGGCCGATTCGTTGCGAGGAAGTCATGCTGATCCTAGAAAAGATAAAAAATGGATTTAAAATTTTTTATTTTTATTTTTTATTATTATTATATATAAAAAAACGAATCTTGTTAATACGGCCTTTCAGCACTTGAAGAAGATTTGAAGGCTGTATAACAGGATACCAGTGTGATGTCTATATTTCGTTTTGCGAAATTAGTCCTCCGGCGCCCCTTTTGAGGCGTTTGGCTACTTTTGCAAAATTTCCTAACTCTCGACTAAGAACAAAAATCCTAATTCTAATATTTTTATTATTTTTTCCTTAAAAAAAATTAGTATTAGTTGAGCCCGATATGGGTTGCCTACGTATCTCATGTTTGGTGAGAATCAAACTTGCGTAGTTCGAAAATAAAAGAACTAAATCATTTTTAAGAAAAGAAAACAAACTATTTTTAAACAGCATTTCTAAAACAAATTATTTTCAAAGGAACTAAGAAAATTTATTTGGAAATTTATTTTCAAAGAAACCAAACTATTTTTGTAAAATTAAGAAAATTTATTTGGAGATTTTTTTGCATTTTTCAGAATTTATTTTTTAAAGAACTAACTATTTTCGTAAAATTAAGAAAATTTATTTAAATTTTTTTTTTTCAGAATTTATTTTCAAAGAACTAACTATTTTCATAAGAAAATTTAATTCGGAATTTTTTTTTTTTTTTTTTGCATTTTTTTTTTAGAAATTATTTTAAAGAACTAACTATTTTCGTAAAATTAAGAAATTTTATTCGGAATTTTTGCATTTTTTTTTTCAGAATTTATTTTTTAAAGAACTAACTATTTTCGTAAAATTATTTTGACTATATACCCTGACGTTTTCCACTTCTTCCCTTTTTAACAAACCGGTCGGCATGTCAGATCGAAACAAATAAATGCACACAAAAAGATGCAACAAGTTGGTCTTTTTTTTTTTTTTTTTTTTTTTTTTTTTTTTTTTACACCTGTCCTAGACAGGCCCAACCCCTGTGTTGAGCCTCCTAAGTCGAATATGCACATGATGCAAATAAACGTTCCTATCGGGGATCCGGCATAAGGTCTTGTTATTCTAAGTCATCATCCTGTTGGAAAAGTGTCTAGACCGGCTTTAACTCGAGCGGACAACTCGAGCCGAAGAGTGTCAGTGCACCGGTAGCATGGCTTTCCGGCTTAATTGACAAAACTCTCCGCCTAAACATGTGTGACTACAAAATCCTTCACCGGGTGCCAAGCACCACAGCTATCTTGAGAAAAACGGGCTATGTCCAACAAATGCCCGGTATTGTATTTCAGAAGACTCAGAAGAGGAAAATGGGTATCGGCACAATTTATATACAGTTCACGAAATATCAAAGCGGTAAAGCAACATTTAGCATATAAAATATAAACATGTAATAAAATCAGATAATAAATAAGCCAAATAAAATAATTATTCAAAGCTCGAATTCTTAAACCCCGAACCGGTAGTCCTGAGTTTTATTCCCCAGCAGAGTCGCCAGAGCTGTCACACCTCCTTTTGGCGCGCCCTTCCCCGAGGGGTAGAAGCGCAAGGGAGTTTTTCCAATTTAAGTGACAATATTCGAAACGGGATTATTTTATTTATTTTTAGAGTCGCCACTTGGAATAAATTATGGTGTCCCAAGTCACCGATTTATTTAAATCCCGAATCGGGGAAATTTCGACTTTCCAAATGAAGTCTGCGAACCAGAAATTCTAAGTAAGGAATTCTGTTGATCCGAGGGAAGGTGTTAGGCACCCCCGGATCCCGTCGTTCTAGCACGGTCGCTTCAATTATTATAAATGGCTAAAAATACCTGATTTTATACATGTTTATAAATTATATGCTCCAATTAAACCTTTTAAACCGCTATATTAATTTGAAACCATGCCAAAAGAAAGACTAATTGCAACATAGACTCGGACTTTTGACAGATAGGTGAATATATATAAAAAAAAGTATCCGGATTATTTATTTGAAACTATGCCGATTAAAACCATTGTAAAACTAACCCAAAAAAAAATCAATTTACTTAACAGTGTATCCCTTAAAATTATTTCCAATTAAAGAATCATACCAAATGATATATTATTTCCTAGCTTTTTGATTTATGGCCGGAGATTGAATGACAAGATATAAGCTAACGGAAAATTGATCAAAATATGCGAAATAGAAATAATTCACCTTGATCCAATTATTAAAAAGTAAGATTGTTTACTATCCTTAATCCGATGTTAATTAGCGAAAGCAAGACTATGCGATTAAAATCGATCTAACGTTGGCATCTAAAACCCGGGCTAACTTATCTTGTCTACTTAAGTACAAATAGATTTCAAGGGAAAATCAAGTGAAGAAATTCAAAAAATGATTCAAAATACCTTGCATTAATAATTAACATCAACCAAATTAATACCTTAAACATGCTTAAATTACTTGACTTTAACAAATTACCAATTTAACATATCAAGGAAAATCTCAATCCGTATTGGCTAGCTTTACTTGCATGGATCTAAATATATGCTAACAAAAATAGAAACTAGTTAAACATAACGAAAACCAAATTGATTAACAGGGAGCTTAACCAGTGAGTCGAACAAATCAACAAAGTGACTCAAATCCTCAAACAAACAATGCAACAGAAATCTCCACGAAAAATAAAAAATAGTAACATTTGACTATCGACCAAACTCTGTATCTTGGTTCGTAACGGATTTAAACGACATACAATTGATCGATAATCGATAACAAACAATCACAAAAATAGTGATTCAAGCAATTCTCGGCTAGAATGTAACAATATGAAACCAATCGTCAATCATCCGACTAATTGATTGCAACATATGATTGATAACAATTAATCGACGAATCAACGATTTCGGCAAGTCTCGGCCAAACCAACAAAAAAAAATGTAGAACACAATCATTTGACGATATGAATCGAAGGGAATATGCATTCCAACATTCAAACAACGATCAATCGATTATGATACGTACAATCGACAAACAAACAATCTCAAAACAGTGAATCAAAGGATTTCGGCCAAAACAGTCCAAAATGAAGAATTGGCTATTCGACGAAGTATCGAATCGAGTTCTTATCTCATAACTTCGTCATTCATAACAGATAATCAGAAGCGAGCAAGTCGACCAAATAAAAGGTCCCAAATAGATGAAGAAGAAAGAAAATTCGGAAACATCCGAGAGAAGAAAAAAATCAAACAACGAATGAAACTACGAAAACAATTAACTAAATTGACGAGTCTAATTAAATAAGAACGGAAAAGAAAAGAAATACCTTGAAGAGAAGAAATCGGAATGAACAAACTTGGGACAAATCTCGGTTTTGACTTCGAAATTGTATTTTGGGAATCAAATGGACCTTAATTGAAATGTTTTCAAGCGAAAACGAATCAATTAAGGTCTATTAGACCCCAATTTCTTCAAAAAAAATCCGAAAATAAATCCCTAAATCGGAATTTAGGGTTCTTGCAATTCGTTTTGGGGCTTGATGGTTTTGGGTATGAAATAGAGACGAAAACGATGATAAGAGTGGTGTTGCGTGGTTGTCGGATTTTAAACAGAGGAAGAGATGAACAAACGGCGCTTTGGTGTTCCTAAGGTTGGGGTGTTGAAGCTTCATTTTTGTTTCTTGTCTGGGTCAGGTTGTTGGTTCATCTTCGAGTGGGAAAAGGGCTAGCGACGACGATTATTTAGGGTTCAGGTCATGGGGTCATTTGGTGTATGAAGGGTGGCCGGCGTGTGAGGGTCACGGCGGCCAGTGTGGTTGTTAGAAGGGTTGGCGGCGGCTGGGAGAATGAAGGAGAAGGATTTAGGGTTTTGGGTAAATTAAAATCTGATTTGGGTCTTTGGGTAATTTAGAATAGGTATTTTAATCTAAACCGTTGGATTAAGTGATCCAACGGCTTAGATTAAATGGGGCTAACCGGGTCGGTTTAGGCATTGGGCGGATCCGGGTGTTGGGGTTTGGACTGGGGTTATTTTAGTTTTTTGGGCCTGGGATTTAATTAAGAAGTGGCCCAATCCGATTTAATTCCTCTTCTTTTCATTTGATTTTATTTTCCTTATCTCTTTAATTTAATTTTCTAATTAAAACAAAAATTACACTACAAAATCAATTAAATTATAAGAAATACTAATTAAGTTATATTAATAATTAACACACTCAATTTAAACATCAATTAAATATAAATCACACAATTGGGACATTAAATACTAGAAAAGCAAAAAATACATATTTTTGTGATTTTATTTTGTAAAAATAAACTTAAACTAACCCTAATTGCAAAGTTAGATCAAAAAATGTAAATATGACCTATTTTTGTATTTTTATTAATTTAAACACATATAATCATGCATATACAAATGCAAACAATTACCAAAAATAACACGAAAATTCACAAAAATACACATCGTAAAAAATAGACAATTTTTGTTTTGATTTTGTGGGAGTAATTCATGTTAGGCAAAAATCACGTGCTCACAGGGGGAATACTTGGAAATGAGTTTTTACATGTTAGGTGTAATGCTCATATTTTGAACTTGATTGTAAAAGATGGGTTAGATGAACAAACTGAGCCAATTTCTCGTATAAGGAGCTCGGTGAAATATGTTAGGTCTTTTGCTTCAAGGTTTGCTTCTTTCAAGTTATTTGTTGAGAAAGTTAAGATAGACGCTCATGGTCTTGTGAGTCTTGATGTTGAAACTAGATGGAATTCGACATATACAATGTTAGATAAAGCTTTGAAATTTGAAAAAGATTTTACAAGAATGTATTTGGAGGACCAAAAATACCAAAAATACTGCCGAGAAATAAGTACAATAAGAGGAAATCTATCAACAGATTATTGGAAGAATGTAAAAGCTTTTGTCAAGTTTCTTAATATTTTCTATCAAGTAACATTAAAATTTTCAGGCACTTTGCATGCTACTTCCAGCTCTTTCTCCCATGAATTGTTTAATCTTCGAAATGATATTATTAAGTATACTAAAAGTGATGATCTTACTTTAGTTGATATGGCAAAAAGGATGAAAAGTAAGCTTCAGAAATTGTGACGACCCAAAGGGTCATCACTTATTTAATTAATCATTTCGAGCTTCTGAGGCCTTGAAAACCTCATTCTATGTTGCCTCGATTTACGTGCACAATCCGAGCATGTAGCCGGAAAGATTTTTTGATAGAAAATATGAATTCTATGAGAAATTTGGAAAAATGATATTAATATTGATATGGTTGACTTCGGTCAACATTTTTGGTAAACGGATCCGGACCCGAGATTGGATGGTCCCGAGAGGTCCGTAGAAAAATATGGGACTTGGACATGCGTCCGGAGTCGAATTCGAGGCCTAGAGCCCAAGTTAGGAATTTTTATGTGAAATTGTTTTTTTGATGTAATTATTAAAGGAAATAAATTAATTGACCTTGGTATCGGGCTCGTATTTTGGTTCCGACGCCCGGTACAAGTCTTAAATATTATATATGTGATTTCTATAAATTTTGGTGACATTTGGATGTCGTTTGAGATGTTTTGGACCTTGAGTTCCAAGTTAAGAAGTTTTGAAAATCAAAAGTATGAAAATCATGAGTTTGAGGCTTGATTTGATTAAAACGAAGTGATTTTGGCGAGATGATCGCACGAACAAGTCCATAATGTGTTTTTGAGGTTGTGTACATGTTTGGTTTGAAGCCCGGGGGGCTCGGGTAAAGATTTGATAGGCCGTTGGATGAAATTCTGAATTTTGAACTGCTGGTTTTTTTCACCCAGCTGTTGGCTTCGCAATTGCGAAGAATTTCTCGCAATTGCGAAGGGGACAGTGTAAGGCAAGGCTCGCAAATGCGAACCTTGATCGCAAATGCGAAGCCGGCCTTGTTCGCAAATGCGAACAATTGTTCGCATTTGCGAAGGTCCCCAGTGCTGCCTATGTTCGCAAATGCGAACAATAGTTCGCAAATGCGAACATTTCCCATACAGCCTTGGTTCGCAAATGCGAACCATTGTTCGCAAATGTGAACACTACCTTATACAGCATGTGTTCGCAAATGCGAACACTGGTTCGCAAATGCGAACATCCCTTTGACTGCCAGTGTTCGCAAATGCGAACAAATGTTCGCAAATGCGAACTTCCCACCCTTAGCTTAAATTTCAAACTCCAGAAATTGGTCGGGGTTCGCAATTGCGAACCCATGTTCGCAAATGCGAACACAGAGACCTGAAAAACACGAATTTGAGTCATTTCTTCACATTTTACAAAAACAAAACACCCATTTGCGATTCTTCAAGGATTTCTTCTTCATCAAAACGATTGTAAGTCACTTTTTACTTAATTCTTTCAATTCCTAACATCATTAAACATGTTTTTCATAAGAAATCAATGATTTTCATAAGAAATCAATGATTTTCATGGTAGAATTCTTGTTTTTATTAGAAAATAGGGTTTTTCATAAATTGGGGAATTGGACCTCGAATTGAGGTCCGATTTTGAAACAAATCATATACATGAACTCGTGGGGGGATGGGTAACCGGATTTTGGTCCTAACCCCGAATTCGGACCATGTGGGCCCGGGGTTGAAATTCACTATTCCGGGCAGAATGTTGTTAAAGTTGTATTTGGTCTTAAGAACTAGTTTGTTAAGTAGAATTGATGATATTGAATCAATTGTGTATAGATACGATTGGATTGGAGTCAAATTCGAAAGGAAAAGGCATTGCTACGGATTGAATCGTTCGTAAACTTTCGGGGTAAGTGTTTGTTCTATCCTAGTTTGTAGGAATATGAATTTAGTTATGAATAAATTGTTGAATAAGAGTTATTGGTGTTATACCGGTAATGAAGGTAATTTGTTGAAATTATTATAAATTATTGGTTTAAAACCGGTAATTATAAATATTATTGATATAGAGATTATTGGCTAAATGCCGGTAACATATATATTTTATGAATTGGGATCGTGTGGTACGCCGACCACAAAGTGACTTAAAATCTTGGCATTGGCCATAGTTGCCGGTAGCCGATTGATATATTTGGAAGCGGGTGGTACGCCTACCACAAGATATGATTATTGATATATTTGGGAGCGGGTGGTACGCCTACCACAAGATATAATTATTGATATATTTGGGAGCGGGTGGTACGCCTACCACAAGATATAATTACTGTGATAGTTGGGAGCGGGTGGTACGCCTACCACAAGATATAATTACTGTGATAGTTGGGAGCGGGTGGTACGCCTACCACGAGATATGAAATGAGAGAGGAATTGAGACATGAAAGTAAGATTTATTATGTTGATTAGATTATTTTGGATATCGTGAGTTATTGAATATTATTTCAGAGCAGAGTATTTCCTTATAAATGTATTATATATATATATATATCTATATTGCAACTGTACAGGTTTAGGTGGGTGACTGGCCTTAGCCTTGTCACTAGTTCGCTGGGATAGGCCAGGCACTTACAAGCACATGGGGTCGGTTGTGCTGATACTACACTCTGCGCTCTTTTTGCGCGGATACAGGTTACGGACAGCAGCAGCGGCGGTAGCGACTTGTGGATTTTTCGACTACTGAGACTACGAGGTAGCCTTGCAGGCGTCCGCAGGACCCGTTGTCTCTTCTATCTATGCTTTTCATTCTGTTATCTCATGTAATCGAGATAAAACAACTTGTATTTTCTTTCGAACAATTATGTGTATTATTCTTAGAAGTTCGTGAGTATTGTGACACCAATCTTGGGTAGTGTATCAGATTTGGATTTTCTTTATCATATTTGACTAAGTCTTCCGCTAATTTTGATTATTCCGCTGCAATTTTTATGTTGTTAATAAGAAATTGGTAATTAATGGAGATGTAATTAATATTTGGCTTGCCTAGCTTCCTTTTAGTAGGCGCCATCATGACCCCGATGGTGGGAAATCCGGGTCGTGACAGAAATATTGGGTAAATTTGAGAGTATGAATATGCTACTAATTGTTGTTGTTGTGTTAGATCCCAGATACAAGATGAATTATGTGAACTACATTCTTTCCATTGCATATGGTCCTTTGTTGGGAAGAATAAAGTCTGAAGATGTGGCGAGTATTTTGACTCTCTTATATAATCGCTACAATGATTCTTGCTCTGAGAATTCTAATGACAATATTGAAGGTGACATTGGTAAAACGAGTGAACCTGGTGATTTGTTGCAATCTTGGGAGAAATATATGAAAGAGGAGGGAAATAGTGAAAGAAAATCCGATCTTGAGATATACTTGATAGATGATGTGGTGAAAATCAAGGTTTTTAATATCTTGAGTTGGTGGAAAGCTTCATCTAGTAAATATCCAATTGTTTCAAAAATTGCTAGGGACGTTCTTTCTATTCCTATTTCTATTATTGCATCTGAGTTGGCTTTTAGTACAAGTGGTCGAATTATTGATACCTATCGGAGTTCTTTATCGCAAAAAATGGTAGAAGCTCTTATTTGTACTCAACAATGGATACGATCACCTTCTAAAGAATGTAAGTTTGAAGACCTTTTAGAGGAAGTCCAGAAACTTGAGGAAATTGAAGAAGGTAATTTTCTTCAATTCTTAATCAAAGTATGGTTTTGTTTGTTACTTTGTTTAATTTATTTGGTACTCAAATGGTTTCTTTTCTTTCAGATTATCCAGACTCACCTTTACGGTTTATGATGGAATAGAGGCTTGTTTGTTATTAATAGCTACTAGTTGTACGTAGTATTTTAATTAACAAAGACTTCTTAAGTTTTCTTGAGACAGTTGTGAATTGTAATGGTCAAGATGATCTTAGAGTATTACTCCATCAACTCTAATGTAGTTATAATTTTGCCATATTCTGTTTTGTATCTAATGCTATGAAAGGAGTTGGAGTAAAGTAATGATTTTTTTATAGCAATTATTTACTTGTTGAAGTTATTTTTAGTAAGTAACCTTGTATTTAAGTGTTGAAATTGGCGGCAAGCAGAGGCATATCAACTTGATGCCATGGGTTCCTTTTATCCAGTGATATGGATATACTTATGTGTGTGCTAGTTTTAACTGGTATTCTGTTTGGTGGTATGGATATACTTTTGTGTGTTAGATAATTTTAACAATTAACAAATCAGTCGGAACATCTGATCCTATTTTAGAAGTTACAGCTAGAGAGGTAACCTTTGTTGTCCATGTTCGGAAGCCAGTAGTGATTTTGTTCGACCTCCTCTACAGCCAGTTGGCAAAGCTGGAACACAGTGGTATGACTACAGGGAGTTGTATCTCTATATACAGTTATTTGGCTTTTCTCTTGTGACTCTTCATTTAGTATCTCTAGATACAGTCATTTGTACCGATCCTTATAAAACTGTAAATCCATTTTCTCTTGTGACTCTTCATTTAGTATCTCTAAGTATATTGATCAATGTGGTTTTCTAGAAAATAGACTGTTGCCCATTAAAGTTGATTTGAATTCTTGTAATGTCTCAGTAAGGTTTCATGTTCAGTATTGGCCTGGGAATTCGTCGCACTTTGGTCTTTACCATTGTCTGCTTCCGCACTGACCTTAGAACTTTTCACACTGTGGTATTTTTCACCATTCTCTGCTACGAAATTGACCTGTGAATTTTTTACACTTTGGTCTTTTTCACAAGTTGTCTGCTTGGTTCTCCAGCGACTTTGTAATCCTAGGAGCTATAACAAGAAAACAAATAAACTTATCATACAAGTTGTCTGTTTTGTTCTCCAGTGACTTTGGACATCTAGCTGCATTTGGTAAAGTCTCGTAACAACAGTCTCTAAGTATATTGCAATGTTTATAATCATTCTGGTGCCCATTGAAGTTGATTTGAAATTTATTGAACCTGTTGGCCATTCTAAAATGTCGAAGAATCTTGGACACTGAACTACAAAACCCGAGAAACCCAAAAAACCCGAGAAATCTGAGAAACCCGAGAAAATCAAAAGCTGAAATACCCGAGCGTTATTGGTTTGGTTTGGTTTATAAATATAAAAATCTGACACCTTTGGTTTGGTTTGGTAATGGAAAAAGCCAAACCAACCCGGCCTATGTACACCCCTATATAAAACCAACGTTTAATATTGTGAATACCTAATTTTTGCACTATTTTAACACCTTCTAAAATCATTATTGTTTTGTTATTTTAATTGCCTTTCTCAATATTTGCGTCTTTAATTGCATATTTGCCATCATAAAAATACAAAACAAAATTAGTTCTTTCTTCATTCGTGCATTTTAGGAATTAATAACTCATCAGTTGGTGAATTAATCTAGTTAACTCATAATTTGTGTTTTGGTGAGAATCCGACCCCACGATAATTAACGAAGTTAATCACGTCTTAAACTAATTCGTAATTAAGAAGGGACATGACCATTTGTTCGTAGTGTTATTTAACTCTTGCTTGGTTCAATCAATGAGGGCACGACCCATCCACCCCCATGAAGGAGAAACTCATATTTTCAAAATTCTCATCTTTTCACGAGTCCGTACATATAAAGTTCATCAAAATCGAAGTTTAAATGCCCCCTCAAAACCTAATAGTTTGGTCTATAAACTTTCACCCAATTTTCATTCAAGAATCCGAAATTTAAAGATGAAATCGTGATTAGATTAGTGGGTATTAAGCATAAAAGAGTATAGAATTGTTACCCAATCGATGCCCACGAAAATCCTTCAAAATCTCTTCCAAAGCCGAGCTCTTGAAGTAAAAAATGGTGAAAATTGCCATTTTCGGAAATTAAGGTCTCTGCCCAGGCCAAATTTCCGCTTCTGCGGATATTTTCCTCTTTCGCGGTACCGCTTCCGCGGCACAATTTCGGCTTTTGTAGTACCGCTTCCGCGGTCAATTTTCGCTTCTGCGGTTATGACAGCAACCAACACTTTCTCGACACGGAAGTGAGCATAACTCCCTCACACGATGTCCAAATTCGATGATTCGTTTTTGCTATAGCTCTGAAATTACGATACAGATCTAATGGTTCAATAAAAATTTAATTTGGAGCTCATTTACTCAATGTGGTGCCCCTTTATGTCCAAAGATACGGCTTTGAAACATCAAATAAGAGCGCGATACAACCCGAAACTCACCCGAGGCCCTCGGGACCTCAACCAAAAGCACCAACACATCTTAATACATTATTCAAACTTGTTCCAATCCTCAAAACATTTCAAACAAAACCAAAACCATCAAATTACATCGAATTCAAGCCTAAATTCTCCTAAAACTTTCAAAACACGTATTCGATAAAAAAACCAACCAAACCATGTCCGAATGACCTGAAAGTTTGCACACATATCACAAATCACCTAACGAAGCTACAGCAATTCTCAGAATTTCATTCTGACTCCCGGATCAAAATCTCATCTATCAATCGGATTTCCAAAAATTTCAAACTTTGGCATTTCAAGCCTAATTGAGCTACATACCTCCAAAATACATTTCGAACGCTCCCCTAAGTGACAATTTACCTCCCGAAGCTAACCAAATCACAGGAATTTGATTCGGAGCCCTCTAACTACATAGTCAACTTCAGGTTGACTTTTCAGAAACAAGCTTCACTCTAAAAGGCTATATGCCTTATTTTCAACCAGAATTAATCCGAATTCACGCGATAGACGCTAACACAGGTATAGCAACATGAAACAACATATAACGTGGAAAATGAGGCGGTAACTCACATGACAAGGGGCCGAGTCGTCACATACACTTCCTAGTCCGAATCTTTTAACCTCACTTATATGAGACACTTCCTAGCTTGAGTTGACCGTGTTCATTCTAATAGGAGACACACTTTCTAATATGAGTCATTTATCCTAGGAGACGCAATTCCTAGTTCGAGTAGTTTATCTCACAGTTGTTCCAATGCTACCCATGAGAGCTGCATCTCCTAAGTCTAAGTTTTATCTATTTTACACCTAATATAGAACATCTTTTTGGAGCCTTTCATTTTTCATTTTCAAATAAAATAATCTAATATGCAGCTTTACCCAATAACTGAAAAAATTTTCTCAATGCCAAACCCGGGTAAATAATTTTATTCGTTTTGTTAGTCTTTGATGGCTTTGTAGACCCCGTCGTAGAGCACAAGTTGTGGCGATTAAAGCTTGCAATTTTAGTTATCGTCAAAAGAAGGAAGTCTTTCGATCATAGTATAGTTGAAGTTAACCTTGACAATATCTCAGCAACCCAGTTTCTCAAGATTTATCTTCTCAATTTCCGATCAGGAAAGCAAGCAACTGAGATTGAGTCATTATCTTTTCTTCAAAGAGCATCAAGATTCAATCTAAGATCAACACAAGAGAGTAGGTCAAGAATCAAGATTTGACTTCAGAAGGCATATTGATAGAAATTTTGTAACTATTAATTTACAGGCATGTGTAGATCTCTTCTTTTTTTCTTTTTATGTACGCTGCAAGTAACAGTAACAACAACAACAACAATCATAACTCCATTGTCTTATAGTCCCAGCTACCAAAAATTTTCAGAACAATACTGACCCGATTCCTCTAAAAAGGGATATGTAGGCAACATCGGAAGCAAGATTCGGCCACCATTTTTCAAAAATTAATTCCATTGGAGTGATATGTGAGCAAAAATTAGCTATAACATTCACTTTTCTTTGCATGAAAGCACTTCATGTTCTCGAGCGGAGAAGCGCAACTATGAACACCAGAATTTTGCACTATTTTAATATTTCCTAAAGTCATTACTGTTTTGTTATTTTAAATGTATTTCTCATTTATTGCATCATTAATTGCATATTTCCTATCATAAAAATACTAGCAAAAAATTAGCTCTTTCTTCATTCTTGCATTTTAGGAATTAACTAACTATTCAGTTAGTGTATTTTTGTTGGTAATTAAGTATTTTATTACCAAGTAACAATATTTACAACCCATCTAAACTATTACAAAATTGCCTCTAACATATCACCTACTAGACACGAATCCCAAGATTAGTGATACATAGCGTTTTCTGCTTCTATTACTTCTTTTGCTTCTACTGCTGTATTCTATTCTAGCTAACTTCCGGATACTAGTTCAATGTAATCATTCTCTATCTAGATAAGAGAATTTAGCAGCCCTTATGAGCACTTCTTGAATAATAAGATGAAATAAAATAGTGTCTGTACTTCTCTTCTTCTGGAAAATCACAAAGTTTCTCTCTTGCCAATAATGATAAACAACAGCTGCTAGTGTCATACTACATATTTTCGCCCTTGCACTCTTTCCTTTCATCACCTTTGCCAGCCATGCAATCTCTTCTTGCCATGTATGTTCTATTTTTTGTATTCCGTGCCAACTCAATAAACCTTTCCAAATCTTCCTTGTTATCTCACAATTGAATATATGTTGCACTGTCTCATTTTCCTTATTGCACATGGAGCATGTTTGATCTGTAATTATTCCCCATCTTGCTAGTCTCTCTTTAGTTGCTAGCCTATGTTGAATTGCCAACCTCAAAATGAATATTCACTTGGGCTGCCCTTGGCTGTTGCACACTAGCTTCCTCCATGGTACTTTTTGAAATTCTCCTTGTAAGTATCTGTATATTTGCTTAATTGGAAACTTCAACATCCTCTGAACATCTTCTTCATTCAATCCTGCTTTAGCAAAGTACTCATAAGCCTGAAATATCTTTTGGATTGCCCAGGAAGCACTCGTTGGTTTTGTACTCAAAATTAAGATTGATCAATATTAATTTGAAAATTTATTTTTGCTTAGAAAACTGTTATAGGAGCTGATAATACTATTCTATAAACAATACAAATATTTAAAAAGAATTAAGCCTTTTTATTTGATTAAGTATATAGTGTCTTCTACAGAAGCTATCCACCTTGTGAGGAGGATGGTGGAACTGTTCAGGGATAAGAGGAAGGACCTGCATATGGTGTTTATCGACTTGGAGAAGGCGTACGATAAGGTCCCTAGAGAGGTTCTGTGGAGATGCTTGGAGGCGAAGAGCGTGCCAGAAGCCTACATCAGAGTGATCAAAGACATGTATGATGGAGCCAAGACTAGGGTTAGGACGGTGGGTGGCGACTCGGACCATTTTCCGGTGGTTATGGGGCTACATCAAGGATCTGCGCTAAGCCCTCTCTTATTTGCCTTGGTAATGGATGCTCTAACTCGCCATATTCAAGGGGATGTGCCATGGTGTATGCTCTTTGCTGACGACATAGTCTTGATAGACGAGACGAGGGCTGGTGTTAATGCGAGGTTGGAGGTCTGGAGACAGACCCTCGAGTCTAAGGGTTTTAAACTAAGCAGGTCTAAGACAGAATATCTAGAGTGCAAGTTTAGCGCCGAGTCGAGCGAAGTAGGGTGGGACGTGAAGCTGGGATCTCAGGTCATAGCCAAGAGGGACAGTTTCAGATATCTTGGATCGGTGATTCAAGGGGACGGAGAGATTGACGGGGATGTCACTCACCGTATAGGAGCGGGGTGGTTGAAGTGGAGGCTCGCATCGGGAGTCTTGTGTGACAAGAAAGTTCCACAGAAACTCAAGGGGAAGTTTTATAGAGCGGTGGTTAGACCTGCCATGTTGTATGGGGTGGAGTGTTGGCCCGTGAAGAACTCTCATGTCCAGAGAATGAGAGTTGCGGAGATGAGGATGCTCAGGTGGATGTGCGGGCTCACCGGATTAGATAAGATTAAGAATGAAGTTATTCGGGAGAAGGTGGGGGTGGCCCCAGTGGATGAGAAGATGCGAGAAGCGAGACTCAGGTGGTTTGGGCATGTGCGGAGGAGAAGCCATGATGCACCGGTGAGGAGTTGTGAGCGACTGGCGGTGGTTGGCGCGAGTCGAGGCAGAGGGAGGCCTAAGAGGTATTGGGGTGAGGTGATTAGGCAGGATATGGCTAGAATGGGGATTTCCGAGGACATGACCCTTGATAGGAAAGTTTGGAGGTCTAGTATTAGGGTTGTAGGGTAGGGCCTTCTAGAAATCTTAGTACTTCTGTTAGGGGCTGAGTGGGGTTTGGTAGCGATCTCTATAGTTAATTAATGTATTGTGTTGTGCCTCTTATGGTAGTAACCGATTGGTATTATTGCATGTCATTCTACTTTTGGTTTTATGTTTAGATAATTATTTATTTGATTTATCCGGATTTACTAACATTGTTTTGTTTTGTTTTATTTGTTGATTTTCTCTCTCTTTTTCTGAGCCGAGGGCCGGAAACAGCCTCTCTACCCTTTCGGGTAGGGGTAAGGCCTGTGTACGTATTACCCTCCCCAGACCCCACCTTGTGGGAACATACTGGGTAGTTGTTGTTGTTGTTGTCTTCTACTTGTACTATTTTTTCTTGTCAAATCAATTTCAATCCAGACGTTAAATAAATGGCGAAATACATCAACGACCCCTTCAAGTTGTCCTTAACATTCAAGCAAACACCCCAACTTACCTATTTACCATTTAGGCACTTTAAGTATTTATTAAGTGTATCAAGTAAACACCCGGGTGCTGAAGACTCTATACGTGAGCTACACTTGCCAATGACGTGTCAAATAAACCAATTAAAAAATGACACGTGTAAATTGGAGTAAAAAGTTGCACATAAAAATTAATTATGAAATAGAAAGCCTATTCTTTTGTAAAGACCAGCACTACCACTATCCCTTCCACCCTCCGTTTTCCCCCTCCCTTTCATCTTCTTCTTTGCATCAGTCATGTCCTCCATCCCCTTTTCTTAAATCTTTCCCTCCCCCCTCCCCCAATAAATTAATAATCAAACTAATATGAAATAACAAAGAAAGCTATATAGAGAACCCACCAAGGGATTATTAATTGACCTCGCTGAAAAAGCTCATTATGCGACCTTCATTGTCGAAAATTTGTTCTCCAAGTAAAGCTAGAAAACGATTCTACGGGAAGTGAATTAAACAATATGATACAAACAAGGAAACAATTGGTGAGGTATAAATGACTACTTTGAACAGAGAGCTAGTAGTACGTGAGAATTACAGAATAAGCTATTAAAAAATTACTTATTTGCTGGTGATGACACAGTCATGGAAACATACAAGGGGGCAACATCTCTGCCTTTTTTGGTTCACTCAATTAAGCAGATCATATGTGAAAAATATAGTTTCCTTACCTCTATGGTTGTTTCATGATGGATTGAGGTGGTTTTGTTAAGAAGAACGGAAGAAGAGAGGCTAAGTTCTTGATTATTTTTCAAAGAAAAAAAAATTAGGCTGAAAAAATAACTTCATGCCCAAGACTTTGTTAGAAAATACGCATATGCCATATCAGAACCATGTGTTTACTTGATGTAATAAACATTTGAAGTGTCTAAATAGTAAATGGGTAAGTTGGGGTGTTTGTTTGATCGTTAAGGACAACTTGAAGGGGTTGTTTATGTATTTCGCGTAGAATATTATTCATGCTACCCATTTTTATAAGTCAAACAGTTACTTTATTTGCATATTTTAAAAAATTGTTTTCTGTTATATGAAAAAAAATCTACTGTTGTACTAAAAACTCTAAATTTTATTTTATTAAATAATTATATACCTATTATTTTTAAAAATTGGGGCCCCCTGACTTTGGGGGTCCAAGGCACAAGCCTCATTAACTAGAGCATTAGAGCCGGTCCTAGAGCTGAGCAATAACATCAAGCAGGTGTAATTAAGGTCTGCCTACATTGAATTTATCGTTGTTGTTGTGATTAAGTTAAAGAAAAGTCATCTGGATATTAAAAATAAATTCAAGATTAAAATACTCTTAGACCAACTATATGAAATCAACGATACATAAATTTACTGTAATATTCTTAAGTATTACTTTGACAATTATCAACTTGTAACTTTAGTAAGCATATATTAAAGGTCATTACTATAGGAAAAAGGTAATCCAATGCTAAGTTAGGTTTTCTATTTAAAAGCACTGATCAAATGCGGCTGTTAACAAGTAGCAGTGTAGACTTTTTGAGCTTTAATTTAACTAAATATTGTAGCGTTGGGCAGCAATTTATAATTTGTACGCTTGCAACAACAATTTAAGTTGAATGTCAAAGTTAAAAAGTAAAACCCATTTAGAATACCCTGTGTCTTAATTGGGGAACACTTTTTTTAAATGGTGCTTTCAAAGAAATAATATCTCTATATAGCCACTTTATTAGGAGTTTCAAAGAGTCAAGATTAATTGTACTTCTCCCAAATTTGGCTGTCAGCATATATATGGTTAGAAACTTGAGATTGAGGCATAAACATTTAGAAATTAGTACATTGATCTTAGCTTACAAACACCTCCCTTATATAAAAATATCAGAAATCCACTTTCTCGAAACAACAACAACAGCTACCCAGTATAGTCCCGCAGGGTGGGGTCTGGGGAGGGTAATATGTACGCAGGCCTTACCCCTACCCGACAGGGCAGAGAGGCTGTTTCCAATCGACCCTCGGCGAAAGATCGAGAAAAGGAAAAAAAAAACAAAAAAAAAATAATAAGAAAAAGCATTAGTGACTCCAGAGTAAACCCAAAAAAAAACTGACGTATAAAAGGGCAAACGTTACACGCACCAGAAATCCACTTTCTCATTTACAAATTTTGTTAGTTTAAATAAGAGAGTTTTAGTATAGACATTGAACACTGAGGATTCAATTAAAAAAGTTTATCATTAGAAATAAAAAAAATAAAAAAAAAAGTTACTAAAACAATAGTAATTTCCTTTAAGACAAATCATATACTCCTAAAGAGGACATCATAACAGAGCTGATCCATAACTTGCCATTTTCTTCCTCATGAACTTCACTGATAAACCTCAAGGTCTTGCCTTCAACATCTTCTAAAACCTCCGAAATTCGCCCGTCCTCGCTTAGCTTAATTGCAGTAGCATGTGGCTGCCCTCCGACTAACAAGTTGTGCAGTTGCTGGAAGTTGAATTTCCGTAATAATGTCTTTCCAAGCCAGGAATTGGATATAATTAATCGTGCAAGAGGTGATGCTTTTGCATGCAAAGCAACCCAAAATTCCCCTCTTGAATTTATTCTAACATTATCTGGAAAACCTGGTAACTCAGCAAATATATCATGGTTTCCCACATTAGGACCTTTAAGCCAATACCTTAGTATTCTACATGCAGAAGTTTCAGCTACTAGTAGAAAAGACCCGTCTTTGCTTAAGGCTACACCATTTGCAAAAGCTAGACCTCTTAGTACAACTGTTACTTCTTTTGTTGATTTATTATATTTCATCAGCCTGCCTGTCTTATCTCCACTTGCTGTCGCAGCAACAAATTGCCTACATATATACAACATGAAAATAAGATACCCGTGCGAGAATCCTTAATTATGAAAAGAGCATCCAGCGTTCATGCAAGTCCCAAGAAAGACCGTACCCCGTGAAAAAAAGAAGCTCCGAGCAAATTTTCTAGAGAGCGTACGCTTAGTTTCGACTCTTTCTCTATTCTAAAAATAGAAAAAAGAAAGGGTGTAGAGACTCCTTAATTATAATGAGCGAAATGATATTCTGGTTGGAGTTGAAAAAAAAATTAGTTGAAGCTGAGGTTATAGTGTTATTCTAGTATATGCATACCAAATATATTGGTATTGTATATGAGAAGAATCTTTTTGTTTACGGTCTTATCTATTTTATTCTCATAAGAAAATACTTTTAGTTCAGTTTGATAAAATGTGAGTCTCTAAAATCAGATGTCGTAGGTTCAAATCCTACCGTGCATGATGTTTTTTTCTCTTAGATCAAATTTGTTGAATTATGGGTTATGGGTCGCTCCATGTGGGCTGACCCGACCTGATTAGGAGAGACAAGAGAGAGGTTAAGGGAAGTTACTACTAGATCACAAACACCCACTAAACTGAACGTACAAAATATGGGTGAGTGGTGGGTTATCTTCCTTAACCGCTATTTCTCTGCCTATTTTATGTGGAGGAGAAAATATAGAACCATGTGCAGTAAGAATTTTCTCTGAATCTCTTCTTCTCCTATCGAAAAATATACACAAGTAAGGGCATCTAATTGGTGGAAGATTAACTTTGTTTCCTAGTGATTCAAAGTTCGATTTGGGATAGTTGTGTCGGTGATGAGTTCAACAATTCTTCAACTGCGTTGACAGATATGCTAATATTGTTCTCGGCCCATGATTGTTAATCTAACAAAATTAAAATAAAATAGATTCTTTTCAATAATCAGAATTTGACCTCATTTGTCTATGAATTAAAGAAACGAGGAGGTCATTAAAAAATAAACGGTAATTAATCTGAAGGTCTAATGGATGAACATACTTATATTGCAAAAATGCAGTTACGAATAATGTATCACATAAAAGAATTACCTGCGCTGGTAGATTGTGCTTGTATCCGTGAAGTAAATAACATCGTCGTGGTCATCAATATCCAGATCATTAGTGAAGAGAAGAGGTTGACCATCAAAATCTTGAACAAGTGGGGTAGTCAATCCACCAGTAGGTCCCACAACGTGAAGTCCAAAGTAGGCGTCAGCAATGTAGAGATCCCCAGTTTTATGATCAAATCGTAAGCCCAGTGGTCTTCCACATACATGCTCCATTTCAGGAGCAGAGGGCCTGCTGCAATTCTCCCTTTAACATAACAAAATTCTTTATGTGTTAAAATTGAAAATTCCGTGGACATGTATATAAGGAAATAACAGGAAAATCCATGCTAACTTCAAATTTTCACTTGCATATACACAACAACAACAACAGCTATCCAGTATAGTCCCACAGGGTGGGGTATGAGGAGGGTAATATATACGCAGGTCTTATCCATACCCGATAGGGCAGAGAGGCTATTTCCAATCGACTCTCGGCGAAAGATCGAGAAAAGGAAAAAAAACAAAAACAAAACAAAAAGAAAAAGCGTTATTGACTCCAGAATAAACTACAAAAAACTGGGCAAAGTAAACAAATCAAGAATATAGTTTTGGCTAACGTACGTAAGTACTAAAAGTACTATTTGGAACAGTAATAAGTTAAAGATTAATGGAATTCACGATAATCATTATAAATAAATAAAAAGTGATTTTTCAGTATTGGTGGGACATCAAGTGAAAGAGTCAGAAGTTGACTTTTAAGGTGATATAGAGAGTTGTATTTAACATTGTAAAAGTTGGTTTCATTACCCTCTTGTGTTTGTACATGTTAGAAAATCTTAAGCAAAAATAGGCATTATTTCGGGATAACTATACACTAGTAATTAATAGTGAGTCGCTTTGATCACCATATTGCATTTGTACAAGATGAATATAAAAAGATTCTTGGAGCTTATTGACTTCTCTCAGAATCCTAGTTATTTTCAAGGCCAAAGATTAAATACATGAAAAAAACTACTCATATATATGTTGTATCATAGAGAGGAAAATGCAAATACCCTCTGCCTAAAATTTATGTCAAACTTGCTAGGGATCTAAAAAGTCAACTCTTGCTAATATAACAAGCAGGGAATCATTTGGTTCAAATTTTACTGGTACAAAGAAAAGAGTGTAGAAAATTAATAAATTAAAATAAAGGGTGTTACGTACCTTTGGGAAGAGGTGACAGCAAAATCAATCCAAGTTTGAGAATGTGGTTGCCACTTAAGAATGCGGCCATCGGCAACACCAGTATAGGGTCCTTCACCATTTTGATCAAAAGCAACACTTTCTGCTCCAAATGCTCCTTTCAGTTGGATTAACTCAGCTTTAGAGAGAGCATGTTTGGACCCTGGTATAGGAGCTGGTTTAATCACATCATCAGAGTCGGATGCCAAGATTGCAGAGACAAGTAAAAGTGCTATTGCACTACTCAACATGAGGAGCGTTGAAGCATTCATTATTGTCATGTGGTTTTGGTTATTACAAATGCACAAAGTATATATGTTATACTTCGTTGCCTTCTGCCTCTAATTGGGCCATTAGGTGGATTGTCTTGCATCACAATTAAAGTCGTACCAAAGAATGGTATGAAAGAAAGTACAAAAAGGATATGTAATTCGATGCACAAATTATTTCGCATTCATGCAAGATCTGGGAAGGACCGCACTTTAAGAGGTGTGATATAAATAGCCACCCTAATGCAAGCATTAAAGTTACTTCATGGCTCGAATCCATAACCTATAAATCACGTGGAGACATTTTTATTCAAAGGTTCTTTCCAATCAAAAAGTCAACTTCTAAATTATAGATACTGGTATACCGTAATGGGCAAAAGTCAACTTCTAGAAATTCAAACTAGTCAAGAAGAGAGGGAAGAAAATTGAGAATGAAGCAATTAAACCATTAATGAGCCATTTTATTATTTGGACAACCACTTTTTAAGTTCTGTCCACTTAGTCTTTTTCACAATTAAAGTAATCTAAGTTTAGAAATTCGTATCTTTTTTTAATACACTAAAGAGATAATATCACACAAAACAGAACGATAATCTTTCTTTCCATATGAACCAAACTAGAGGAAAAGATTAACTGATCTTTACGGAAATTCTTGACCAAATTCATTGTGTACTTTTTTTAGTTCTTATACATTAATATATATATATATATATATATATATATATATATATATATATATATATATATAAACGATTATTAAAATTAACTCAACTGAATCTAAGCCTATTCAATAGAGATTGGCGTTGAGGGAGGGTTGTGGAATACCATCTTTATGTCTTCTTTATCATATTTTACTTTAGGCCCATTTGATGAATGTCGCATTTTCCGTGTATTTTATAATTTCTTGATTTCTTTAGAATTTTGGGAACTCTCATTTCCTGTTTACAGTTTCCTTACCATTTTTTGTTTTGTTTTTGCAACATATATTTAATAAAATTGACAGCTTGCTATCACCCAAATGTCTAGTTTAAATTCATATGGAGGTATAAAATAATTTAAAAATGGAATTGATAAAAATTTAGGCAATAAACATATGTGTTGTCATTGGGGATAAATTAAAAAAAAGGCAGATTTATAAGTAGTCATTCAAAAATAGCCACAATTTTGAAAGTAATCGAAATTTAGTTATTTTTTATGCAAAGATAAATCTGAACGAGAACACTGTTCAAAATTCAAAGAAAATACTCCAGTATAATATACCAGTCCAGCATAATATATTAGAGAAATTAGAGCACGATGCTCCAATCTCCAGTATATGCTGAACTTTCTGCGTATTGGAGTTCGAGCATAATATGCTAGAAGTTCATATATAGGTGCAACTGATCTCCAATATATTATGCTAGAACTTTCCGTGTTGCAGTAAAATAATGACTTTTCATTAATTTTACATACGCTAACTTATTTTGAATTACCAGTCCGAATATTGACTAGTACGTATTATTTTTGCGATCATCGGAGGGGATACGGTGTCTGATGAAAATTATCTTGGATAAGGGGATGCAGTTAACCAAACAATCTTGTCCCTTAAATTATGAAGGGGCCGGAAATAGAGGGTTAACTGGGGGAAATAGAGAGATGGCTCATTGGAGATGAGCCAGATCCGACCAAAAGCGGAGTAGAATTTATTTGCTTCTTTTTATTTTATGATTTATAATAAAAAATAATATATAGTGTTACAAGACTTTATTAGGTTAGCAGCTGGTTTATATATGTTTTATTATCAATAATCCACACATGTTAAACCAAAGGCAAAGATTGTTTTTGGTGGAAATATCGTCTCTTGGTGACTACTTAGTGACAGCCATACATACCCCAAAATCCCTTCGTAAGGTCACAGTGTTTGGTAGCACTATAACATATCTGGAAGGACACTGCCCTATGTTTAGAAAAAATAACTTAATTAATAACTGCAATTATGTAACATAAGTATATAATTAGTGTAATCCAAAAAAATTAGGTGCGTGCATTACCTGGCAATATTTAAATTCGATCGAATGCTATGGCTCAGTGTCATTAATAATTAATTAGATAAAGCCATAATTATTTGAAGATTAATCAATTTTATTGTAATAATAATAGAAGGAGGAATACCACTCCACAAATTAAGGGCGACGAGAGAAAAAGAAAGAGGAATCTAAGAGCCCGTTTGGACATAAAAAATAAAGGGGGCTTTGCATCTATACCCGCTTTTTGGATCATGTTTTAACTTGTACTCGCTTTGCAAAAAAATGTGCAAGAGTATACACTTTTTCACGTAACTTGAGCATATGTGGCTGAAGTAGCAAAGTTAATCTGGCAAAACTTCAACATTCCAGTAGACGGGCCTGTAATAGCAAAGGCAATACGCTGAAGTTTTTTTTGTCCTGGATAAGATGCTGAAGTTATTTAGTTCATTTGTAAAAACTTCGGCACTAAATAGCTGAAGTTGTTTTTGTCGTGGATTCATTAGTTTTGTCATAAAACTTTTTCAAAAAACTTCAGCAGAAGATGCTGAAATTATTTAGTTCATTTGTAAAAACTTCAGCACTAAAATAATTGAAGTTTTTTGTCCTGGATTCATTTGTTTTGTCATAAAACTTTTTCAAAAATTTTAGCAGAAGATGCTGAAGTTATTTAGTTCATTTGTAAAACTCCATCACTAAATAACCTGAAGCTTTTTTGTCCTAGATAAAATTTTTCGAAAACTTCAGCAGAAGATGCTGAAGTTATTTAGTTCATTTGCAAAAACTTCAACACTATATAGGCCGAAGTTTTTTCGTCCTGGATTCATTAGTATTGTCATAAAGCTTTTATAAAAACTTCAGCAGAAGATGCTGAAGTTATTTAGTTCATTTGTAAAAATTTCAGCACTATATAAGCTAAAGTTTTTGAAAAATCTTTCTAATATACTAGATAAATAATCACCTAGTATTAGTAGTAGAAAATATATATATGTATACAAAAAAATATACAAATTTTATACACTTTTTTGGCCATTATTTTTACAGCAGCTATACAATATCATTTTTCCTCAAAATTCATTTTTGATTTTTTTAAAAAAATTAATATTTGGCCATAAAATTTTCAATTTTCACTAGAAAATGAATTTTGGAATTTTTTGAAAATTTGAAAAACTCAAAAATTTATGTTTAAAAATAATCACTCAATCACTCACAAAACTTCAAAACGAATCCAAAATTATATTCATATCCAAATAAAACTCTAATTTTCAAATATCATTCTCACTTAAAAAACAATTCGCCCTTTTTTGAAATTTTACATTTCTTTTGTCCAAACGCCCGCTAAAGCGTTAGCAAAAGAACTCAATGTATACATACACTCTACATCACTATTTGCTAAAAGTAGATCTTAAAAACTAAGTTTATGTTATGAATAGAATTCTATTTATGGTGAATGTCTATATTTAAAGAGATTCTAGGGGTTATTACTTAGTGGCTAAATCATCATCTCCCTATAAATAGAGGGTTCTATTCTATTTCAATTCATCCCAAATCAATAAGAATCTCTCTCCCTACTTTTCTCTACAATATTGTTCTTCTTCTTTTATTGTTTCATAACACGTTATCAGCACAAGACTCTAACCAGTTGAGTAGAAGTTTTGGGATTGAGCATAATGATTATCAATTGTTCCATGAACTTCCTTCATGATTAAATTCTGAATTTAAGGTATGTATTTTACCGTATTTTTCTCTTTTATTCTATAATTTAATTTTATATACAAGCAAAGACAACAAAGTTTGATTATAACTCTAATGGTGTTTGTAAGAAATTACAACCACCTGAATTGGTAAAATATCTATGCCTTTCCATGATCAAATTCATGTATGATTGTGAACAAACTATTGAAAACACATCCCATTGAATTTGCTCCATTCTCATTCCCTTTAGAGAATATGATAGTAGTATGTAATACGTCTGAAAGAAGTCAAATTTATTACCATGAATGATCAATGGGTGTGGATGTGTCTATAGATGAAATTATATCGCCATCATTGTGGTAATGAGAATAATAAGTATTCTCAAAATAATCCTTCACTTTGTGAAAGTAATATTTATCATTGATATGACATGAGATTTTGTAAAATACATATAGATGAATATGGTTCGTTCATGATGTGAATGTGATAACATCTTATTTATGCATATGTCACGACCCCAAATCAGGTCGTGATGGCGCCCAACACACTGCTAGGCCAGCCTGACCAATTAACAACAATCACGGAGCCATAAGCTCACTTTATCCAATTTAAGCATAACAGAATAATTCAACAGTGATAGATATATTAAAAACAGGGAACCAAGCCCAACACGTGCCAACTCCCATAGACCGAAGGGTCGAGAGTCATGAGCCTCTAATGAACATAGTGTAATAATGGTTTACAAGATACCAAGTGCGGAAAGGAATACCAATACAGAATCAAAAGACAGTAAGAAGAAGGAGTATCGGGTCCTGCGGACTCTGCAGCTACCTCGAATATCCTACAGATGTCGCCTCGAACAGCTACCGGATCACTGCTAAGAGGTACCTGGATCTGCACACAAGGTGCGGGGAGTAAAATGAGTACTGCCAGACTCAGTGGTAATAAACAGGGGTAAGACAGCGTAGATAAGAAATCCACAGTAAAGCACAATGTAAAGCTATACCAATACCCTGTAACAGTTCAATACCAACAGTAGAGAGCCAACAATATTAACAACAAGTACAACAGCTTGCAGGTGTAGCTAAATGCAATGCAATGCATGACATGACCGCTACGGCGCGTAGCCCGATCCAATTTGGGTACCCGTGCTCACTGTGGGGGTTCAGACTCCGGAGGGGCTCCTATAGCCCAAGCACAATATCACTGCGGCGTGCAGTCCGATCCAACATATATACCGCTGCGGCGTGCAGCCCGATCCACTACCAGTAACCTAATATGCAAATACAGCCTCGCAGGCTCAAAAGTAGTTTTGAAAACTCTTTTATCATTTTTCAGTTGGAAAACAGTAATATCAAGTTCCAGAGTTTGGAAATAGCATGATAATAGAAATAGCTACGGACTGGTAGTAGACTAGTGTGAGCACGTGATTTTTGCCCTATACGAGAATTACTCCCAAAATGTCAAAATAAAAGAGTCTTTGTGTTTGTTTGCAATATTTGTGGATTACGTGTTCTTTTCTTATTGTTCGCATTTGTGTGCCCATGTCTATTTGTTCAAATAAAAAAAAAATAAAAAAAAATATATACCAAATATGTTGCATTAATATTTTTAGGATTAGTTCCGTACTTAGAAATAGTTAAGTTTATTGTTACTAAAAAATTAATTATAGGTGTTACAAGTCGATCTTATTATATATATATATATATATATATATATATATATATATATATATATATATATATATATATATATATATATATATATATATATATATGTATATATATATATATATATATATATATATATATATATATATATATATATATATATATATATATATATATATATGTATATACATATATGTATATATAATACAACATAGAGTTTAGCTTTAGGAAATAAGGAAATCAAAATCGGGCGAAAAATGCCAAAAAACCCAACTGAAATTCGGTTGAACCCAGTCCAAAACCAATGCCTTACCCGTTCAAACGGCCCAATCCAATTGCCTGATCTCTCAGACCAACCAAACGACAGCGTTTTAGGTGATTGTATCTGCACCGTCCATTCATGTTAATCCAACGGTTGATATCCCGTCCCCCAACCCGTTAGGCAGCCCGACCCAGTCTGCCCAAAGACCAACCCGGCCTCAGTAATCACCCAAACGACACCGTTGGAGTAAGTGAGATGATCCAGACCGTTGATCTCGTTTGATCAAACGGCTTGGATTAAATCTCACACCCACTATATATCTCTCAGATACACGCCCACCCCCCTAAGTCGGACCCCCCTTGCTTTCAACGTCTCTCTAGAGACGAACTAAGCCTCGCCGCCCACCACCGTGCTCCGCCGGCCGGAAATCGCCTCACGGCGGTTCCGGTAGGCCAAACCACCCCAAATTAACACCGTAGATTCTCCCAATCCCCCTCTACACGGATCCGTTAGTCGTTAGGCTCGAATATTGCTAGAGCGTCTCGAATATTTGTTTGAAGGTCGCCGGAATTCGAACATTCATCCCAAACCACCTCAAATTCACACCACTCGCTCCTCACACCTCCCCCACACCCCTACTGACTTTGGTTTAGTTCGAATCTTGCCAGAAGTGTTAAAGCCCTAAATTCGAGTCCCAAGAACCCTAGTTTTTGAAGAAGCCCAATTCGAGCCGGATTAGTTGCAATTGAAGTCCAAGGGACTTTAGTCTAGGTGTTCTCAATCGAGAACATCTCGATTAAAGCCCATTTGGCTTCAATAGTTCCAAACCAAGTTCGAGCTTGGGTCGGCAGTTTCTTCTGAGGTAATTCATTTCCCTTACGATTTCAGCTCACGTTCCTTATTTGTATTTTTGTGTTTTAGTTCTAGAATTTTTCTTTTTCCTAGCATTTTCTGTTCTTCTCAACAGACCTTTTATTCGGTCGATTCCCATTTTTACCAATTCTTGTTTAAATTCAATGCTGCAATAGCTTCGTATGTCTAGTTTATTTAACGTCGTCAACAAATTAACTTGTTTGTATGTTTGTTCATTCTCTGGTCTGCCCGTATGCAATTCATAAGTCTAGGGCTTGTTGTTTGTCTGATTCTGGATTAGGAGTTAATTGGATACAGTTGGTAGGATTTAATTAAGGTTAGTTATTTAATAAGCCTGCCCATAACAGGGGCTAGTGGAACATGTTGTACAGCAGGGTATCCCACTAGTCTCCTGCCATTAGCATTTTTAATGTTATAGTCCATACATGGACACTGGATAGTGGGGAGTTCAGGGAGCCTAATGGTTTGGACAGAAGTAGGGATGGGCAAGGGTTTTGAGTGGAGTTTTCTGGCCACCTAAGGATAAAAGGGTTTAACTATAAGTATAGAGTGATAGAGATAGACTTAGGGGGATGGAAATAGACAAAAGAGGCATAGACAGAGACATTGAGAGAAAAATTGAGAGCATCAAGTTGGATACACTGAGAGAAACTCGACTCCCACACTTACACACTGGATAGATACTGGAGAGATATAGAGAGATTTTACAATAAGGGAAAGCACACTAAGACTCCCTGAAAAAACATAGAATATATTGAGTCCTACTATCCCATTAGGATTTTCTTGGCAATTCCATTCGAGTGTGTAGTAAATTTTGCTAATTGTGGGTTCATCTCTGGTTTTTGAGTCTAGCTTCATTTACATCCATCGCTTGTTGGTTGTTGCTGCCTGGTATTCCTTTAAATCTAAGTCAACTGTTGAAAGCATATTCTGGGGGATTTGTTTGCTGTTTGCTGATAGCTATCAAACTGCCTGCTGTGGTTGTTGTTGTTCTCCTATTGTTGCTGGGTGAATACTACTGCTGCTGTTGTTGTATACTACTGCTGCCGTTGTTGTATACTACTGCTGCTGATTCCTTCTTCTCCTTCTATTTCCATTGTCCAGGTATATCTCCAGACTCCAGTGATATTGGAATTGAATCAACATGAATGAACACTTGAAGTCAACTAGTGAATAAAGTATCCTGTTGCTGCCTTAGTTAGAATTTCGTGTGTAATTGAACTATTTAAACAACTGACTGGTGTACATGGAACCTTAATAGGACCATTTGGACTGTTATTTGATCCATTGCTAATACCTGAGTTTAATAGATTAGATAGATTGAAATTATACTTCATGTTAATCATTCGAGGTTGATTTGAAATGAAAATACTCACCTCCTTTTGGTATTGTAATCTGTAGTTCAGTAGATGTAGATAATAAAGTTGTGGTATAGTCCAATTTGATCTATAACCATATGTAATATGGACTGTGAAGTGTATACTTAAATGAGATTGTTTAAAACTGCCAAATTCAGGTGCATTCGTTGTAGGCTTAGTATAGTTTAAAAATGATCTTAGTTGACACTAAGTTAAAAAATCGAATACCAGTGTTTTTTTAGACCTACAATTAATTTAGAAGTCAACATGTGATACTTGTTCCGATTTTCGGTTAAACGTTCTTTCCAAACAACCAAACGTGTTTGTATTCAATGTTTTTTTTGTTAAAGCCCACTGTCTCGATAGGTATAATTAATCACATGTTAGTAGTCAATATCAAAAGTTTACTGGAATTTGAATCATATAATTTATTCATGAATGTTAGCAGAATCAAATAGTCAAGTCGTTTAGTTTAAGGTTTGGTCCATCATCCAAAGGAATATAGGGAGTCATTGTCGGCTAGACAAACAATGGCAGTAGGAATTTTAGTCCGGAATCAAAACTCGTAAAATATTTGATTAGGTTGAGTAAGCAAGCGTTACTTTCCATTATAGGCAAGAATGATTAAAGGATTCGATTTCACACGAGTTTAATAGACCTAAGTACTAATTCTTGAACTATAATTAATTAGGCCTTTTCCTTTTATTATTAGAGAAAAAGCGGATATAAAAAAAATCGTAATCACTCATATAAAGAATGAGATAAGCCTCGTCAAACTAAGATACAAAAGACGGGGCCCTCAATTAATTACTAAAATACTTAGACGCGGAATGACCGTTTAGCGAATTTCACGGTTTTTCCCAAAGTTAACAAAGACGTAGATACTTTAGGCGGGATTTGTAAATAACATACATTCTCAAATACGGGTGTGCATTTATGTGACCCAAATCTCATTCTCGGCGAAATTGAAATACATTAAAGTCACAGGCACACTGGTTGCGGTGTGACTCGAAATGTGTTTTCGTGACGTTGCAATTATTCTTCTATAATGAAAAGACGGAACATTAAAAGCACGTAATAAAAATATATAGAGAAATCAGATGAAAACAAAAATAGCAGTTGAGCGACCGTGCTAAAACCACGGAATCCGGGAGTGCCTAACACCTTCTCCCGGGTTAACAGAATTCCTTATCCAGGTTTCTAGTTTCGCAGACTGTATTACAGAGTCATAAATTTCCTCGGTTCGAGATTAAACCGGTGACTTGGGACACCATTATTTTCCCAAGTGGCGACTCTGAATAATTAAATAAATTGATCCCGTTCCAACTGTCCTTCAAATGGAAAAACTCCTTCACCGATTATTATTATATTCCTTCTCAGGGTGTAGTAATAAACTGTAGCACATTTAATATACGTGCGAAAAAGGAGGTGTGACAGCTCTGGTGACTCTGCTGGGGACCCTTAGACCCAGAACTTCGGTTCAGGGTTTAAGAATTCGAGCTCAAGTTAAATTGTTGTTTTTGTCTATATCTGATTTTATTATATGTTTAATTAATGTGCTACATGTCTACCGCTTTGATACTTGTTGCACTGTATATACAAACTGCTATATATTTACCGCTTTGATATTGCGTGAACTGTATATAAAACTGTGCCGAAAACCCTTCACTTCTCACCCCCGGGGATGTGCTCACTGGTTGAGACTCCTTATTCTGTTAGTGTCATACCCCGAAATAATAAAGAGGCTCGGAAAGTTTCTAATCCGGTTGGCCTTTTGGTTCCCGGAAAGGAGCTCCTTCCTCAGCCCGAGTTGTCCGCTTGGGTACACAGTCTAGATCATGTACCGAGGTTTTGAACTTAGAATAACATAACCGCATACCGGATCCCTAGTAGGAAACGCTTATTTGCATCACGTTGCATTTGACTTAGGGGACTCAACACAGGGGTTGGGTCCGTCTAGGACAGGCAACCTGCAATGAAAAGACCATCCTGCTATACCATGTTTGTTTTAAGCATTTATTCGAACTTGCATGCTGACCGACTTTTAAATACTGAAGAAAAACGAAAAACAAAAGAAAACAGTATGGAGAAATAGATATTTTTCAGAAAATACAAAAATGTGTTTTACCAACAAATCAATAATTTAGTCTGCTAATAAAAGACGACGGAAGGTTGACTCTGCCAACAAAATGGTTTTCTTAACAAATGTGTTTTCTTTGTCGGTCAATAAAAGAAAAATAGTTTGTTCTGACGGACCGAACTACGCGGGTTTGATTCTCACCGGATGTGAGATACGTAGGCAACCCCCGTCGGGTCCAACTTGCCCTTTTTCAAAAAAAAAATACCAAAATCTTAAAATTTTGAAAAAATAGTCCAATCATTGCCAGCCAAAATGATCTTCTTCTTTAAATAAATGTGCAGGATGAGCACGATTCGAAATGAACCCTTTTCACTCATGACTAAAATCCCGGTACAAATACGACTATGGTGGGATGATCTAGGCATAGAAGGGCAGGATGAAGTTAAGAAATATTTGAAAGGTCTCACAGGTTTGCTTGAAATAAAGCCTCGAGGGGATATCATAAGAGCATTAGTCACATATTGGGACTCCGCGCACAATGTCTTTCACTTCTCGGACTTCGATCTCACCCCAACTGTGGAGGAGATGACCGGATACATTGGAAACACTGATATACCATTGGGGCATCAATATCTAATCGCTCCTAGGGTTGTCGCCATACACCGATTTTTAGACTCACTGAAGACAGCCAGAACGGTACGTAACCCAGATCTAGCACAGGGGTTTTGTACTTTAAGCTTCATCTATCAAAGGTACGGTCATGTGGGAGGTTTTGACAAGCCAGAGAACAAATTATGTAGCAAGGGCAATCGCCAGAAATGGGAGAATCACAGACGAATTGCCTTCATGATAGCCTTCTTAGGACTCGTGGTATTCCCGAGAAAAGACGGGAATATTGATATAAAGGTAGCCGGAGTCGTCAGTACTTTGCTTGACCAAAGCGAAAGTACTCTTGCTCCCATGATACTATCGGACATATATCGAGCTCTCACAGCCTGCAAAGCCGGAGGAGATTTTTTCGAAGGCTGTAATTTACTGCTACAGATATGGATGACCGAGCACCTGTGTCGCCGCACCCAATTCTTGAGATATGGGTTGGTTGAGAAAACTTGCATAAGTGAATTCTATGCAAGGATTGATAGGACCGTCTTGCTTGAAGGAACCTTGGCATGGAGGGCATACTTTCAGGCTCTCAGCGCAAGTCAAATACAATGGACGTTGGGTTGGTTACAGATAGACAGAATCGTGTACATGCCAGCGGCTAGGTCCCACTTTCTCTTAATGGGACTTAAGAGCATTCAACCTTATGCGCCCCATCGGGTTTTGAGACAGCTTGGGAGGTGCCAGATAGTACCCAAAGACGAAGACCTGAGTACCCGGGTTATTGAAATTGGTCCCGACGGTCAATTCCCAGAAGCAAGGGTCCGCCAGATCTGGAGCAAATGTCAATATCTGGAGTCAAACACTTGTGTGCAGGATCGAGCTAGAGGAGAGGTTGTACCCGGATATCTTACTTGGCACAAAGGAGAAACATCGGGTGAAAGACCAGCCAAAAGACCTCACCTCAGGGAATTTGCTGAAGCGTCACAAGAACAATGGGACTGGTTAGCTAAGGAAGAAGTTTACAGAACAAGGATTGGCAAGATAGAGCAACGGGTCCAAGATCTCCAATTTGAAAAGGATATGCAAGCTGCCGCCGACGAGGGAGATAAAAAGAAGTTGGCACAAGAAAATGACTTTTTGAGAGCTCAAATCCAGCAGATGAAAAGGGATGCTGACAGACAGTTGAGGAGTCGAGCGGACGAAAAATTGATAAAGGGTTTGAAAAACCAAGTTGCCGATGTCCAAAGAGAATTGGAAGAGTCAAAGACCCAAACAACGAGGATCCGTGCTAGCTGGAGAAAGGAGGCACATCAACATGCACTTCACCTACAACGGGTGGAAGAAGATTACACCGAGATCATCACTAGTCTAAGGGAAGCAAATGTTATCCTCAGGGAGTGGGTTTTCAAGCAAACCCGAGATGCCAGAGCAAACCTCGACCGTTGTCACGATTTGATGGCCCGACTACAAGAACAAGTGGATAGGCTCTTAGACCAAGTCACCAACAATGCTCGAAGATTGGGGGCGAAAAACCAACAGATAGAACGGCTACTCGGAGAAAGGGACATGATCAGGGACAGAATTGGAGAAATCGGGCATTACGTCACCATGAAGTGCTTAGCTTGTGAACAAATGCCCCGCACCGCCCTTTTTGCTTCAGTTATGTGCTATGTTCATCGGATCATGAGAGAGTTAAGGGGACTACACAAGGACCTCACACCAAGGCCCGCGGCAAGGCCGAATGATGCCTCGCGGGCCCCTAGGAATTTAAGAGCATTAGACTTTTGATTAAAAAGTATTTTTCGAAATTTTGAGTCAAATCGGCTGGCATTTTATTCTCGAGTCAAGCATTTCTCTTATTCTGTTGATTGTTGTAAAACATGTTTTGTAACCGCAAGAGTTTTGATATAAGAATTCCAAAATTTCGCCACAATTTTGTTACCAGAACTACGCTCGGTCTGATTCACGCGGGGACGTGATACGTAGGCAATCCACATAAGATTCGACCACCACTAGAAAGAAAGGAAAAGAACACGAAGATTAATAACAATAAGGCTTTCAAGGATAATTGAAAGAGGAAAAAAAAAAGAGGAAAAGAAGCTGGAATGACTTATGTGATGAGTACATATAGAAAGGGTTATTTGGTTAGGTGCATTGCATCCAACGTGCTTTAACATATCTGTTAAACTCAGTAAGCTAACAAGTTTGTTGCGATTCCAGAAAAGTTTAGCAGTTGACTTGACAGAATATACTGGCCAGCCACCATTACCGTACTAGATCTAAAGGGCCAATTCCAGCAAGCCTGTCTAGTTCCGGTAAAAGTCTCGAGGAAGAGAAATCAGAGATACAGATCATGAAAGAAGAGGTAGATTGGTTGAAACGACAGATAACAGTGATGCACCTAGCGTGGGCTAGGGGACAGCCATCACTAAACCTTCCTACTCTTACACCAGCACCAGAGCGTCCGCCTATTGATCCCTCGACAAGTGCACCGATCTATCCATATTATCAAGGGGAAAACCCTTATACATCCCAGGTTCCACCAGCTAGACAAAATACTCCTCCGGTCACCCCTGTTTTTGTAGCACCCCCACCTGCTACCCTACAAAAGTCGTCCGGTGAACCGCATGTTCAAATCCATGACAATTCTTACTATCCTCCCGAGCCTACCTTTAGGGCTCCTGAACCGCATCCACACACCCCTCACTGGGATAACCCGGCAGAACCGGAAAAGCACTTCCAAAGTTCGGAACATGAGGAAGTTATTAGAAAAGTTAAAAGCATGGAGCAGTCCTTCAGGAATATGCACGGTTTGGGCAACCAGGTCAGTGTCGCTTACAAGGATCTGTGTCCATTCCCAGATGTCCAGTTGTCGGTCGGGTTCAAAATGCCCAAGTTTGACCTATACGAGGGGCATGGTGATCCAGTAGCCCATCTTCGAGGGTTTTGTAGCAAAATGCGAGGAGCCGGAGGACGAGACGAGATTCTGATAGCTTACTTCGGTCAGAGTTTGGGGGGATCTGCACTGGAGTGGTACACTAGGCAGGATCCCAGCAGATGGTTTACGTGGGATGATTTGGCTCAAGCATTCATTGGCCAGTTCCAGTACAATCTTGAAATAGTCCCCGACCACTTATCATTGCTAAAGTTAGAGAAGAAACCCGCCGAAAGTTTTAGAGAATTTGGTTTCCGCTGGAGGGAACAGGCAGCAAAGGTAGATCCGCCCATGAGAGAGAGCGAGATGGTGGATTACTTCCTGCAGACACTAGAGCCGACCTATTTCGGACATCTGGTGACGTCCGTCGGTAAATCATTCACCGAGGTGATAAAGATGGGGGCTATGATCGAGGAAGGCTTGAAAGCCAACAAGATCATGAGCTATTCAGCGTTGAAAGCCACCACTCAAGCTATCCAAAGTGGTACCGGAGGAGTGCTTGGGAAAAAGAGGAAAGAAGAAGTCACGGCGGTCGAGTCCGGAACATGGTTCAGAAACAGAGGCCCCGCACCCCAGTATAACCCGCCACAACCTCACCACCAAAATTACTTCCACAATCCATATAACCACCCGCAACACTACTATCCGGCACCCGATCCCCATTTTACTGTCCATCACGCACAGTCATATGCCACACCTCCCGTCCAGGCACCATGGCGTGCGCCAAATCCACAGAATAATTACCCACCCCCAAGAGCCTATAGAAATCCCACGGGTGCGGGCTTTCGTCCGAACCAAGCATTCAAGAGCGACAGGGCGCCAAGGCCAAAGACTTTCACTCCCTTGGGGGAGTCTTACACCAATCTGTTCCACCGTTTGAAGCAAGTAGGGTTGCTAAATTCGGTCGAGGCTAAGCTACCAAATCCCTCCTCCAAAAAAATTTGGATCACTCAATAAATTGTGCATAATGCTCAGGATGTCCGGGACACAACACAGAAAAATGTTGGATGTTGAAAACGGCTATCCGGGAACTCATCGACACTCGCCGAATTGAGGTCCAGACTCCAGCGGAGCCCAACATCAACCAAAATCCACTTCCGACTCATCATGAGACCAACATGATCGAGTTGGTACGGGTAGAAGAGGGAAAGGAGAAAACCTCTCAGACTATAATGATGATCAAGTCTAGTGGGGTAAGAATGAAAAAGGGACCAAGCCTTGATGGGTCACTCATTTGCAAGAAGGACGTACAAGAGGGGTTGGAAGCAGAAAGGGGAAAGGCAAGCGAAGTACCGGTAAGGCCGGGGGGAGCAAGAATAGTTGTATCAGGGGTAGCAACCAAAACCGTCTTGACGGTAGCAGGTGTTCGAGTGGATCCTTTCATCATCAAGCCAGCAATACAGTTGCCGATAGCTGATAGCAAAGCTATTCCATGGAATTATGATCGGGTCACGACAACTTACAAAGGAAAAGAAGTTAAAGAGGAAGTCTGCGAAGCGCAAGGTTTGACCCGTTCAGGGAGATGTTTTGCCCCTGCGGAATTGAGGAAGACCACTCCGGCAACACTGAAAAAGCCGGTAACTGACGAAGAGGCAGAAGAATTCCTGAAAAAGATGAAGCTACATGATTATTCTGTCTTAGAACAGCTGAAGAAAACCCCTGCGCAAATCTCATTGCTATCCTTGCTGATACATTCTGAAGAACATCGGCAAGCTTTGATGAAAGTTTTAAATGAGGCCCATGTACCGGACAAAATCTCTGTGAGTCATTTGGAAAAGATCACCAATAGGATCTTCGAAGCGAACCGGATCACCTTCACCGATGAGGAGTTGCCCTGAGGAAGGCACCGAGCACAACAAGGCTTTATATCTTACGGTAAAGTGTGAAGAGTCGGTGGTTACCAAAGTCCTAGTCGACAATGGGTCCAGTGCGAACATTTGTCCTCTCTCTACACTAAACAAGTTGAAAGTGGATATCGGCAGGATACGCAAGAACAGCATATGTGTCCGAGGGTTTGATGGAGGAGGCAAGGCGTCGGTCGGGGACATAATGTTAATCTTGACAATCGGACCGGTGGAGTTCACCATGGAATTCCAGGTGCTGGACATGGTAGTTTCATATAACCTTCTGATAGGGCGACCATGGATCCATGCCGCAAAAGCAGTTCCATCCAGCCTACACCAACTAGTCAAGTTTGAGTGGGACCAACAGGAGATCGTAGTCCATGGAGAGAATGATCTACAACCAGGCACCATCGTCCCCTTTGTTGAGACAGAAGAGGATGTTGGGCCATGGGTATACCAGATCTGTGATGTGGTATCCGCCAACCGAGTTCCAGAAGGGGAATGCATTCCCAATGATAGAATAATTACTGCAGACATCATGGTGGCTCATGAAATGTTGAGAAACGGTTTCATACCCGGCAAAGGTTTAGGTGCATCTCTGCAAGGAATCATACAACCGGTATCCGTGGTCGAAAATGTGGGAACCTTCGGCTTGGGATTCAAGCCAACATCAGAGGACATCCAGCGAGCCAAGAGGAATAAGCAGAAGACATGGGTGCTCCCGAAGCTTGTTCCGCGCCTTTCCCGATCTTTTGTCAGGTCTGGAGTAAGAGGACATCCGACGACAGAGATTCCTAGTCCTATGGTTAGGCCGGACGAAGAGTTCTTAAGAAAATTCGAGGACCTATTCGCAGATGTATGCATGCTAGAGGATGGCGAAGGATCCAGCCATGCCGAGATACAGTTTGTGGGATCGAAAGCAAAATTGAATAATTGGAAGGCTACTCTTCTCCCTGTCCGGAAGGAGTTTTGGTAGTTTGTTTTGGATTGTTTTCTTTCGAAATTTTGTGTTGGGGTTTGTCCCCGAAGTAAAATCCGTTTGTTTTAGTTCATTTTGGATTTGAGTTTGCAAGCTTGTTTTCCTTGTACTGTTCCCATTAATGAAATTTTGTTCCCTTCGTGTCTAATTTTGTTTATTTTCCTTCTTTTTACTTTTCTGAGCAGCTTTCTTTCAACCGATCTTAATGATATGGCGTGCTTAAAGATTAATCAACCCAGTCTAGAAAGTCAATTCGGTTTGGAAATAATAACGCATGAAATAAGAGGTGACGAGAGTGAATCGGAATACGGCGATGATGAAGCCGTAGAAGAAATCGGTGAAGAATTAAGTCACTTCGAGGAAAAACCCAAACCAAATTTAAATGATACTCAGGCCGTTAATCTGGGGAACACGGATGACGTCAAAGAAACTAGGATAAGCGTCCATATTGAACCAAACCTGAGAGAAGAGTTGATCAAAACACTCATGGAGTTTAAAGACATTTTCGCATGGTCGTACGACGACATGCCGAGACTCAGCACTGATCTAGTGGTTCATAAACTACCCACTGATCAGGCATATCCTCCCGTCAAGCAGAAACTGCGGAAATTCATTCGTGTCACTCGATACCCTGAATGGTTGGCTAACGTAGTACCGGTGCCAAAGAAAGACGGGAAGATCGGAGTATGCGTGGACTACCGCAATCTCAACAAGGTGAGCCCTAAGGATAATTTCCCACTTCCCAATATCCATATCCCGATTGATAACTGCGCCGGACGTGAAATCGGATCCTTTGTGGACTGCTACGCGGGATATCAGCAGATCTTAATGGATGAAGAGGACGCAGAAAAGACGGCTTTTATCACACCGTGGGGGACTTATTGGTACCGGGTGATGCCGTTCGGTTTGAAGAACGCAGGGGCAACATACATGAGGGCGATGACTACGGTATTCCATGACATGATACACAAGGAAATTGAAGTGTACGTGGATGATGTGATCATAAAATCTAGACGTCAAGAAGACCACGTTGCCGACCTCGGGAAGTTCTTTCAAAGACTTCGAAGATATGATATCAAGCTCAATCCGGCCAAATGCGCATTCGGAGTTCCATCAGGAAAGTTGCTAGGATTCATCGTCAGCCGACGGGGCATTGAGTTGGACCCGTCCAAAATCAAGTCCATTCAAGAGCTACCCCCGCCAAAGAATAAAACAGAGGTAATGAGTCTGTTGGGAAGGTTAAATTACATCGGTAGGTTTATTGCTCAGCTTACAGCAACCTGTGAACCCATATTCCGTTTGTTGAAGAAAGACGCTGCGATAGAATGGACGACAGAATGTCAGGAAGCGTTTGACCAAATCAAAGGGTATCTGTCAAACCCACCCGTACTGGTTCCGCCTGAACCGGGTAGACCCATGATTCTTTATCTGACGGTTTTGGAGAATTCGTTCGGCTGCGTACTGGGGCAGCATGATCTTACTGGCAGAAAGGAACGGGCCATTTACTACCTCAGTAAGAAATTCACGGTTCACGAGGTTAAGTACACTCATTTGGAAAAGACATGTTGTGCTTTGACTTGGGTAGCCCAAAAGCTGAAACATTATTTGTCTTCTTACACCACTTACCTCATTTCGCGTTTGGATCCGTTGAAGTATATTTTCCAGAAACCTATGCCTACAGGGAGGTTAGCAAAATGGCAAATATTACTTACCGAGTTCGACATCGTATATGTGACAAGGACGGCTATGAAAGCTCAAGCCCTGGCCGACCACTTAGCCGAACATTCTGTTAATGACAGATACGAACCTTTGAGGACGAATTTTCCGGACGAAGAAGTATTGCAAATTGATGGGTTTGAATCAACTGAGGATCCGAGGTGGAAGCTTTTCTTCGACGGAGCGGCAAACGCAAAAGGAGTCGGAGTAGGGGCTGTGCTCATCTCTGAAACGGGACATCATTATCCTGTTACTGCTCAACTGCGTTTTCACTGTACCAATAACATGGCTGAGTACGAGGCATGTATCTTGGGGTTGCGATTAGCGGTGGACATGGATGTACGGGACGTCTTGGTCTTGGGGGACTCGGACCTTCTGGTACATCAGATTCAGGGAGAATGGGAAACCAGAGATTTAAAGCTTATCCCATATCGTCAGTGTTTGCATGATTTGACCAAGCGCTTTCGATCAGTAGAATTCAGGGCACATCCCAAGGATGCATAATGAGGTTGCTGATGCTCTAGCTACTTTGGCGTCAATGCTACATCACCCGGACAAGGTTCGTGTCGATCCGTTACATATTCAGGTTCGAAATCAACATGCTTATTGCAATATGATAGAAGAAGAGATGGATGGGGAGCCATGGTTTCATGACGTCAAAGAATACCTCAGGTTAGGAATATACCCAGAGCAGGCAACTGGAGATCAAAAGAGAGCTATTCGGCGATTGGCGAACGGATTTTTCCTTAGTGGAGGGGTGTTGTACAAAAGAACCCCAGATTTGGGATTGTTGAGATGTATAGATGCGAGTCAAGCCACAACGGTGATGACAGATATACACTCCGGAGTTTGTGGGCCACACATGAGCGGATATGTATTGGCAAAGAAGATTCTTCGAGCAGGATATTACTGGCTCACTATGGAGCGTGATTGTATAAGTTTTGTGCGAAGATGCCATCAGTGTCAGATACACGGAGATTTGATTCATTCTCCACCGACTGAATTGCATACAATGTCAGCGCCATGGCCATTTGTCACGTGGGGTATGGATGTTATCGGACCTATAGAACCCGTGGCTTCCAATGGGCACAAGTTCATTCTGGTAACGATCGATTATTTTACCAAGTGGGTGGAGGCCAAAACCTTCAAATCAGTGACCAAGAAGGCGGTGGTGGACTTCGTACATTCCCACATCATCTCGAGGTTTGGAATTCCAAAGATAATCATCACGGATAACGGTGCCAATCTTAATAGCGGATTGATGAAAGAGGTATGTCAACAGTTCAAGATTACACACCGAAATTCCACACCATACCGTCCCAAAGCAAATGGTGTGGTTGAGGCAGCAAACAAGAATATAAAGAAGATATTGAGGAAGATGGTAGAAGGGTCTAGGCAATGGCATGAAAAGTTACCATTCGCACTGTTAGGTTATCGCACTACCGTCCGGACTTCGGTAGGTGCAACTCCTTACTTGTTGGTGTACGGGACTGAAGCAGTAGTACCAGCAGAAGTTGAAATCCCATCCCTCCGAATTGTCGCTGAAGCTGAGATTGATGACGACGAGTGGGTCAAAACCCGATTAGAGCAATTGAGCTTGATCGATGAAAAGAGATTGACAGCAGTATGTCACGGCCAATTGTATCAAAAGAGAATGGCGAGAGCATATAACAAGAAGGTACGTCCCAGGAAATTTGAAGTGGGACAGCATGTGCTGAAGAGAGTTCTACCACATCAGGCCGAAGCAAAAGGCAAGTTCGCTCCAAATTGGCAGGGACCATTTGTTGTGACTAGAGTATTATCCAACGGCGCTCTATGTCTAACTGATATCGAAGGAAGGTGCACCGATATGGCTATCAATTCCGATGCAGTCAAGAGATATTACGTGTAATTCTTTAATGTATTTGTCAACGTTTGGTTTCGTTTGTGTGTATTTGGCATTTTTCGGAGAATGAAATGACAGAGGCAATTTTTCCTTTCTACTATCCAAACACTTTAACCCTTGTTTTCCCCTTTGAGCCTCAATTATTCTTTCATATACCCTCTTTTGGAATCCTCAAGGAAGATGTATAACAAAATAGAAAAAGAAACAAAGAAAAAAACACAAGAAAAAGTGAACTACGTTCGACCTGATTCCTCAAGAAGGATACGTAGGCGCCACACGGCTCGGTCATAATAAAATAAAAATCAAAGATCCCCCAAGCAACAAAACTGGGGCAGAAGTCATTGTTTCGTTTGAAAGATAGTGTGGATTCCGAAAGTTGTAATGAGCTAACCGTTGAGGTTAAACCCCTTTTCTTTAGCCTCGCACGCAGAAACCACATTAAGAACCAAAAACACCTCTCGATCAGTATTTGAGAAATGCCAAGTCATACGAATGAAACTACGAATGACACTTCGATCCTCGACTGAATCTAGGACTTACAAGCTAAAAAGGGATAGCCCCTTTTAGAGGAAATTCCATGGAAAATACCCCAGGCCACCGCATGGAAAGGAAATGAAATGAGAGAGTCTTAACGGTGAAAACCCTTGCGGGCACCTTAAGGCAAAGAAAGTTGAGAGAAATAAAATGAGAGAGTCTTACGGTGAAAACCTTTACGGGAACCCTAAGGCGACGGGAGGTCGAGAGAATCGAGAGAATCTCATTAGTGAAAACCCTTTGAAGGGCACCATGAGGTGACAAGGTGAGATGGTTACAAGGCATCCGCATGAGACAAGGTTGGGACATTCGTTTGCTTCTAGCAAAACGCGGCCATCAGAAAGTGATTGACATAAATAGATTGGGTAGATTAATCTTAAAGGCGCGGCATAACCATTGGATCAGTTACACGTTCGGATAAGTTTTTCCCAGTTTTGAGCTCAGAAAAGTCTTCCCTTTCTTTTTGTCATTCGTGGTCAGCATTCTTTATATATCATTTTTTTTCTTTTCTTTTGTTTTTGAAAATTGACTTTTCAAAACTTACTACCAAGTCTCCTAAAGTGGTACAATGAAGATGAATAGGCATGGAACGAGGCAATAAGGCAAAAGTCGTTCCGATATTGAGGTTGGAATGACAGGTTGATTGGAAGGTTCACGGGAATTATGGAGTACGATGGACACATATTACACATCCGAAAGATGATTTCTCACAACAGATCATCGACTAAAAGGGTCGGACCAAACCGAAGGTTGGAATGAAAGGAGAGATGAGAGACCATATGTGGAAAGAGCATCATCCCCAGCAAGTGTCAACGTCATCCCCAAAAGTTCGAGGGAGGCCGAGCAGCTGAAAGAGAAAAGGAAAATGGCCCCAACAAGAGTGGCACGACCACTCACTAAGTTTTGAAACTAACAATTTTTCTTTGATTTAAAGCAGGAAAAGAGGGTTCGTCGGCGGAAAAGCATGCCGCGTAGAAGGTCATCAAACTGGGGCAGAAAAGTTTCTCCCATTGCGAAAATTTTCTTGAAAGCAAATACCCAGTGGATAAGGATAACGAGATTTCGGGAAATACCGGTTCCGAGCAGAATAGTTTTGAGAGAGGCCGGACAACACGAGGGGTTGATTTTTGAGCCTGGTATCATCCCCAGCAGTTGTTGGGAAAATGAAACACTAACTCCGAGATTCCACAGCAGCATCATATCCCATAAGTTCTTCAAGGAAGCAAAAGCGTGAGTCCCGGAGGAGGTCTGGGAAGAAGGAAAAGGAAAAGGGGTCCCCCGCCAGGGTAATCCTCAGTTAATGACATCTCAATCCCCGGCGAGTCCAAGAGAGAACGAAAGGTGAAGGAAATAGAAAAAGAGGAAACAAAGAATACTTCCCCAGCAGCATCATCCCCAGCAGGTGAGTAAACATTTCCGAAGATATCCCCAGCAGCCAAAAGAAAAGTAACATGACCTCGTGGGAAAGAAATTCCAAGACAAAGTAATTCAGAAGAAAAGGATGGCCCAAGAGACGATGCAGGAAGAAGAAAATGGTACAGGAAACAAAGGAAGGCGATAAGGATGGGGTGAAGTTAGTGAGCTGTAGTTGAAGTCAGGGAGCCCGCCTGAAGAATGGAGTGGCGATTTGTTTTGAAGTTGTAGTTGAAGTCAGGGAGTCCGCCTGAAGAATGGAGTGGCGATTTATTCTGAAGTCGTAGTTGAAGTCAGGGAGCCCACCTGAAGAATGCAGTGGCGATTTATTTTGAAGTTGTAGTTGAAGTCAGGGAGCCCGCCTAAAGAATGGAGTGCCGATTTATTTTGAAGTCGTATTTGAAGTCGGGGAGCACGCTCGAAGAATGGAGTGGCGATTTATTTTGAAGTTGTAGTTGAAGTCGGGGAGCCCCCTGAAGAATGGAGTGGCGATTTAATTTGAAGTTGTAGTTGAAGTCAGGGAGCCCGCTTGAAGAATGGAGTGGCGATTTGTTTTGAAGTTGTAGTTGAAGTCGGGGAGCCCGCCTCCGAAGAATGGAGTGGCGATTTTATTTTGAAGTTGTAGTTGAAGTCAGGGAGCCCGCCTGAAGAATGGAGTGGCGATTTATTTTAAAGTTGTAGTTGAAGTCGGGGAGCCCACCTGAAGAATGGAGTGGCGATTTATTTTAAAGTTGTAGTTGAAGTTAGGGAGCCCGCCTGAAGAATGGAGTGACGATTTATTTTGAATTTGTTTGAGGAAGGCGGTTGAGTGCAACGGAAATCCCCAGCGTGAATCCAAGTTCATAATCAAAAGGAAGGCAACAAGGATCAGAAAGATAGTTCAGACTCCGAAGGAGAATAGTCGAAGATCACAAAGAAGGGACCAAGTGTCGGAGTTCGGCAATCAATATAGGCCGAGATAACAATTGTCAGAAGAGAAGAAGCATGTGAAGAAACATCAGAGCCCGCAAGATGGCAATAAACATGACAAGATCAAGCGGAAAGGATAGATAAGAATTCGCAATACTGTAATTTAGGCTAGCTTCTTCTTTTTCGTTAGTACGATGTAATAAGGAGGTCAGTCAAGCAATGGCAATAGCAGCAACAGCAAGACCACAGCAGTCATGGTAGTCCCAGCTACCAAAACTTCCCGAACTACATTGACCTGATTCCCTTTTAGCCAGGGATATGTAGGAGACCTTTTGAAGCAAGGTTCGGTCAAACTTTTCCAAAAAATGCTTCATACGGAGCGCTTGAACGAGCAAAAATTGCTCGTATCCGCTCACTTATCTTTGCACGAAAACTCCTCATGTTTCCGCGCAAAGAGGGGCAGCTGTGAGCACGTAATTTTTGCCCTATACAAGAATTACTCCCAAAATGTCAAAATAAAAGAGTCTTTGTGTTTGTTTGCAATATTTGTGGATTACGTGTTCTTTTCTTATTGTTCGCATTTGTGTGCCCATGTCTATTTGTTCAAATTAAATAAAAAAAAATATATATACCAAATATGTTGCATTAATATTTTTAGGATTAGTTCCGTACTTAGAAATAGTTAAGTTTATTGTTACTAAAAAATTAATTATAGGTGTTACAAGTCGATCTTATTATATATATATATATATATATATATATATATATATATATATATATATATATATATATATATATATATATATATATATATATATATATATACATACATGTATATATAATACAACATAGAGTTTAGCTTTAGGAAATAAGGAAATCAAAATCGGGCCAAAAATGCCAAAAAACCCAACTGAAATTCGGTTGAACCCAGTCCAAAACCAATGCCTTACCCGTTCAAACGGCCCAACCCAATTGCCTGATCTCTCAGACCAACCAAACGACAGCGTTTTAGGTGATTGTATCTGCACCGTCCATTCATGTTAATCCAACGGTTGATATCCCTTCCCCCAACCCGTTAGGCAGCCCGACCCAGTCTGCCCAAAGACCAACCCGGCCTCAGTAATCACCCAAACGACACCGTTGGAGTAAGTGAGATGATCCAGACCGTTGATCTCGTTTGATCAAACGGCATGGATTAAATCTCACACCCACTATATATCTCTCAGATACACGCCCACCCCCCTAAGCCGGACCCCCCTTGCTTTCAACGTCTCTCTAGAGACGAACTAAGCCTCGCCGCCCACCACCGTGCTCCGCCGGCCGGAAATCGCCTCACGGCGGTTCCGGTAGGCCAAACCACCCCAAATTAACACCGTAGATTCTCCCAATCCCCCTCTACACGGATCCGTTAGTTGTTAGGCTCGAATATTGCTAGAGCGTCTCGAATATTTGTTTGAAGGTCGCCGGAATTCGAACATTCATCCCAAACCACCTCAAATTCACACCACTCGCTCCTCACACCTCCCCCACACCCCTACTGACTTTGGTTTAGTTCGAATCTTGCCAGAAGTGTTAAAGCCCTAAATTCGAGTCCCAAGAACCCTAGTTTTTGAAGAAGCCCAATTCGAGCCGGATTAGTTGCAATTGAAGTCCAAGGGACTTTAGTCTAGGTGTTCTCAATCGAGAACATCTCGATTAAAGCCCATTTGGCTTCAATAGTTCCAAACCAAGTTCGAGCTTGGGTCGGCAGATTTTTTTGAGGTAATTCATTTCCCTTACGATTTCAGCTCACGTTCCTTATTTGTATTTTTGTGTTTTAGTTCTAGAATTTTTCTTTTTCCTAGCATTTTCTGTTCTTCTCAACAGACCTTTTATTCGGTCGATTCCTTTACCAGTTCTTATTTAAATTCAATATTGCAATAGCTTCGTATGTCTAGTTTATTTAACGTCGTCAACAAATTAACTTGTTTGTATGTTTGTTCATTCTCTGGTCTGCCCGTATGCAATTCATAAGTCTAGGGCTTGTTGTTTGTCTGATTCTGGATTAGGAGTTAATTGGATACAGTTGGTAGGATTTAATTAAGGTTAGTTATTTAATAAGCCTGCCCATAAGAGGGGCTAGTGGAACCTGCTGTACAGCAGGGTATCCCACTAGTCTCCTGCCATTAGCATTTTTAATGTTATAGTCCATACATGGACACTGGATAGTGGGGAGTTCAGGGAGTTTGATGGTTTGGACAGAAGTAGGGATGGGCAAGGGTTTTTAGTTGAGTTTTTCGGCCAGCCATGGGGAGGGGTTTAACTATAAGTATAGAGTGATAGAGATAGACTTAGGGGGATGGAAATAGACAAAAGAGACATAGACAGAGACATTGAGAGAAAAATTTAGAGCATCAAGTTGGATACACTGAGAGAAACTCGACTCCCACACTTACACACTGGATAGATACTGGAGAGATATAGAGAGATTTTACAATAAGGGAAAGCACACTAAGACTCCCTGAAAAAACATAGAATATATTGAGTCCTACTATCCCATTAGGATTTTCTTGGCAATTCCATTCGAGTGTGTAGTAAATTTTGCTAATTGTGGGTTCATCTCTGGTTTTTGAGTCTAGCTTCATTTACATCCATCGCTTGTTGGTTGTTGCTGCCTGGTATTCCTTTAAATCTAAGTCAACTGTTGAAAGCATATTCTGGGGGATTTGTTTGCTGTTTGCTGATAGCTATCAAACTGCCTGCTGTGGTTGTTGTTGTTCTCCTATTGTTGCTGGGTGAATACTACTGCTGCTGTTGTTGTATACTACTGCTGCTGTTGTTGTATACTACTGCTGCTGATTCCTTCTTCTCCTTCTATTTCCATTGTCCAGGTATATCTCTAGACTCCAGCGACATTGGAATTAAATCAATATGAATGAACACTTTAAGTCAACTAGTGAATAAAGTGTCATGTTGCTGCCTTAGTTAGAATTTCGTGTGTAATTGAACTATTTAAACAACTGACTGGTGTACATGGAACCTTAATAGGACCATTTGGACTGTTATTTGATCCATTGCTAATACCTGAGTTTAATAGATTAGATAGATTGAAATTATACTTAATGTTAATCATTCGAGGTTGATTTGAAATGAAAATACTCACCTCCTTTTGGTATTGTAATCTGTAGTTCAGTAGATGTAGATAATAAAGTTGTGGTATAGTCCAATTTGATCTATAACCATATGTAATATGGACTGTGAAGTGTATACTTAAATGAGATTGTTTAAAACTGTCAAATTCAGGTGCATTCGTTGTAGGCTTAGTATAGTTTAAAAATGATCTTAGTTGACACTAAGTTAAAAAATCGAATACCAGTGTTTTTTTAGACCTACAATTAATTTAGAAGTCAACATGTGATACTTGTTCCGATTTTCGGTTAAACGTTCTTTCCAAACAACCAAACGTGTTTGTATTCAATGTTTTTTTTTTGTTAAAGCCCACTGTCTCGATAGGTATAATTAATCACATGTTAGTAGTCAATATCAAAAGTTTACTGGAATTTGAATCATTTAATTTATTCATGAATGTTAGCAGAATAAAATAGTCAAGTCGTTTAGTTTAAGGTTTGGTCCATCATCCAAAGGAATATAGGGAGTCATTGTCGGCTAGACAAACAAAGGCCAGTAGGAATTTTAGTCCGGAATCAAAACTGGTAAAATATTTGATTAGGTTGAGTAAGCAAGCGTTACTTTCCATTATAGGCAAGAATGATTAAAGGATTCGATTTCACACGAGTTTAATAGACCTAAGTACTAATTCTTGAACTATAATTAATTAGGCCTTTTCCTTTTATTATTAGAGAAAAAGCGGATATAAAAAAAATCGTAATCACTCATATAAAGAATGAGATAAGCCTCGTCAAACTAAGATACAAAAGACGGGGCCCTCAATTAATTACTAAAATACTTAGACGCGGAATGACCGTTTAGCGAATTTCACGGTTTTTCCCAAAATTAACAAAGACGTAGATACTTTAGGCGGGATTTGTAAATAACATACATTCTCAAATACGGGTGTGCATTTATGTGACCCAAATCTCATTCTCGGCGAAACTGAAATACATTAAAGTCACAGGCGCACTGGTTGCGGTGTGACTCGAAATGTGTTTTCGTGACGTTGCAATTATTCTTCTATAATGAAAAGACGGAACATTAAAAGCACGTAATAAAAATATATAAAGAAATCAGATGAAAACAAAAATAGCAGTTGAGCGACCGTGCTAAACCACGGAATCCGGGAGTGCCTAACACCTTCTCCCGGGTTAACAGAATTCCTTATCCAGGTTTCTAGTTTCGCAGATTGTATTACAGAGTCATAAATTTCCTCGGTTCAGGATTAAACCGGTGACTTGGGACACCATTATTTTCCCAAGTGGCGACTCTGAATAATTAAATAAACGGATCCCGTTCCGACCGTCCTTCAAATGGAAAAACTCCTTCACCGATTATTATTATATTCCTTCTCGGGGTGTAGTAATAAACTGTAGCACATTTAATATACGTGCAAAAAAGGAGGTGTGACAACTAGCATGTCAATATCACCAGACAATGATAACGATCCTCGCGGGATCCAATAACTGGCTCACAGCCCACAAGTATACTCAACCGTCCGAGAAGGAGGTTCAACGGCTCAAGAGTAGCCAATATCTCAATATAGTATGCAACCATCCGAGAAGGAGGTTCGACGGCTCAAGAATAGTCTAATATCATAACACAATATCAACAAGTCGGACTAATCCATAGTCCCCAATCACAATCGACCATGCACTCACAAGAGAGTACGTGTCTCGCTGCTATACAGCGTCACAGAGTGGTATATCGGGGTTTCGAACCTGCTGGTCATCACCCACATCTATTACTCACCTCAATACCGTGCGACGACTACTCCACAATGCCCTTGCCATGAGAATCAAGCTCTGCACGCGTAGAATCTGATCAAATATAGTAGAAATACAACAAATTAGGCCAATGGGACGTCACCCAATCAATACAATTCGATTTACACCAAAAATAGCAAAGTTGCCAAAACCCGACTTTCGGTACGCTTCCTGAAAAATTACAAAAGTTACATATTCGGAATCCTCATCTCGATACGAGTCTAGGCATATAAAGTTTACCAAAATCGGACTCAATTTGCCCACTCAAATCAGTGTTTTTCTTCAATTTTAGGCCTAGGGCTCAAACCCACATTTAATCTTTCATTTACAGGAAATTAACCAAGGATTTTATGTTAAAATGATTTAATTAAGCCACAAAACTTACCTCCGACGAATCCCCGATGAATTCCTAGCAATTCCCGTGAGTCTCTCTCTCTAGAACTCAATTTTTGGTGTTTTGGGGTGTTAACCCGCGACTGGTTCTGTTCTGTAATTAAACTCACTGTCAGCCAAATTCCTTCATCGCGTTCGCGATGCCCCTCACGCGAACACGATGCCTTAGCCATTTTCTTCATCGCGAATGCGACACAAAGTCATGCGTCCGCGAAGGCCAACTCCCCAATCTCCGGATTTTTACTCTACGCGAACGCGAAGTGAAGTCAAGCGTCCGCGATGCCTTACCTTTTCCTCTTACGCGAACGCGACCCAACCCATCGCGAATGCGATGGCCAACTGGCCCCAACCTAAGCGATCGCGACATTGCCCTTGCGTACGCGATGCGTTACTGAACTTGGCCTACGCGAACGCGGGCCTTGCCCTCGCGAACGCGAAGGCTAAATCACTGCCCAGTGATCTGCAATTTACAGCAGACCATTCCTTGCTTCCAAATGCCGGATGATGGTCCGGATTCACCCCGAGGCCCCCGGGACCCCAATGAAAACCATCAACATACTCCAAAACACGATACGAACTTGTTCCAAGCATAAAAACACCATTCTAAACATCAAAATCACCAATTACACACGAATTCAAGCCTAAGTTTCTTCAAAACTTCCTAAACTAACATTCGATCGAAAACCCGACCATACGACGTCCGAATGACCTGAAATTTTGCGGACATATCCAAAATCACATAACAAAGTTACAGGAATTGTCGGAGTTCCATTCCGACCCCCGGATCAAAATATCACCTACCGTTCGAATTTCGCCAAAATTCAACCTTAGCCAATTCAAGCCTATTTCTACACCGGGCCTCCAAATTCAATTTCGATTATTCCCCTAAGTCACAAATCACCTCCCGGAACTAACCAGATCATCAGAATCCAATTCCGATCCCTCTAACCAAATTGTCAACTCCGGGTTGACTTTCCTTATTCAAGTTTCCTTCAAAAAGGCTATATGCCTCATTTTCAATCCAATTCACTCCTAACTCACCCGATAGACTCTAACGCTGATATAGAAGCATAAAACATGAAATTACAACATAACGGGGTGGTAATTCCCGTGACGATGGGCCGAGTCGTCACAACATACATATTCATTTATGAAAGAATATGAACGTGCTAGTGGTACACACTCACCTCTAGAAGAAGGTTTGAGATGATATAAGAAAATAATGTCATTATTATGGCATGAATGGTCATTGGTCACGTACCTATTGTACGCCAAAATATTTTGGCATTGTGATTATTAAAAGACCACGGTAATGCAAGAAACAAATCTTGCATATTATTTTGACCATACTCATAATGGTATAACTTTCTCTTTAAAAGAGATATTCACCATATGAATGTTGATGAATATGTGATAGTACCAAATTAATTGAGAGCTCAGGAAGAGCCAATTATACTATTTTGGAGAAACACAATTGATTATCAATAATGTATTACATTGTGGTAAGTCTTAAAGAAACTTATTGAGTTTCTAAAGTATTCGTGAAAGCGATTAGATATATTGAGACTATAAATAAAGGAAAGATTTAATATCTTCTATTACTACAACTTGTAGCGGGGTAATATGTATGTGAAAAATTACCTGCTTTATTCTCCAACTTGTACTACACAAACAAAAGAATGCCACAATTAAAAGAAGTTTATTGATATAAAAACACATATCATAATAAACTTGGAGTTTATTGATAATTGCACACGTCATGGTATACATATAACGTTTATCAATATTGATAATTTATCCCCAACAGTCAAGAGAAAAATGACACGACCCAGGAGGAAAGCAATTCCAAAACGTAATTCAGAAGAAAGGATGGTCCAAGAAGCGATGCAGGAAGGAGAAAGTGGTGCAGGAAGCAAAGGAAGGCGACATGGATGGGATGGAGTTAGTGAGATGTTGTTGAGGTCAGGAGCCCGCCTGAAGAATGGAGTGGCGATTTATTTCCAAAGGATGTTGTTGAAGTCAGGAGCCCGCCTGAAGAATGGAGTGGCGATTTATTTTCAAAGGATGTTGTTGAAGTCGGGAGCCCGCCTGAAGAATGGAGTGGCGATTTATTTTCAAAGGATGTTGTTGAAGTCAGGAGCCCGCCTGAAGAATGGAGTGGCGATTTATTTTCAAAGGATGTTGTTGAAGTCAGGAGCCCGCCCGAAGAATGGAGTGGCGATTTATTTTCAAAAGATGTTGTTGAAGTCAGGAGCCCGCCTGAAGAATGGAGTGGCGATTTATTTTCAAAGATGTTGTTGAAGTCGGGAGCCCGCCCGAAGAATGGAGTGGCGATTTATTTTCAAAGGATGTTGTTGAAGTCGGGAGCCCGCTCTGAAGAATGGAGTGGCGATTTATTTTCAAAAGATGTTGTTGAAGTCGGGAGCCCGCCCTGAAGAATGGAGTGGAGATTTATTTTCAAAGGATGTTGTTGAAGTCAAGAGCCCGCCCGAAGAATGGAGTGGCGATTTATTTTCAAAAGATGTTGTTGAAGTCGGGAGCCCGCCCTGAAGAATGGAGTGGCGATTTATTTTCAAAGGATGTTGTTGAAGTCGGGAGCCCGCTTGAAGAATGGAGTGGCGATTTATTTTCAAAAGATGTTGTTGAAGTCGGGAGCCCGCTTGAAGAATGGAGTGGCGATTTATTTTCAAAAGTTGATGTTGAAGTCGGGAGCCCGCCCTGAAGAGAGGAATGGCGATTTATTTTCAAAGGATGTTGTTGAAGTCGGGAGCCCGCCTCTGAAGAGAGGAATGGCGATTTATTTTCAAAGGATGTTGTTGAAGTCGGGAGCCCGCCCTGAAGAGAGTAATGGAGATTTATTTTCGAAAGATGTTGAAGTCAGGAGCCCGCCCGAAGAGAGGAATGGCGTTTTATTTTCTAAGTTGATGTTGAAGTCAAGAGCCCGCCTGAAGAGAGGAATGGCGGTTTATTTTCAAAAGATGTTGAAGTCAGGAGCCCGCTTGAAGAGAGGAATGGCGTTTTATTTTCTAAGTTGATATTGAAGTCAGGAGCCCGCCTGAAGAGAAGAATGGCGATTTATTTTCAAAGTTGATGATTGAAGTCAGGGAGCCCGCCTGAAGAATGGAATGGCGATTTATGATTAGAGTTTATCGTTAGAGTCAGAAGCCCGCCAGAAAAGCAGAACGGCGTCTCAGGTTTCCAAGATTTGATAAGGATAGTGAACAATCGAAAAGTGGTAGAGTGTAATGGAAATCCCCAGCATGAATAAGAAGGAAGGCAACAAGGATCAGAAAAGATAGATTCAGACTTCGAAGGAGAATAGCTCGAAGATCACAAGTAAGGGAATTCACTTCAATGCGAGTCAACAGTCCGAGATGATCAACAGAAGTTAGTCATAAAAAAGTTAGTCACAATGAAAAAAAGGCAAGGAGTTAATCCAAGTGCAGAAGTTGATGAAAGATGTGGTGTGCTCAAGACATGGCCGAGGTCACAAGCACTGCATACCTGGTCTTGATCCGAAAAGCAGCACTTGCAACTAGCAAGTATCAAGGTTCAAATTTAGAGTCCGCATGAAGCACCAACCAATACTCAAGATCAAGCTTCGGAAGACTTATAGATAGGAATCTTGTAACTAGTAGTTGATAGGCTTAGTTAGTCTTTCTCATGTTTTGATTTTTGATGTAATAGCAGGACCACGGACCGGAACTTCGATGGAACGGAACCTCGACGGAACGGCACCTCGACTGGCTCTCCACCTCGGTTACTCCTTCCTCACTCACTTTCGAACTACACGTGGCCCGATTCCTTTATAGCCAAGGATATGTAGGCAGCTCAGATACAAGGGCTCGGTCACATTCCTCTTCTTTTAGTTTAGTCCCTCCGAATAAGGGTCGGGTCAAAAACACTTGTCTAGTCGTTCTTTGTCTGAAAACTCTTTGTGTTTTCAGTCAAAGAGGGGCAACTGTAATCGTTTACCCTCCCCGAGATTTTTTATATTTTTCAGCGTAAAATATTTAGTTTAGTTTTAATATAGCTATTTTAACTAAATTTGACTCTTTTACTTTATTTTTAAATTAAAATGAAAAATAACAAAAATATAGTTTTATTAATGTTTCGTAGTCATTTTTAAACTTGAAAAATACAAAAAATAGTACTTTATATTTTTATCTTTTTATAAAAACGAAAATAATAAAAAATAGTTTCATTAACATTTTGTAGTTACTTTAATTTTGAAAAAATATAAAAAATAATTTTTGTTTTAATTATTAGTCTTATAGTTATTTTGCTTACGTAGTGATTAATTAATAACACCGTGTTCTCATTCTCGGTTCCGGGCAAAGAATAATATTCGGGTTCAAACTACCTGGTTTTATAATTTTCGGACCTAGCCCGTAATAATCCGAGTCCACCACACGGGGAACACGGACAAAAACTACCCATACACACATGCACACACTATGGGGACAATAGATAATGGGGGATGGGAATAATTAGAAAAAGACAAAAAGAAAGTAAAAAACAAAAGAAAAAAAACAAAAAAGGCATGGAGCTTATTTTAAAAAAAAAAAGAAAAAAAAAGACAAAGAAAGGAAAAGGCATCTTCTTCTTTTTTAAAGAAGAAGAAACGGCAGCAAAGGATGGAAAAACAAAAGAAGAAAACGGCAAAAGGAGAAAAACGAAAAAACATGGGAACAAAAATAAAGAAACGAGAAAAAACATAGGTGAGTGGAGCTTCATTTGGAAAAGGAAGAAAACATACAGATTTTTTATATATACGGATACACATACACGGAGAAGGAGGAGCTAATCAGAATTTCGGAAGAGAATTGGAGAAGATTTTTCAGTCATAAAATTCTCCTATAATTCCCTTTCTTTAATTCCTTCAGATCTAAAATAGCAGTGCAAATCCTTATAACCAAAACAAACAAAAATTCAAAAAAAAAATCATCAAACATTACTGTTTTATTGAGAAATGGCCTATTGATTCCGATTTTCATCTAAGCTTCTTCATAATTGGTATTTTTAGTTCAAGTTGGGTTTGTTGAAGAATTTAAGTGCTCTTTCGTTCCTTGTGTATTCCTTAGTTTCGCACTAGTTTCCACAAGTCATTGCAGTCCAAAGGTTGTTGTTCAATTGATTCTGGGTTGATATGAGTAGAGTTGCATGATTTCAAAAACTCCTGGGTTTTACATGTGTTTCTGGGTTCAAACTTGACATAATTTCGTGGCTGTTGAATTCGAATTGTTGATGTAATCCAGCCTGCCTCGACCGACCTTTTCTGTTTGTTGTAATCTCGAATTCAGCCATATTGAGCTCTGTTTGGGTTTGGATTTCGTTTTTCTGGGCGAATCTCTTATTGATTTCACTGGTCAGCTAGGTCAGTTCTCGAACCCTTTGTATTATACTTTCATTGAATGACAAAAATTGTTGATTTTTTGTTTAATTTTGTGGTTCTGCTTGAATTCTAATTACCGCTACTTTGACGTCTAGTGAACATATGTTTTTCTTCTATTTGAACGAAATTCAGTGTTAATATGAAACACAATGTCTATAGCAAGTAATTTGATTCCCGTTTTCATTTAAGAATATTGTTGTTAGTTCGTTGATTTTTTTTTACTGTCATCTGCTTCTTTTTTTTTCATTTGGTTTCTCTTGTCCCTAATGCCTAATCAATGGGAGGAATTGAAAGTTTTAATGTAGAAAAGAAGGATGTAAATTGATGCTAAAAATTTGGGTTGCCACATTTTCAGTATGTCAATGTATTTCAATATGTTAGTGTGTCGTCCTTAAACACCACATGCACTGTCATTTTACTTGTTGCTTTCTGAAATGTCCTGAGAAAAGCTTACGGAGGAGTAATCAATATATTGTAGAAGGTATTGAGGCTAATATAAGTCTCCGTTCAAGGATAAATTACCGTGGCATAATAATGCAGTAAAGCTGTGTAAAAATCAACATACTACTTCAGTCGCTTCTCCCTTTTGTTGAACTAATAAGAGCGCATTCAAGAGCTAGAAGCTAAGAAGGTGCGCCATGCCAAACAAAAATGATAATTGCATGGCCTTCGCTTTATTTAATATCTAATTGATCCTTAGAATTCGAGGCGTGCCATTTAGCAAATTTCATGGCCCTCGCAAAGTACAAACGCAAAATTACTTTAGGCGCGTTAGTTAATAATAATACCTTCCTAATCACGGGTGCGCATTTATGTGACCCAAATCTCACTCTCGGCGAAACCGAAATACATTAAAGTCACAGGCGTACTGGTTACGGTGTGACTCGAAATGTGTTTTCGTGACGTCGCAATATTTCTTAAAATTAAAAGCGGAACATTAAAAGCGCCTAATTAAAATATGTAAAGAAATCAGATAAAAGCAAAAATTGCAGTTGAGCGACCGTGCTAAAACCACGGAATCCGGGAGTGCCTAACACCTTCTCCCGGGTTAACAAAATTCCTTATCCAGGTTTCTAGTTTCGCAGACTGTATTACAGAGTCATAAATTTCCTCGGTTCGGGATTAAACCGGTGACTTGGGACACCATTATTTTCCCAAGTGGCGACTCTGAATAATTTAATAAATTGATCCCGTTCCGACTGTCCTTTAATTGGAAAAACTCCTTCACTAGTTATTATTATATCCCTTCTCGGGGTGTAGTATTAAACAGTAGCACATTTACGTTTATACGTATGCGGTGTAAAAAAGGGAGGTGTGACAGCTCTGGCGACTCTGCTGGGGACAAGTAACCCGGAACTTCGGTTCGGGGTTTAAGAATTCGAGCTCAGTAAAATTGCTATTTTTGCTTATATCTGATTTCATTATATGTTTTGATTAATGTGCTATATGTCTACCGCTTTGATACTAGTTGCACTGTATATACAAACTGCTATATGTTTTCCGCTTTGATACTATCTGAACCGTATATACAAACTGCGCCGAGTCCTTTCTTTCTCTCACCCCCGGGGATGTGCTCACTGGTTGAGACTCCCTATCCTGTTAGTGTCATACCCCAAAATAAGAAAGAGGCTCGGAAAGTTTCTAAGCCGGCTGGCCTTTTGGTTCCGGAAAGGAGCTCCTTCCTCAACTCGAGTTGTCCGCTCGGGTACACAGTCCAGAACACATACCCAGGTTTTAAACTTAGAATAACGTGACTTCATGCCGGATCCCTAGTAGGAACGCTTATTTGCATCATGTTGCATTTGACTTAGGGGACTCAACACAGGGGTTGGGTCCGTCTAGGACAGGCAACCTGAAATAAAAAAAAAGAAGACCATCCTGTTGCATCCTGTTTGTTTCACGCAATTATTTGTTTCAGACTTGCATGCCGACCGATTTGTAAATATTGAGGAAAAATGAAGAAAAAAAAGAGAAAAGAAAAGTAACAGTGGAGAGAGATAACTACTCATTTTTAGAAAACAAACCAATGCCCAAATAGTGTCGAAACTCTACCGAATGTTGAGAATAAAAAGGAAAAAAAAAGAGAATTGTTATTTTTAAAATAGTTTGTTATTACTTAAAAGAAAAAAAGAAAAGAAAAACGTTTTATTTTAATAATAAAAAAATAAAAAAACAAGCTTTATTTTTCAATAAAAAAAAAAAGAAGTGATTTTATTCATAAAAAATAGTCATTTGTTTGTTAATAAAATGAAAATTATAATAGTTCGTTTTATATGCCGATGAATTGAAAAATAGTAGTTTGTTTTCAAAAATAATTCGTGTTGCTTGTTAATAATAATAAATATATATATATATATATATATATATATATATATATATATATATATATATATATATAATAAATAAATAAATAAATAAATAAATAAAAACATAAAAGAAAAGGAAATGTCATTGTTTTCAAAAGTAGTTTTCTTTATCTGACCGAACTACGCTGGTTTGATTCTCCCCATTAGGTGGGATACGTAGGCAACCCTCATCGGGTCCAACCACCCCTTCGAAAAAATTAAAAAAAAAATGTCGAAGTTTTTAGTTTTCAATAAAATCAAAGTGATGCCATTTTGAAAAATAGCTGAATGTTCCGAAAGGACGCCGGAATGCTGTTTTTGCAAAAATAGCCACTTTGAATCATTGTAAATAATTTTTGGGCACAACCTTGAAATATTTCCTCGCGGAAATGTTGAAAGGTCGTAGCCGCAAAATCAAGTTTGGGTTAGCACACCTTTCAAAAAATAAAAAAATGTGTGTTTAATTTTGTCAATAAAATCAAAGTGATGCCATTTTGAAAAATAGCCGAATGTTCCGAAAGGACGCCGGAAGGCTGTTTTTGAAAAAATAGCCACTTTGAATCATTGAAAATAATTTTTGGGCACAACCTTGAAATATTTCCTCGCGGAAATGTTGAAAGGTCGTAGCCGCAAAATCAAGTTTGGGTTACCACACCTTTCAAAAAAATAAAAAAAAATTGTGTGTTTAATTTTGTCAATAAAATCAAAGTGATACCGTTTTTAAAAAATAGCCGAATATTCCGAAAGGACGCCGGAAGGCTGTTTTTACAAAAATAGTCACTTTGAGTCATTTTAGATAATTTACGAGCATAGCCTTGAAATATTCCTTGTGGAAATGTTGCAAGGCCATAGCCGCAAAATCAAGTTCGGGTTCCCACCCCTTTTGCAAAAATAACCAAAATAAAACATGATGCTATTCTTGTTTAAAATATGCCGAATGTTCCCCAAAAGGACGCCGGAAGGCTATTTTTGCAAGAATAGCCACTTTGAGTCTTTGTAAATAATTTTTGGGCACAACCTTGAAATATTCCCTCGTGAAAATATTGAAAGACCGTATTCGCAAAATTAAGTTTGAGTCATCACTCGACTTTACAAAAAAAAAACATATGGTTTTGCTGAATGGCCACATTTGGCATTTAAACTTTCTTAGTCTCATGTTGACCTGTGTCGGAGCTGAACGATGCCCCATGGGCCCTAAGATGAAAAATTTTGAACTTGTAGTCTCTTAAATAAAATTTTACAAAAATAGCCATTTTGTCAAATAAGCCATTACATGGCTAATTTTGTAGAAATAGTCATAATTGGCGCTAAAAATATTTTTATTCTTGTAGAAATCTCCGGCATAAGGTGTGAAAGCTTTTCATCAGAGTTTGTAGTTGGAGTCGGCTTTTACAATTTTTTCAAAAAAAAAAATCAAATATTCATCTCTTTATTTCTTGCATTAATTTGCAAGAACTACGCTCGGTCCTGATTCATGCGGGGTCATGATACGTAGGCAATCCACATAGGATTCGACCATATCCATAACCGGAAAAAAAAATGGAAAACTACAAAAAGAAAAAAAGAAGAGAAAAAGAGAAAAATGGGAAAAATAATAACAACAATTAAGAAAATAAAGGAAGGTTTAGGAAGCACATATAGGAGAAGCTGGAACGACGCATGTAACTGAAGCAAATGCGCGATAGAAAGGTTTAACTGCCTAGGTTCATTGCATCCTTAATGCACGTTTACCTGTTTTTTCCAATGCCCTAACGTTAACGTAATGTCTTCACTTTGTTGTGTCCAGTTTCAGAAAGGTGGTTGGTTGTGGTTCTAAAATAACTCTTCCCTGTAACACAAAGTCGGAGGACAATGGCAGAGAATCTCAAGACTGAGTGGGTTGACACCAATACCCGACAACAACTGGCTGAACGGAACCACGGGTTAGTAGAAGAAGTCAAAATACTGAGACAACATGTGGCTGACATGTATCGGGCGTGGATGGATGGAAAAGCACCACCCCCGCCACCGCCTAGCTTCCTAGACTCTGTCCTTACCCATACACTGAACCCGATGGCAGATGATCCCTCACACTCTCCATATATACCCACCTATCATAGCTTTTCCAGCCACTCGAGTAGCTCAATTACTCGTCCCCCAGCTATGTTTTCACAACGCTACTCCCGTCCCCAACACCACTACTCTCCCCGGGACACCCAAAATCGTACTTCACCTTCCAGGTACCCAGCTCCACAAAAAGCCTACCAACCCCTACGAACATACCGGAAACCCCCTGGGTCAGGTTTCAGGCCAAATAAGGCGTTTAGGGAGGAGAGGTTGCTGAAGCGAGAAAAAGGCTCTTACCCCTATCGGAGAATCCTATGCAAGTCCGTTTGAAAGGTTAAAGCATGTCGGCCTGATTACACCGCTCCCCGGATATACTCCCGACCCATGTGCAAGAAGCTTCGATCCTACTGCACGATGTGCATACCATTCCAATGTCAGAGGGCACGATATTGAGAGTTGTCGTACCTTGAAAAAGGAAATAGAAAGAATGATTCAAAAAGGGTGGTTGATTGTGATCAATGACGATGACAAGGAGCACACGAATCCTCTGGGTGGTGTATTGATTGAAGCTAAAAATGTTGAAGCAGATGGCAGCCTCGGCAATATTGATGCAGAACTTAGTGGCTAAAATGTTGTGCTTGGTAATTGGGAAGACACTCCATCTTTTAGTCAGCTAGATGGAGCTTTGGTGGTTCGTTTTTGTCGTCATTTCTGTTGTCCGAGTTATTTTCAGGGTTTTCTTGTGATCATTCCATTTTGTCCTAGCAGTTTGCTTTGGTCTCCATCAGTTTTGCTTCAGGGTTGTACACAGGTTTGTTTTGCTTGTTTTGTCATTGAACCATTTCGTCATTAGTTTAATGAAGCTTTCGGTCTTTTTTGTTACTTCCGGTCATTTTAATTGTTTAGTTCTTTTTACCCTTTAGATTTGTCTTTGTGCTCAAACGCCGAATCTAGTGACACGACATGCGCACACATAATTGTGGCTTAATTCTAAAAGTTAATCATTAAGCAATTGGAAGATGATCGGGTCATCTAAAGGAAATAAAAACAATTTGAGACTATTTGGATCTTGAGTCATGTGAAACCGGGGCAAGTAAAAAGGAAACAATCAAAGGCAAGCTGGCCAAAATTGACATGGGGTCGTTCATAATGAGAGTGTTGCCCAACAGTGCTTTAAAGATATGACGAATATTAATTGTGATGTTTACACTTGGCATGTTTTGAAGATTGGAATGACGAAGGCATTTTGTTCTGCTATCCAAACACTTTATCCATCGTCAACCCTTTGAGGCTTATTTTAAATTCTTTCATACCCCTCCTTCGGAATTAGTTGCAAAGACTAGAAACACAAGTTTGAAAGGCAAAAGAAGAAAGGGATAAATAAAAAGTAAAGAAAAAGAAAACAACAAAAAGAGATAAAGAAAAGAAAAAGAAAAATGTATGAAAAAAGAAATTTGAAAAAGGGGAATTGGGAACTACGTTTGACATGATTCCTCAAAGAGGATACGTAGGCGCTTCACAGCTCGGTCATAGTGTAAATAAAAACCAAAAAAAATCCCCAAGCAAGAAACAGGGGCAGTAAAAAAAAATTGTGTTTATGTAAGGAAAATATAGGATTCCGAAGGTTGTAATTTTGAACCCAATTTGTTTTATTTTGAGCCTTTAATACCCTTTCTTTCTAGCCTTGTCCAAACGCACATTACGGTCCAAAGAAAGACCTTTTGACCAATCTTCAAAAGAGGCTGAGTTAGGCAAATGAGAGAAATTTCATCGGGGCATAACACTCTGATTCCCGGCAGAAAGACTCCGATCTCCAGCAGAAAATAGGAGAGCCTTAGTAGTAACGCCACCAATGCCCAGTGAAAAAGTAACACAAATGAGAGAGTCTTAGCGGTGAAAACCTTCACAGGCACCATAAGGCGATGAAAGCTGAGAGAAACACCGAAATGAGAGAGGTTTGGTAGTGAAAACCCCTCGGGCACTACAAGTCGAACGGAGATTGGAAATCAGATGGGAAAGCCCCATGCGAAGATTACAAAAGGCGGTTTAACGATGGAGGATAGGCTATATGTGCATGTCATGTCCATTAGAGTTGGTATCCACGTTTGATTAGGTTTACTTTATAATTTTTCTTTTTAGAGAGTCATCTATTCTGTTTCCTTTTTATCTTTCTTCTTTTTATCGAAAATTCCCCAATAGAGTCTGTTTGCCAGAAATGACTGCAAAATTTTCCATCAGCTTTCCAATTACGCAAGACGGGATTCTAATTGGTACACCCGAGTGGTATAAGTCAGGAGGGAACAAGCGCAAAGCCAGTGTCTAGAAGGATATTCCCCAGCAATAGGAAATCGACAAAGGGGTGGATCGGTGTGAAAAAGGATATCTCAATGAAGGTTAATGACCTCGAGGCCAAGGCCAATGAGACTCGAAGGTCGGGAAATGCCCATTCCTTAGATATGCCGCCAAAGAAGGGGAGATATCCCCAGCAGAAAGGTATTTTCAGTGACAAGGGTGAACAAAGAAAATGGTTCACCAATAAAACATGCAAGGTCTTCACGAAGGGTCACTATTATAGGAATTCGGGTGGTAAGTGGAAAACCACGTGGAAAGGTTCGCGAATAAAGAGTCGTCAAGGAAGGCGGGGAAGCAAGAAAGGAGAAAACTATCCCCATCATGAATATCATCAAATAATAACATCCCCGGCAGGGTCTGACAATGAAACGCAGAGCAGGGAAAGAAGAGGAGAACCATCCCCAGCAGGAGCACCACAACCAGCCACCGCATTTTAAAACTAACCAATTTTTCTTTGATTTGAAACAGGAAGAAGAGGGGTTGTTGGCAGAAAAGCATGCCACGAAGAAGATTCTCAAATTGGGGCAGAAAATTTTCTCCCGTTGCGAAAATTTTCTCAAAACCAAATACCCGGTTGGGGAAAGAAGCCAGATAACGCAAGGAAGTGATCTTTGAACCCGATTATCCCCAGCAGCTTTGAAAAAGAAAAAAAAAAACAACAAGTTGTGATAGAGGAAATTATACCCCCAACAGACAAGACAAAACGAGGAAGCTTGCGTTCAGAAAGGCAAGAAGTCGGTATCATCCCCAGCAGTTCTCGAAAAAATGAAACACCGATTTCGAGATTTCTCCGGCAGCATTATATCCTACAAGTTTTTCAAGGGAGCCAAGCGCGAGTCCCGAATGAGGTTTGGAAAGAGGAAAAAGGAAAAGGGATCCCCCGACAGTGTAATCCCCAGCTGATGACATTTCAATCCCCAACGATCCCAGGAGAGAATAAAGGTTTTGAAGGAAGTAGAAAAAGAGGAAATAAAGAAGATTTCCCCAGCAGCATTACCCCAGCAGGCAAGTAATTAGTTCTAAAGATATCCCCAGCAGTCAAGAGAAAAATAACACGACCCGGGAGGAAAGCAATTCCAAAACAAGGTAATTCAGAAGAAAGGATGGTCCAAGAAGCGATGCAGGAAGAAGAAAGTGGTGCAGGAAGCAAAGGAAGGCGACATGGATGCGATGGAGTTAGTGAGATGTTGTTGAGGTCAGGAGCCCGCCTGAAGAATGGAGTGGCGATTTATTTCCAAAGGATGTTGTTGAAGTCAGGAGCCCGCCTGAAGAATGGAGTGGCGATTTATTTTCAAAGGATGTTGTTGAAGTCGGGAGCCCGCCTGAAGAATGGAGTGGCGATTTATTTTCAAAGGATGTTGTTGAAGTCAGGAGCCCGCCTGAAGAATGGAGTGGCGATTTATTTTCAAAGGATGTTGTTGAAGTCAGGAGCCCGCCTGAAGAATGGAGTGGCGATTTATTTTCAAAAGTTGATGTTGAAGTTAGGAGCCCGCCTGAAGAATGGAGTGGCGATTTATTTTCAAAGATGTTGTTGAAGTCGGGAGCCCGCCTGAAGAATGGAGTGGCGATTTATTTTCAAAAGTTGATGTTGAAGTCAGGAGCCCGCCTGAAGAATGGAGTGGCGATTTATTTTCAAAAGATGTTGTTGAAGTCGGGAGCCCGCCTGAAGAATGGAGTGGCGATTTATTTTCAAAGGATGTTGTTGAAGTCGGGAGCCCCTGAAGAATGGAGTGGCGATTTATTTTCAAAAGATGTTGTTGAAGTCGGGAGCCCGCCCTGAAGAATGGAGTGGCGATTTATTTTCAAAGGATGTTGTTGAAGTCGGGAGCCCGCCCGAAGAATGGAGTGGCGATTTATTTTCAAAAGATGTTGTTGAAGTCGGGAGCCCGCTGAAGAATGGAGTGGCGATTTATTTTCAAAAGTTGATGTTGAAGTCGGGAGCCCGCCCCTGAAGAGAGGAATGGCGATTTATTTTCAAAGGATGTTGTTGAAGTCGGGAGCCCGCCCTGAAGAGAGGAATGGCGATTTATTTTCAAAGGATGTTGTTGAAGTCGGGAGCCCCCTGAAGAGAGGAATGGCGATTTATTTTCGAAAGATGTTGAAGTCAGGAGCCCGCCTGAAGAGATGAATGGCGTTTTATTTTCTAAGTTGATGTTGAAGTCAAGAGCCCGCCTGAAGAGAGGAATGGCGGTTTATTTTCAAAAGATGTTGAAGTCAGGAGCCCGCCTGAAGAGAGGAATGGCGTTTTATTTTCTAAGTTGATATTGAAGTCAGGAGCCCGCCTGAAGAGAAGAATGGCAATTTATTTTCAAAGTTGATGATTGAAGTCAGGGAGCCCGCCTGAAGAATGGAATGGCGATTTATGATTAGAGTTTATCGTTAGAGTCAGAAGCCCGCCAGAAAAGCAGAACGGCGTCTCAGTTTCCAAGATTTGATAAGGATAGTGAACAATCGAAAAGTGGTAGAGTGTAACGGAAATCCCCAGCATGAATCAGAAGGAAGGCAACAAGGATCAGAAAAGATAGATTCGGACTTCGAGGGAGAATAGCTCGAAGATCACAAGTAAGGGAATTCACTTCGGAGTGCAATGCAAGATAGCAACAAAAGAAGCATGCGACCAGAATGCGAGTCAACCGTCCGAGATGATCAACAGAAGTCAGTCATAATGAAAAAAGGCAAAGAGTTAATCCAAGCGTAGAAGTTGATGAAAGATGTGGTGGGCTGAAGACATGGCCGAGGTCACAAGCACTGCATACCTGGTCTTGATCCGAAAAGCAGCATCTGCAACTAGCAAGTATCAAGGTTCAAATTTAGAGTCCGCATGAAGCACCAACCAATACTCAAGATCAAGCTTCAGAAGACTTATAGATAGGAATTTTGTAACTAGTAGCTGATAGGCTTAGTTAGTCTTTCTCATGTTTTGATTTTTGATGTAATAGCAGGACCACGGACCGGAACTTCGATGGAACGGAACCTCGACGGAACGACACCTCGACTGGCTCTCCACCTCGGTTACTCCATCCTCACTCACTTTCGAACTACACGTGGCCTGATTCCTTTATAGCCAAGGATATGTAGGCAGCTCAGATACAAGGGCTCGGTCACATTCCTTTTCTTTTAGTTTAGTCCCTCCGAATAAGGGTCGGGTCAAAAACACTTGTCTAGTCGTTCTTTGTCTGAAAACTCTTTGTGTTTTCAGTCAAAGAGGGTATGTGTAAACGCGTGATTTTTGACCCTCCCCGAGATTTTTTATATTTTTCAGCGTAAAATATTTAGTTTAGTTTTAATATAGCTATTTTAACTAAATTTGACTCTTTTACTTTATTTTTACCTTAAAATAAAAAATAACAAAAATATAGTTTTATTAATGTTTCGTAGTCATTTTTAAACTTGAAAAATACAAAAAATAGTACTTTATATTTTTATCTTTTTATAAAAACGAAAATAATAAAAAATAGTTTCATTAACATTTTGTAGTTACTTTAATTTTGAAAAAATATAAAAAATAATTTTTGTTTTAATTATTAGTCTTATAGTTATTTTGCTTACGTAGTGATTAATTAATAACACCGTGTTCTCATTCTCGGTTTCGGGCAAAGAATAATATTCGGGTTCAAACTACCTGGTTTTATAATTTTCGGACCTAGCCCGTAATAATCCGAGTCCACCACACGGGGAACACGGACAAAAACTACCCATACACACATGCACACACTATGGGGACAATAGATAATGGGGGATGGGAATAATTAGAAAAAGACAAAAAGAAAGTAAAAAACAAAAGAAAAAAAACAAAAAAGGCATGGAGCTTATTTTAAAAAAAAAAAGAAAAAAAAAGACAAAGAAAGGAAAAGGCATCTTCTTCTTTTTTAAAGAAGAAGAAACGGCAGCAAAGGATGGAAAAACAAAAGAAGAAAACGGCAAAAGGAGAAAAACGAAAAAACATGGGAACAAAAATAAAGAAACGAGAAAAAACATAGGTGAATGGAGCTTCATTTGGAAAAGGAAGAAAACATACAGATTTTTTATATATACGGATACACATACACGGAGAAGGAGGAGCTAATCAGAATTTCGGAAGAGAATTGGAGAAGATTTTTCAGTCATAAAATTCTCCTATAATTCCCTTTCTTTAATTCCTTCAGATCTAAAATAGCAGTGCAAATCCTTATAACCAAAGCAAACAAAAATTCAAAAAAAAAATCATCAAACATTACTGTTTTATTGAGAAATGGCCTATTGATTCCGATTTTCATCTAAGCTTCTTCATAATTGGTATTTTTAGTTCAAGTTGGGTTTGTTGAAGAATTTAAGTGATATTTCGTTCCTTGTGTATTCCTTAGTTTCGCACTAGTTTCCACAAGTCATTGCAGTCCAAAGGTTGTTGTTCAATTGATTCTGGGTTGATATGAGTAGAGTTGCATGATTTCAAAAACTCCTGGGTTTTACATGTGTTTCTGGGTTCAAACTTGACATAATTTCGTGGCTGTTGAATTCGAATTGTTGATGTAATCCAGCCTGCCTCGGCCGACCTTTTCTGTTTGTTGTAATCTCGAATTCAGCCATATTGAGCTTTGTTTGGGTTTGGATTTCGTTTTTCTGGGCGAATCTCTTATTGATTTCACTGGTCAGCTAGGTCAGTTCTCGAACCCTTTGTATTATACTTTCATTGAATGACAAAAATTGTTGAATTTTTGTTTAATTTTGTGGTTATGCTTGAATTCTAATTACCGCTACTTTGACGTCTAGTGAACATATGTTTTTCTTCTATTTGAATGAAATTCAGTGTTAATATGAAACACAATGTCTATAGCAAGTAATTTGATTCCCGTTTTCATTTAAGAATATTGTTGTTAGTTAGTTGATTTTTTTTTACTGTCATCTGCTTCTTTTTTTTTCATTTGGTTTCTCTTGTCCCTAATGCCAAATCAATAGGAGGAATTGAAAGTTTTAATGTAGAAAAGAAGGATGTAAATTGATGCTAAAAATTTGGGTTGGCACATTTTCAGTATGTCAATGTATTTCAATATGTTAGTGTGTCGTCCTTAAACACCACATGCACTGTCATTTTACTTGTTGCTTTCTGAAATGTCCTGAGAAAAGCTTACGGAGGAGTAATCAATATATTGTAGAAGGTATTGAGGCTAATATAAGTCTCCGTTCAAGGATAAATTACCGTGGCATAATAATGCAGTAAAGCTGTGTAAAAATCAACATACTACTTCAGTCGCTTCTCCCTTTTGTTGAACTAATAAGAGCGCATTCAAGAGCTAGAAGCTAAGAAGGTGCGCCATGCCAAACAAAAATGATAATTGCATGGCCTTCGCTTTATTTAATATCTAATTGATCCTTAGAATTCGAGGCGTGCCATTTAGCAAATTTCATGGCCCTCGCAAAGTACAAACGCAAAATTACTTTAGGCGCGTTAGTTAATAATAATACCTTCCTAATCACGGGTATGCATTTATGTGACCCAAATCTCACTCTCGGCGAAACCGAAATACATTAAAGTCACAGGCGTACTGGTTACGGTGTGACTCGAAATGTGTTTTCGTGACGTCGCAATATTTCTTAAAATTAAAAGCGGAACATTAAAAGTACCTAATTAAAATATGTAAAGAAATCAGATAAAAGCAAAAATTGCAGTTGAGCGACCGTGCTAAAACCACGGAATCCGGGAGTGCCTAACACCTTCTCCAGGGTTAACAGAATTCCTTATCCAGGTTTCTAGTTTCGCAGACTGTAATACAGAGTCATAAATTTCCTCGATTCGGGATTAAACCGTTGACTTGGGACACCATTATTTTCCCAAGTGGCGACTATGAATAATTAAATAAATTGATCCCGTTCCGACTGTCCTTTAAGTGGAAAAACTCCTTCCCTGATTATTATTATATCTCTTCTCGGGGTGTAGTATTAAACAGTGGCACATTTACGTTTTTATGTATGTGCGCGGTAAAAAAGGGATGTGTGACACTTGTTCTCCTTAATTAGTTCACCAACTAAAATTGGGGTTGAATCCCATGAATGCTGGAATTCTCAAAGGTGTATATGGGCCCATTTACTCGTCATGTATACCACATAAGATGCATCTATGAGATAGTTACATGTGCAATTATTATTAACTCATAACCTGGCCGGTGTGTGCGAGGTAACTTGATCATTAATTTAATTGCATAATTTCCAGATTTCCTATTTAAGATTATTTATCTTCATAAGTTGGTTTACATCACAGTTGGTTTAGCAAAATGATTCATTGAGTGCCTCCACTTAATATCTAAAATATTGCTTATGAGAAAAAAGTTATCTATACCAGTTTGATATAGGTTATATACGATAGTATATTACATTCTCTCCTCACAAGTGGTTTCGGGATCGGAAACCAAATAATCGCATCTCATTATTATTGATGTGCGGTGTTTATTTTGATTAACACCATTACGCACAAAGATGGATTCTCAAAGTTGAGGAAACAAGTTAGTTTTTCTAACATGAAGGGGAGACAAAATACAACAGTTGAGAAAATGTTACATGGAATGAATTATTATTTATACATCTAGATCCCCAAATAAAATTATATGAACTTGAAGTTCATAAAAGGATAATTCATGTGCAATTTATTGCAAAGCATGCCAGCGCATTTGCTGATCGAAAGAAAGTAAATATATTCTCATAGCAAATGCTCCTATTAGAATAAGTCCTAGAAGGACAAAGTCTGTAGTACTCTTAAAGAATATAGACAAATCGGTTTCAAATAAACTTCTTGATAAAGAAGATGAGCAAATGATCAAAATGATCATAATAGAGGAGGAAAGTGATATAGAAGATCACATGACATAACACTTCATAAAATCTCATGAGAGATTCGGATACCTGAAAATATGAATGAAGAGATCTCTAAGATATGTATTAATAAAAAATAAGGAGGTTGGAACCTATATAAAATGTTCGTTGACATCATCTATGATAACACTAAGTATAGATGATGATCTTAAATCTAGAGAAACAATTCAAGTAGAGTTGGTTTCATATGAAAGACATGTTATTTTGGACATGCAGTTCAAACACTTGAAAGTATAAAGTCAATAGTGTGTGCAATCACTTTTATTATCTTATATGTCTAGCATGACATGAAAAGTTGATATGCATCTAAAGTCTATTTAAATGGCTTATTTGACTATACTTATATGACAATCCCCAAATGATTTAAATTACTTGAAGCATATACAATTCTTGATCTTGAAGTATCATATCCTCAATGCAATTTGTGCATATATGTATCTTGCTATAATTATAAACATGATAATATGATAGCGTGAATCTATATGGAGATATTTAAGAGCCACTACACGACTATATGAAGACTTTATATATCTATCAAGAATGATGATTTCAAGGTTCAACACATTCATTCAAGTTAATATGGCTAATTTGTTCATCAAATCTCTACCAAAGATCTTTTGAAGATGGTGCATAAGATTGGAATGTAAATGCTCAAGGATGTGAATTGATGCTCTCATCAGGGGGCACATTGTACTCTTTTTTTCTTACAAGGTTTTGTCCCACTAGATTTTCCTTGCAAGATTTTTAACAAGGCAATCAAAAGGCGTATTATCATATATGTGTACTCTTTTTCCTTTTCTAGAATTGTATTCCCACGGGGTTTAATTTCAGTTAAGGTTTTAACGAGGCATATTATCTGTTGATTAGACATTCAAGGGAGAGTGTTATAAATAAAATTCTATTTATGGTGAATGTCTATATTTGGAGAGATTCTGGGGTTTATTGCTTGGTGGCTAAGTCATCATCTCCCTATAAATAAAGGGTTTTATTTTATTGTAATTTATCCCAAATCAATAAGTATTTAATCTCCCTACATTTCTCTATAATATTCTTTTATTGTTTTATAACAGTTCACTCTTTTTACCGTTAGATATCAGTGACGACCCAAAGGATCATCACCTGCATTCCTACTCACTATGTACTTCTGAGGCCGTGAAACCTCACTTGGGGTTGCCTCGCTTGGTATGCGCAGTCCGGGCACGTAGCCGAAAAGTGTGAATATGAAATTTGTGAGAAAGATAATAAATCTTGGCATTTAAATTGATTAAGTCTGACTTCGATCAATATTTTGGGCAAACAGATACGGACTCGTGATTCGATGGTCTCGGAGGGTCTGTAGGAAAATATGAAACTTGGGTGTATGCCCGAAATCAAATTTCGAGGTCGCAAGTCCGCAAAATAAATTTTTATGTGAAATTGTTTTCTGAAAATAATTAAGGAAATTGGAAAATTAATTTGATTAAAAGACTGTGATATCGGGCTCGTATTTTGGTTTCAATGCCCGGTACAAGTCTTATATATGGTTTAAGCAATCGTTGTAAAGTTTGGTTGAATTTGGACGTCATTTGACGTGTTTTGAAATAGAAACTCTAAACTTGATGTTTTATAAAAATTGGAAGGAAACATTGGGTCTTGAGGCTTAATTTGATGATTAATGATATCGTTTGGGCGATTTGATCGCACGAATGAGTCTGTAGTATATTTTTGAGTTTATATGTATGTTAGGTATGGAGCCCCGAGGGCTCGGATGAGTTTTGAGTAGGCCCCGGGAGGCCTTAGGCTTAGAAATAGTAGATGGTTGCAGGTTCATGGATTGCAGGCCCCCAGCACGCCCGCGGTTGACTCTGCGCGATCTGCGCTGGAAGCCACGCGCCCGCGATATATTTCTGTATGGTACGCGTGGCTAGGTTCATAGGGCCAGTGGTCCTAGGTCGACTAGCGTGGCCGCGTGCCATATCAACACAGTCCGCAGTGGGAGATTCAAAGAGTAGGAATTTAGTCCAATTCCCTAGAGAAGCCGCGCACCAAATCAGTATGGTCCGTGCTGGGTGGGTTCAGAGTGGGTAATTTTTCCAGTTCCTCAGTGCGGTTGCGGTGCACTTTGGTATGGTCTGCACTGAGCCTTCATTAGGGTATAAAAGGTCGGGAATTTCAGTAATTTTTAACTTTTTCCTGCTGGTCCCATGTATGGTTCATACCTATTCTTACCAAACCTTTTTTCTCCTTCTCGTCCTATTTCCATGTTTGAGCCTGAAAATACTACTTTAGTGAGTTCTAATGAAAAGACGACTGCAACACCCCGTGAATCTACTGAACAACTATTTTCCCATCGATTTGATAAAGAAAGCTTTGACTTTATTTTTGAGGAGATGCCTCTTGCCTCTTTTCCTGTGTCTACTCTAATTGCACCCCCGTTGCTTGTACCTACTGTTGTTGCTACTACTATGCCCGTGGCTATTTTGATTTCTTGGATCTTTCCTACCGACGCAACTTCCCATGCTGAAATTTGTTCTTCTAGTGGAAGTAGGGTAATGAAATAAATTACCATCGTGATTCCTGCCTATGGAAACCTTTTGAAGAAATCAGGGCCAAGCTGACGTGTAGTTGAACCCACTGATAGGTCCGGTTGAGAAGTCTAAAAAGGAAAGTAACAACTCTCTAATGTGGGTGAATGATATTGTGCACTAATCTTTAAAGGTATAGACTTTTTCTTTTTATTTCATGTGACTTTTATTCACTGCTATCACATTTCTCTTTTCATTGTGTAGATCAATCTCATCAGTACGGAGAAGATAAAAAGTATTGTCCATACAGAGTGGCTAATGAATGATTACCATACTGAAACAAAGAATTGGAAAGAGCAGTAGGAGAGTCTTCAACTTGAAATGGAGGTCTTAGAAGAAGATAAGTGTACCTTAGAACAACAAGTTAAGGTTATGGCAGCTGAGCTAGCGGTTGAGAAAGCATCTTCTAATCTGGTGGGAAAAGATAAACAACTTATTAAGTCTTCATTTGCTGAAAAACTTTCTAAAGCCTCTGAAGAGATTAGGGGTCTGAAAGACCGATTAAACCAAAAATAAGTTTATGCCGGTAAGCTTGTTCAAACGCTCACCCAAGCCCAAGAAGAACTCCGAGTGTCTTCTGACAGAGTTTGATTTTAGAGGGTTCTCTTGCCCCTTTGTAGGCTTCTTATGATGCAGCCTTGGCTGAGAAGGAAGAGCTAAGAAATGAGATTGAGCGTTGGGAAATAGATTACGAAGCTCTTGAAGATAAGGCTGTCGTTGAAGTTAGTTGGGCTTTTTTGAACACACGCCATGACACTTTACTAGAGGCAAGCCGAGAAGATTTTGACTTAGCTACAGAGATAGAAAAGATCAAAGAAACCATTGAGAAAACCCAACAAAGCCAGAGTTTTTCTTCACCCGTGGCTGACATTCTGGAAGATGATAAAGTTATTGTTCAATCTTCTTCCACTCAAGTTGCCCATACCATTTTTGATGATGCCGTTACTGGTTCAGATTCTACCCTTTTGTGAAAGTTTAAGAAAGTTTGAAGTGTTGTTTGGTTTTTTTATTGGTGGAACATTTGGAAGTTTGCCCATGGTCCTATTTGGGGGTAATGTTTTTGTATGAGACAATCAGATTAGAACTAAGTTTATACTTAATTTTAACCAAGTTATTATAATATTACAATTTTTTTGTTCAGCTTTCATAATATCTTTATTTTGAGTTTTGGTTTTACTCACTTGGTGGTTTGCCCTTGCCTTTTTTTCCTTTATTAGTTTGGATCTTATTTTCCACTTAATTTTAATGCTTAGGTTTTTGGTTTACTCTTTGTTATTTTAACTTTTACATTTAAAAATGCTATTTTGCTTCGTGACTTTTTGAACAAGTACGAATTATAAAAGAAGGCCCTTTTATATTCAACACTTAATGAAGAAGACGTCTCAACTTAATAATGGTGTTAATATATGAAAAAAGAAATAGGAACACACATGTTTCTTTGAAAGTTTTATATCATTCGAACTTTTAAATAAAACTTTACATGTATTTAAGCATCATCTACAACTATTTGATAACTATTTTCTTTACAACAGATTTGTAAAAATTTCAAGGGCATATCTTGGAAACCCATGACTAAATATTTCCTTTAACCTAAAAATTTGTAAGATTTCAGAATTTGCATCCACGAGTGTATTCTTTATAAGTTTTTGAATTAGGCTTGTCTTTGCATTTTTGGCTCGTGAGTTTGCCCTGAAGATAGAATTTAGGCTTGACCTGAACTCCAATTGTTTCAGTCTTCTTTGCCAAATATCCATATAGCCCCCAAGTGTTTGAGCTATGAAGTATGAAATCTCGATCACTTGATTGTTCTTTCCATGTGGTCCTTTTCTTGAAAAAGAAAAAACATATGAGACTCGGAGGTATATATGATTTTGATGATGACTGCTTAACCCTTTATATTCCCAAAAAATGTTGCAACCCTGGACCGGGAATTATGTTACTTTCGCATGTCTTTTAGGTCTAATATCATCATTTGGTGCGGGCTAGCTTTTTGCCTATCATCTAAAATTATAATTTTAACTGTATAAAATAAAAATCGTAATTGAGGGATAGATGACCGTGGGCATTTCCTTTCCTTAGAAATAGTACCTCTTAATATGAACAACATTTCAACTCGTGGGTAGAACCTTGTCGTCCATGGTTTCCAACTCGTATGCACCTTTTCGAGCGATACTTTGAACCGTATAAGCTCCTTCCCAATTTGGACTCAACTTTCCTACATTGGTTGCTCTTGTTGACTAGAAAACTTTCTTGAGTATGTAGTCTCCAATCTTAAAGTACCTAAGATGAGCTTTCCGATTGTAATATCGCTCAATAATTTGGTTCTGCACATCCATCCTTATCGAAGTTTTTTCTCTCCTTTCCTCAAGTAAATCGAGATTTACCCGTATCTTCTCCTCATTTGACTCTTCAATTGTTTGGTTGTATCTTGTACTTGGTTCACCTATTTTAACTGGAATTGATGCTTCAGCATCGTACACGAGTGAAATGGTGTCTCTGCCGTACTTGTTTTTGTCGTTGTTCGATAATCCCACAAGACTCTAGGTAATAATTCTGGCCACTTTCCTTTTGACTCCTCTAGCCTTTTTTTAATATTATTAATGATATCTTTGTTTGTTTATGTAGCTTGTCCATTGGCCATAGGATGATAAGGTGTTGAATTAACCTTTCTAATTTTCCAACCTTGAAAGAATTATGTGATTTTGCACATGTGAAATGCAGGCCATTATCATATTTGATTCCTTTTGGAACCCCGAACCTACATATGATCCTTCGACAAATAAGTTCCTGACTTCTTTTTCTCGCACCTATTTGAAGACACCTTCTTCTACCCATTCAGTGAAATAATCAGTGAGCACTAATAAAAATTATACTTTTTCTTTGGCTAGTGATAGTGGACCGATGATATCCATCCCCACTTCATAAAAGGCCATGGCATAATAACTAGATATAATAACTGTGTTGATCGATGCATGTTGTTACCATATCGTTGGCATTTATCATATTTTTTCATGAAGCTTTCTACCTCTTCTTCCATTTTTGGCCAGTAATACCCTACACTAATTAGAGTTTTTACCAAGGATCTTCCTCCTGCGTGATTTCCACAATGTCCTTTATGTACTTATCTCATTACGTACTATGTTTGAGAAGGTCTGAGATACCTTGCTAAAGGAATACCGAATATTTTTTGATATAAATTGCCTCGATCCAAACAATAACAGGCAGCTTTTCGTCGAAGTGCTTGATCCTTCTTCTTATCCTCAGGTAGGATTTCGTATTGCAAAAAGTTAACGATCTCATTTCTCCAATCCCAAGTTAGATTATTGAAACTTACCTTGTTTTTTTATCTTTATCCAAAGCTTAATGAAACAAATGTATTAAGGAAGCATTTTCTTTATTTTGTTGCTTCTGCAACAGATGCAAGATTAGCCAATGCGTCTGCTTTGACGTTTTCTTCTCTCGGTATTTGCACGATTTTCCAAGTGTGGAATTGCCTGATCAAATCGTGCCTTTTCCAAATACTGCATCATCCTCACCTCTCTAGCTATATAAGTCCCCAACATTGATTAACTACGACATGCGAGTCATTTTTTATTATGACCTGATCTATTCCAAGCTCTTGTGCCAATTCTAATCCTGCAATCGCAACTTCATATTCTACTTCACTATTTGTAATAGGATGGAATTTTATAGCTTCCCTTATAATCTCTCCTGTAGGTGGGGTTAGAACAATGCCTAATCTTACTCATTTAACATTCGAGGAGCCATCGGTAAACAGGGTCCAAGTACCTGGATTAGACCTATTAAATACTTGAAATTCTTTTTCTACTTCTGTTACCATCCCTTGGTTAAAGTCTACCACGAAATCTGCTAAAACCTGTGATTTTATCGCATTTCAAGGTTGATATGTGATGTCATATTCACTCAGTTCTGTAGCCCACTTGGCTAATCTTCCTAATAACTCTTGCTCATGCAATATATTTTGGAAAGGGTAGGGGTCACTACAGTGATATGGTGACATTAAAAATAAGGCCTTAATTTTCTAGAAGCCATTATGAATGCTAAAACAAGTTTTGTAAATGAGGATATCAAGTTTTATCATCTAATAGGAATTTACTAACATAATAAATTGGAGACTGTTTACCTTTATCTTCTTGAACTAGTACCACACTTACCGGTACTTCTGACATAGCAAGATATATAAGTAGCTTTTCACCGTTTTTTGGTTTAGCATGCAACAGAGTGTTTGACAAATATGCCTTTATATTTTTGAGCGCTTGTTGTCATTCTTCAATCCACTTGAATTGGTTTTACTTTTTCAATACCGAAAAGAACTTAAACTTCTCTCCGAAGATCTAGAAATATATCTTCCCAATGTTGTTATCCTACCCGTCAATCTCTACACTTCTATTTACTCTTGAGTATATCCGGTATTTCTTAAATAGTTTTAATTTGCGCAGAATTTAATTCAATTCGTAGTTAGAAACAAGGAATCCTAAGAACTTACCTGATGACACACCAAATGCACACTTTTCGAGATTTAGTTTCATATTGAATTTGCAGAGAATCTCAAATGTGTTTGACAAATGTTAGATGTGATCCTCCGCCTGTTGTGACTTGACGAATATGTCATCTATATAAACTTCCATGGTTTTCCCATTTACTTTTGGAACATTTTCGTTGTTAACCTCTAATGTGTGGCTCCGACTTTCTTTAAATCGAAAGGCATGACTTTATAGTAGTAAGTCACCCTTTTTGAAATAAAAGAAGTTTTTTCTTCATCTAAATGATCTATTGTTATCTGATTACATCCAAAATAAAATCTTAACAATTCATGTCTTGCAATATCATTGATTAGTTGATCTATGTGCGGTTGAGGAAAAAATCTTTAGGGCAGGATTTATTTGAATCAATATAATCTTGAAACCCACCACTTACCATTTCTTTTAGTTACCACTACAGTATTAGCCAACCAATTAGGATATTTTACCTCTCAGATGGACCTGATTTTTAAAAGTTTTTGTACCTCGTCCCGAATCACCTGTTTTGAAGGTTTCCTTTTCTATTGTTTGACAGGTGGATATGTTGGATCTTCATTTAGCTTATGGGTCATCATCTTGGGGGGTATACCTATCATATCTAAATGCGACTAAGCAAAGCAATCTGTGTTTGCTTTTAAAAATTCAATTAACTTACATTTCAACTCTAGGCTCACATTGGTTCCAATGTAAACTTTTCTGTCTCGCTAATGTACAATCAACACCTCAATTTCAAGTTCCTCGATTGTTGTTTTGAAATTTTTATTTTCTTCTGGCTATTGAATAGTATTTGGTACATCCATTTGTCCACCTTCAGTTGAGTTTTGTGTTGCTAAATCCTTAACTGAATTATGCAATTTTCGTCTGCAATATCATTTTATACATTTGAATCTGCCACTGAGTTAATTCTTCGAGAAGCCTATTAATCACCTCAGATTTGTCTTATTCCCCATTACGAACGGAACTCGATAACCTAATGTAAGGTAGATGGAACAATATATATCTCGTGAATCCAAGGTCTGTCAAGGATCATGTTGTACGCCATGTAAATATCTATCACTTGAAATTTGGTATTTTTGGCCACTCCTTCTGCAAATATGGTGAGCACTATCTTCTTTTTTATAACAACGCTCGAGTTGTCAAATCTAGACAAGGTACGTGCTTTGGGTACCAATTTGTCATCAGCTTGCATCTTGTTTACCACTCTTAAAAGAATGATATTTACAGAGCTAGCTAGATTAATCAAAACTCTTCTTACGTTAGTATCATGTACAAGTAAAGATATTACCAGTGCATCGTTGTAAGGGATCAACACGCCTCACCCCCCTTATGACATTAACTGTTCTTTTTTATGATGGAAGATTTGGTGGCTCCTGCCTATACTTCATATATGCTTGCTTACCCTTCTCACTAAGCAATTTGGTTAAGTAACCTTGTTTTAATAAGTGCTCTACTTCACCTTGTAGTAGTATGCATTATGTTATTTTATGGCCGTGATCGTTGTGAAACTCGCACAAGAAATTTGGGTTTCTTATGTTAGGGTTCGATCTCATTTCTTTCGGCCACTACACTTTATCTCTCATGCTTCGTAAAATAGATTCCAACTCAGATGTGCTTACATTGAACCTGCAACCATGAATATTTGCTTTTGAACTTCTATTGTTATCCTGCACATCTCGTGTTTCTCACTCCTTTCCATACTTGGATGATGACACTGAATCTCTAGTCCTAGATTTGGAATCGTACCTCGGGTTCTCCTGTTTTGAACATGAATCCCTTCCTGTTGGTCCCATGTATGGTTCATACCTGTTCTTAGACCTTTTTTCAGTTTCTGGTTGCCTCGAGCATATTCTTTCATCTCCCCGTTACCGAGTGATAGTATCATCTTCTATCGAAGCTTCATGCTATACCTGTTATAAACACCATTCCAAGTTGTTACAGGGAATTCTCATAAGCTTTCTTTGAGTCTCCTCGTGGCTTCTGAGCTTTTCTCATTTAAATTACTTGCAAATGCCATAACCTCCAAATTATCAGGTACGCGTGGTAACATCATTATTTCACAGTGGAATCTATCCATGAATTGCCTAAGTAACTTCGTATCTCCTTGTTTTATTTTAAAGATGTCTTCCATCCTCTTCTCAACTTTTTGAGCTCACGAGTGTGCTTTTATATACGAATATGCAAGCTTAGCAAAAGAATCAATAGAGTTTTTAGGTAAATTAGAATACCATGTTAGTGCTCCCTTTGTGAGTGTCATGCTAAATTTTTTGACCAGCACTAACTCTATCTCTTGCTTAGTTAAATTGTTGTCTTTTACGCCAATTGTAAATGCGGTTACATGATCTCGTGGATCAGTTGTCCCATCGTATTTTGAGATATCAAGCATCTTGAACTTTTTTGGAATAGGCAAAAAGGTACAATACTTGGCTTTCAAGGTTGTTGAGAATATTTATCCATGTTTATTCCTTTGATTATAGGTTGAACACCAAGTATCTGCTCTATGCGATCATTCTGCTCCTTGAGTTGTTTTTGCAAAGTTAGAACTAAACTTTGTAAATCAAAATTAATTGGAATACCTCACCTTCCATCACGAAATTCGCTAGGAGTTCCTCCACTGCCCGAATTGGTATGTCCCGAGCATGAATTTTTTATGGTTGCGGACTTGCGGTGTTATTTAGAGGTGGAGTCGGTGGTACAGTTGGTAACTCATCAACAAAAGTTTGAAGAGCATTATTGACTTGTTCTACGATTAATTGCTTCAAAGCTTCATCGGTAGCTTGATCATATTCATGTTGGTCATTCACATGTGATTCAGATGTGGTTCAGATATGTCAGATGTTCCTTCTCGAGATTGTCGAGTAGAGTTTCATGGTGAAGGGACTGGAGCTCCATCCCTTTGTTAATTTAGCTGGTTCAATCGGAGTTGCTGAATTTGTTGGTTGGTTTCATTAACATTCAATATGATTTTTTGTTAGGGAAAGGGATTTGGAAAGTAAATGAATTATTAGATTCCCGGTAACGGAAATAATTTATTTAACAAAAAAATAAAAATTTCGATCAAAGCCTTTTTTAGAAGTACTCGAGTTAATGATAATCAATACTCTTGCAATAAAAAGAATGAAAATTAGAATAGTCGAGTAATCCATAAAAAGCAAAAGTAAATAATTGTATTCCAGTAGTAAACAGAATGTGTCCATACATATAATATTTTTATTCCTTATATAGCCATCTCTAAGTACAAATTTTTTTTCCCTTTATGCTTGAGTCATTATGAGCATTAATGACATTAATAAATCTTATAATAGGTAATCGTAATTGTTTCGTGAAGATTCTGTAACGTTTGTAACCATTCGTGCTCATTAATTGAAGATCAATGAATATCGTCTTGATTCATTTCACCGGTGCCTCTTTGAATCATTTAATAGACTCGAGTAGCCGTTTCTTCTTGTCATTTAGACGTTTTGTTCGTACCTATAAAGACTCACGTCTTTTCAAATACTTTTCTCCAGCTATCGATTTTCTATTGATCCACATGTCTTGTCATGTCTTCCACATAATTAATTCCACGTATACTATTTATTTTCCCCAATACATCGGCCACGTTTCTAAGAAAGACTAGCATTTTTATTTTTGTATTAAGGATAACGACATGTTCTATTGTTATTATTAGAATTTTTTTAAAATTGATAATAGTAAGGGATGTAAGTCATTTTTCGTTAATTTAGTAATGTCTTCGTATTAACAAACAAAAGCTTCTTGATGACTTTTTTTTTTTTTTTTTGGCTTAAGGACGAGATATTATTTGATTATCTCTTATACATGGACCTCTTATATATGGACTTGTGGTAAATATAAAGCCATGTTCTTTCATAAAAATGCCTACCTTTAGGTATCATATGTTTTGATTTGGTTAATTCTTTTGTTATAAAAAACCTAAATTTTCTTCGAACAGAGAGTTTGTTGTCTATCTGTATTTAATAGCCATTTCGTTCAGCATGTGATGATGTCCATACTATTCATTTAATGTTTCAAATTTCAAAACTTAAAAAGAAATGCTTTACTTATCTTAGTCTTTTAATTGTAAATAACCAAAGAAGATGTCAAAGAACAAGTGTATCTATTAAAAGAAATAACCACGGCGGAAGGTATGAATATGTATCATCCCACCACCCCTTCCCCCCCCCCAAAAAAAAAGGAGCAAAATCGTATATTTGCATTGTCAACGTGATTGTAATTTGTAAGTAATCAATGAAGAAAATAAATAAATACGTTTAGTTGAACTAGCACTTATCCTTGCAATTGGGGTATGTCTTTATCACGAATTTAAATCGGCCAACCGTATCTAATCACATCTTTACTAGAAACAAAAAAGAAAAAGAAAAAAAAAAAGAAGATTAGGCATACCAGTAATGTCATAGTTGACATTAAATTGACAAGTCAAATATTATAATGTTATCCAAAATTATTTAATTGTAGTTTCAAATGATAGGCAAGATAGAACCACGATTTATCTAAGCTAAGGTTGTCCATTGCATCTTCAAAACGAAAATAAGAAGAAACAAAAAGCTTAATAGGATTAGTAATGAATCCGGCGCTAATTCTTCTCTTTTTAATAGTGAAAATTTTAGCATTTACATAAGTGTTGACCTTTTTCGTAGACTTTGATTATTTTTGATTTATTTTTCTAATTAATTTTCCCTATTTCACAAGATGGAGTTATCGATTTCACACTAGAAATTTGGCCAAAACCGATTGCGGTTCGGTCAAAAAATCAGCCTAAAATCGATCAAATCAAAATATTTTATTTTTTCAAATTTTTTTTTTTTTTTTACAAAATGAATCAACCTTGGTCGGATTTTTTTTTTGCCCAAAAATGGGAAAACTATTTTTGCATGCTGGCGAAATTTATTTTTTAATAAACCGATCAGACCAACTTTTTGTTTAAAATAAAATATATTTAATATTCAAAACTCCGATAGATTTCGGTCTGTTAATCCATATTTCAACACAGCAGCCAAACTAAAGTTGCCTGTAAGCATAAACATAATTTATACCAGGATCTTGAACATGATAATCTTACATATAATTGTAATGGAAAAACATACCTGAAGCGGGATCCATTATCTTGAAGCGGAAACGTTAATCGGTAAATCGGTTTCTCGACCCTTGCCCTAACTTTCGTTACCGCCGACTTTAGGGATGGAAGAGAGAAAAAGCAGTAACCCTAATGGGTGGGGAGAGGACCAATTTATAGATGTTCTCAGTTAATCCGGTACGTCCATCAAGTAACCAATCGGACGGATGAGATTTGTTCATTAATTAAATATTAATTATGGGCCTTAAGTTATTGGGTCACATTATTCGTAAGAAATAACTTACATTCTCCCACTTGACCCAATAATCACATAATATTAATATTTAATATAGGAACATTAGTTGCGCGTAAACAAATCTCTTCTATAATGTCCATCATAAATACCACAGTACGATAAACTAGTAAATGTGAGTTATGACGGTTATACATAATTTGTCTACATACTCCCTTCCATATACTACAACATTAGTAATTTACCGTATCAAGTTCATAAGCTATAAAATTTTTATGGTCCACAATAATGTCTCCCCTGTAATATCTATGTGCACACCATTATGAGAAAAAGGAAATCACTAATGTATATCAGAAACATATAAATGAGCTCAAAGTGTCAAAACATCATAAATACGTCAGTCATAAATACAACCAAGACCCATTCTATGTACATGTTCTTTAAATATCTTTGGCTGTAAACCTTTCGTTAACGGATCTGCAATCATGAGATATGTTCTAATATGCTCAAGTGACACTCTTTGTTTCTGAACTTCCTCCTTGACGGTAAAGTACTTTAATTCCATATGCTTGGCACCTTTGGAGTACTTATCGTTCTTGGAGAAGAATACTGCTGCAGAATTATCACAGTAAATTTTCAGCGGCTTGGTAATGGTGTCGACAACCCTAAGTCCTGAAATAAAGTTTCGCAGCTATAATGCATGAATTGTGGCCTCAAAACATGCCACAAATTCTGCTTCCATCGTGGATGTAGCAATAATAGACTGTTTGACACTCTTCCACGATATTTCTCTTTCAGCTAATTGGAACAAATAACCAAACGTGGATTTTCTAGTGTCAATACATCCAGCAAAATCTGAATCCGAGTATCCAATAACTTCCAAATGCTTGGATCTCCTATACATGAGCATGTAATCCTTCGTTCCTTTCAGGTACCTCAAAACTTTCTTTGCAGCTTTCCAGTTGATCAATTCCTGGGTTACTCTGATATCTTTCTAGCATTCCGACCGTAAAACTAATATCCGGTCTTGTGCAAGTCTGAGCATATATCAGACTACCAACAATAGAAAAGTAAGGAATTGATTCCATTTCTTTTCGCTCTACATTATTTTTAGGATATTGCATGAAACTAAATTTGTCCCCTTTTTGAATTGGAACAATTCTTGCTCAACAATTGTTCATGTTAAATCTCTCAAGAATTCTTTCGATATAGCCTTTCTGAGACAATCCCAATAATCCTTGTGATCTATCACGGAATATTTTTATTCGTATTACATAGGATGCCTCATCCATATCTTTCATTTCAAAATTCTTAGAAAGTAAATCTTTAGTCTCATGCAATATACCTAAGTCATTAGCAACAAGTAGAATATCATCAACATATAGGACTAAAAATATAAATTTGCTCCCACTAATCTTGTGGTATAGACACCGATCAACGGTATTTTCCAAAAATCCAAAAGATGTTATGGTATCATTGAACTTTATATACCATTGTCGTTGTTATACCCCATTTTAATACGGGTCAAACTAGAGTATAACATATTGGGTAATTCTGCGGGTTTAAATAATTAAAGAGAGTCGCCACCTAATTATTTTAATGGTGAATTAGGACACCTATTTATAAAATAATGCTTAAAGTTAACTTTGTTTCAAGGTCTGCTTAACTTAAGATTATAGGTAAGTGTTCTAATTAATCCTATAGGGAAGGTTATTAAGGCACCCTATATGATCCGCTAATTACGATTAACCGGCAAAACTTAGGTTAATTAAGGCTAAGGTTATAATATGAGTACATCAATTAGGTGTTATATAAAGAAAGTAGCTTATAACTAATATATGCGCATGTTACCTAAAATGGTAATTTGTTAAATTAAATTAACCATAAGTTGTAAAAAAATAAAATAAAGTGAATTAGATCAGCCAAGGCCTCTTTATTAGTGTTGTAAAAAAAAAAACTTAGAATTGAGTGGCAATATTTAAATGAATAAAATGGAACAAGACCAGTGAGTAAGTTAGCCAAATGACTATCTATATTTGAAAAGTAACTTTTCAGAATAATGATGTTCTTTTCTTGTGGAATTGCTTGGCAAATTGTAGCTTCAAAGATGATAATAAGAAATTATTTTCAAAGATAAATTAAGAGAGTTGGTAAAAATTATTTTGCATATACACTTCTACCAACACTTAGCTTATTCTTTTGGAACCCGTTTCTAATTCTTATAAAAAGTGTCTGAAGCATAATGTTAAGCTTACTAGAAACTGAGTACTTTAATAGCTAATAAGAAAAGAAAGTTATTAGATTTTCGATCTTAGATTTCACATTCTAATTATCTTAGATTCCACATTCTAATTATCGTATCCTATGCGATATAAATATAGCAAAGAACCTAAGTAATTAAATCCAAACTTGAGATAAAACCTAGATACAAAAGCAAACTAACAGTCACAAAAGTTAGATAAATTGAATGGCAACAGAAATAAAAAGAAGAACGCCATAGGCGCCCCCAAGCGTTTCGCTTGTTTTCTTGCTATCGAGTGCGCTCTGAGGAAGATGGTATGCAATGACTCCATGCTCGGGTGGGGTTGAGTCTCTATAAAACTTTACTACGAGAGTCCCAAATTAAGACTCCATTTGCTCCGGATAGATATGCGAAACAAAAAGAAAAGTAAAACAAGAATTAGAATAGAGAATTCTCAAACTAGCACAATAATTCAGGAAAGAACCAGAGTCTCAACAAGAGGATTAGCTTGTAATGAAAACAAATAAATTTTACAAATACACAAATAAACAAATAAATAAATAAAACTAAGCTAACTAATTTTATAATCCTAAGTTGTGGACAGATTTTTCAAATAGAGCTTAATATCCAAGAGGCACCCCTTCAATTCATTCTAACTTTATAAATCAAGGGACACAAGTTGATTTTAAAATGTTAAAAGCATCACGATAAAATATATAAGACCAAAATATCAATATTCGGTGCTAGGCACGTTTTAATCTTTATATGCATTCTATCAAACTTTAGCTTCCGGGGATCGTTACTTCCAAAACATTTACAATGGAAATCCTAAACCATGGTATCTAAGTAAAAGAAACCGCAAGATCTTTTGTGCGGTAATCAAGCACGCCGCGGAAATATCACAGCTTTTAAGCTCAATCTCAGCTGCTGGTTTATGTAAGTATGAAGGAAGGGACACATTTTAAAGTTAAGTAGGCATTATCTATGACATGGTCTTTGGACTACGAGAAGGCTTAATCATATATAGTATTTGAATCCTAATAGATATGATTTCTGCAATTTAAAGTTTAAAGGTTATAAGTTTTTAAGTGTTAGTAAAAAAATACATCTAGATGAGTAAAATGGTGAACCAAACTATGACCATGGACTCCAAGTCAATACTGGTCAAACGGGATAAATACTTCAAAGAAATGCGGAATATAATGTCGATTATTTATTCAAAAAAATAATAATTTTATAAATGCGCTTACAATGTCTATTAAAGAGATCTTAAGTCATGGATCTAGATGTGATTTTGAAACACAAATGGAATGCAGAAACTACACTTTTAAACTAAAAAAAAAAAGATAATCGTGAAAGCAAAAATACACATGCTGGGCAAGGGAAAAAGAAAGAAAAAAATTACGACTTAAATCCAATCAAAGCCAATGTCAGATAGTGGTATTTAAAGCAAAGCCACCAAAATAATTAGTCGACATATTATTTGGCTCATAATTTATAAAAAAAAAACAAGAAACACATATTTTTATGTCTTTTACTCACAAAGGACCTCTAAATCACAATTTATACAAACTAAGAGCTACAACTTATGCCCTCCAACAAAATAAATACTCATTGCAGATTCTTAAATAAAAGGTACGAAAAGAAAATATTTCAGTATCACTAACCTTTTTGCGGGCAGTGAACTAGGAGCGGCCTTTGATCTACTCACGCACAATTCTCAGATGAAAGAAATTAGGATGCTTCTATTTTAGCTTGAAAGCCAACAAAATATTGAAAAGGAAGCTAAAGATTTGGGGAAAACAACAATGGTGATTAAATAGCTAGCAACTGATTTTTGTGGGGGAGAGGCAGCGGCTCTCTGCCGTCCAAAATTTTGAGGATGCTATTATTTGTAGAGGTCTTCTAGGGTTAAAGAGCTTCCAAATTTGAATGTTTAAATCCAAACATTGGGGAGAACATACGCTCCTTTGCTTGAAATAGGCGTGCAAAATTCTAAGCTAGAATTTTTAAAGGTCAAAACTTTGTCAAAGATGAAAAAAAAAGACAAAAAGCAATCTGCCATTGCAGAAGAAGAAAGAGACAATAGAAAGAGAAAGTGGGAAAGGAAACAGTAATAGTGATGGAATTTAGGTAAAGTTTTCAATCTAGTTAATTTGAGATATTTTGGCATTAAAAAATAGGGTAATTTAGATTGGGCTAAAGTTAGAGGGGCTGATTTTGGAGATGGATTTTGGCCGGATTGGGCCTTCACTTCAAGTCTTGATTTAGATGGAGTTGATTAGGAAAATCTTTGGGTTGTTGAGTTGAATACTTGGACTTATGAGTAGGCCAAAGCAAAATAACGTTTCCATCATCAAATTTAATTCTTTGAGCTTCTAATTTATTCCAAAATATTCTTTTACTTACATTATATAATAAATGTAAATATGCCTTCATAAAATTATTAGAATTTGTAGAAAAAATAGTAGATTAATTGTTAAATAAAATTTATAATGCCATTAGAGTAAATATATATAAACGATAGGACTAGGAAAATTAATATTTGGTTGAATAAAAGAGATGATACGCTTTCCGCAAAAGAAAATAAAAGTTATAATTAGAATGCCAAATATAGTAATAATAATACTAGTAATAGTAGTAACATTAGTACTAGTAACACTAATAGCAATAACGAAAAAAATTGTAATCCTTTTATTATAAAATAATAATAATACTACTAAAATATTGGTCGTAGTAATAATAGTAACACTAATATTAATATCAAAATAATATTAATACTAATAACAATAATACTTAGCATTAGATATAATATATTAATATTAGTACTAATTTCCATGGTAGTAGTAGCGATGGTAATAGTAGCAATACTAATAATACTAGTAATAGTTATGTTAAAGTAATAAAAATAGTAATTAGGTCTAGTTTGTGCTAAAATTGTAAAATAAATATTCTTACATTATTAGTGATATTAGAAGCTTAAAGAAATACTTTGGAAGAAAGGAGGGTCAAAATTGGATGTCAACAGTCGTGAGGCTTGTTTAAGTCCATATATTGACTTCTTCAATTTACAAACCATTTGACCTTTCCCTTTAGTTTCGAAACCCTCTGGTTGGTCCATATACACTTCCTCCTCGAGATCTCCATTAAGAAAGGCAGTTTTCACATCCATTTGGTATAACTCCAAATCATAATGAGCCACTAAAGCCATAATAATTCTTAACGAGTCTTTCTTTGAGACCGGTGAAAAGGTCTCTTTATAATCAATGCCTCATTTCTGAGTATAACCCTTGGCAACAAGTCTGGCTTTGTATCTCTCAATACTGCCATTTGAATCGCGTTTAGTCTTAAAGACCCATCTACATCCAATTCTTTTAGAACTTTCAGGTAATTTAACGAGATCCCAGACTTTATTGTATTCCATAGATTTTAACTCTTCCTTCATGGCATCAATCCATTTGTCAGACTCATTACTTTCTATGGCTTGTGAAAATGAAACCGGATCCTTATTAAGACCAATATCAAAATCTGACTCTTGCAAATAAACCACGTAATCATCCGAAATAGTCGATTTTCTAACTCTTTGAGATTTTCTTAATGGCATTTCTTGTGGTTCATTTGTGTCAGATATTTGTGAGTTAGTTTCTTCATGAAGTGTTTCATCCAAATGTTGCTCGGTGTTGTCAAAGTGTTCTTCAACAACTGGAACAATATTTGGTATTTGTGTGGAAGCAAGCACATTTCTGGGTAATAGAATATTGACCCGTACCTCTTTAATTTCCACACTTTGTTTTTCAACACTCCCACTAACTTCACCATTCTCAATGAATCTTGCATTATCGGTTTTTACAATTCTTGAACTATGGCTTGGACAGTAAAACACATACTCTTTAGATTTCTCTGGGTAACCAATAAAGTAATCACTTATTGTTCGAGAATCTAATTTCTTTTCTTGTGGTTTATAAACTCTAACTTCAGTTGCGCAACCCCAAACATGCAGGTGCCTTAAACTAGGTTTCCTTCCTGTCCACAGTTCAAAAGGGGTCTTTGGAACTGCCTTACTAGGAACCCTATTTAATAAATATACAGTGGTTTTAAGAGCATACATCCACAATGATTTGGGTAATGAGGAATTACTTATCATGCTCCTAATCATGTCCATAAGTGTTCGATTACGCCTTTATGCAACACAATTTTGTTGAGGTGTTCCTGGCATAGTATATTGTGCACATATGCCACTTTTCTCAAGGAACTTTGCAAATGGACCTGGACATTGTCCTGACTCATTATATTTTTCATAATATTCACCACCTGTATCCGACCTAATGATTTTCACTTTTTTATCTAATTGCCTTTCAACCTCATTAACAAACACCTTGAGAGCATCTGCTGCTTGAGATTTTTCTTTCAGCAAATAGATGTATCCATAACGTGAAAAATCATCGATAAAAGTGATAAAATGTTTTTCTCCACCAAAAGATGGAACATCAAAGGGTCCACAAATATCGGTGTGTATAATTTCAAGAAGCTGGGTGCTTCTTGTGGCACATTTCTTACTATGTTTGGTTTGCTTTCCCTTAATGCAATCCAAACATATAGTGAGATCAGTAAAATTTAGATTCGGAAGAATCTCATTCTTTACTAATCTCTCTAACCTTTCTTTGGATATATGGCCCAAACGTCTGTGCCACAAGTAAGCAGAACTTTCATCTAGTGAACTACGTTTAATTCCAACATTATGTTGAACATTAAGAAGGGATTCAGAAAAATCAATATCGAGTTTCAATTTATATAAACCATCACTGAGAAAACCAGAACCATATAAAATAGCATTTTTATATAAATTAAAACATCCATTTCCAAACTTTAAATCAAATCCAGAAACATCAAGTCTTGAAAGAGAAATCAAATTCCTAGAAACTGAAGGTACATAAAGAGTCTGTAATAGATCAAGGTGACGTCCAGTCTCCATGATCAAACGATAAGTCCCTATGCCTTCAATTGGAGCCTTCATACGATTTCCCATGAACAAGAAATCCTTATTTGGATTTGTGGTTTGGATCGTAAGGAATCCCTTTCTTTTCGAACCAAGCTTTACGTTTCAGGCAATCTTTCTGATAGTGTCCTTCCTTATTACAGAAACGACATGTATCTGCCTTACGTTCCTTGTTAGCATCCTGTTGAGCTTTAGCATATGCTTTCTTCTTCTTGAACTTGTTGGCCTTTGCTTTAAGTCCTTTACCAGCTCCTTGGCCCATGAGTTTAATTGAATGACTCCCTTGTTTCTTAAGTCTTGACTCCTCCTGAGTAAGCATACTAGACAATTCACTAACATTCCACTTATCCTTAATAGTGTTATAGTTAATTTGAAAAAAGGTCCATACTCAGGAGGTAATGAGTTCAGAATAAACTGAACCAAGAAGGAGTCATCCACTTTCATTCCCAAGGTCTGAAGTCTTGCTGCAATGTTAGTCATCTCGATGATATGATTTTTCATACTACGCGACCCATCAAACTTCATGGTCGTGAGTTCAGCCATTAGTGTACCAGCGAGAGACTTATCTGCACAGCGAAAATGTTCTTCCACAAACTTCAGGTATTCCCTGGCAGTTTCTGTTTGTGGAATAGTACTCTTAATGTTGTTGGTAATATTCATTCGCATAAACATAAGGCTTATCCTGTTAGAGCGTTCCCATGCTTTATAGAAAGACTTCTCATCCGTACTGCTCGAATCAGTAATGACAGAGGGCTTATCATTCAGCAAAGCCAAGTCAAGATCCATCACACCTAAGTGGAACTGGACTTGCTCACGCCATTCAGAGAAGTTCAATCAGTTGAACACAGTAATAGACGAAGCAAGCGAATGAAAATGAATAGCTGCAAAATAGATAATACATGCTCACAAATTAATATGGATTCAACAAAATAATTAAAGCATATCGCAATTCTCCTTTGGGTAGATACTACGACATACTATCATAATTTAAATGTCATTTAGTATTTAATAGGTATTTAAATATTTTTAACCAAATATATATACCATCTTTGGACAAACAATATATATTTGACTAAGAATATTAATTTTACATCATCATATTCACTATTAATAGAATAATTGATTCACTTTTGGTTAAATCCTTAAGTTCTAGCAATAGTAAAAATTAATTTATCCACTATTTTTAATTATAGGCATTTTATTAAATTCATGGATAAACTATAATTTTATGTATGCATATTTTCATTTTCATTAACAAAATAGTTTGGCCACTTTGGTGACTAACAAACTATATAATATAAGTGCACACACAAAATAGAGATCATAAGATTGTATGTACGAGAATACTTTAAACAATTTAGTTTGGTCACTTCGGTGACTAATAAACTATTTATGCATTAATCATATACATAAAATAATCAATAAATAACTTTATTAACTAATAGCCCAACTAATTCAGCATAATAATGAATTCAAATACGAAAGAACGATAGTAAATCAGACCAAGTTAACACGATATTTCAATTCATTTAGCGCAATACAATAATATGATTCAAAAATCAATGATATTCACTTCAAAAATCAATGATATTCAATTTACCTGAGCAATAACACCATATATTCCACCAATAATGGCTTTGCTAGAGAGAGAACGAGTATGATCAACAGGAACCAAAAGATTCCATAAAAATTTGTAGTTTACAATGTAAAATAAATGTCTTATAATTGCTGGTGATTTGGATGTCTTTTAAGGTTTCTGATACTACACGAACGGCGGATGTTTCTTAAAACATACATAGAAGGAAAATACGTTTACTACATTCATACGGTCAGATTTTCTTTCCATATGTTTTCAAATTAATCTCTTCAATTGAAGATTATCAGTTCAGATATCCATGCTCGTGATACCATATGTAAGCATAAACATAATTCATACCAGGATCTTGAACATGATAATCTTACATATAATTGTAATGGAAAAACATACCTGAAGTGGAATCCATTATCTTGAAGTGGAATCCATTATCTTGAAGTGGAAGCGTTAATCGGTAAATCGGTTTCTCGCCCCTTGCCCTAACTTTCGTTACCGCCGACTTTAGGGATGGAAGAGAGGAAAAGCAGTAACCCTAATGGGTGGGGAGATGACCAATTTATAGATGTTCTCAGTTAATCTGGTACGTCCATCAAGTAACCAATCGGACGGATGAGATTTGTTCATTAATTAAATATTAATTATGGGTCTTAATTTATTGGACCATATTATTCGTAAGAAATAACTTACACTGTCAAGATGAGTTTGTTAATAACCTCCTTAACGTTTTCCCAAGATATCAGGAAAATAGGTGAGTAGAATTTACGTGACAAATTGCTTTCTCAAGATATCTGAAAAATAACAAATCGTAAATTGCTTTAGATTATATATATAATTTCTATGCTCGCAAAGGTAAATATTCGTTATCAAGTCCAATGATTAAAGCTACAGTAAAGGAATATTATTGTATCTTTTAAATGGGTAAAGATGCAGAAACTAGAGCGATTCCACGCTTCTGAATTTAGGATCTCAGAGATTTTTGAGTTAGCAAAATTGGGACCAATGAGGAAAAGAGAAAAGAAAAGGAGAAACCAAGTTGTAGAATTGAAGCAACAAATCCTGAGGAAGTATAGAAGGGGACCATGAAAAATATCCCAATACGCAAACTATAAATTAAAGAGTGACAAAAACCATGTGATGATTAGATGCTTCACTTTAAAATACTATTTTTAAAATAAAGCTTGTCAAATTATTTAACTTCAATTTAAGTGGAAAAATAAAAGTATTTGTTTATTTAAAATGGTATAATTATTAAATTAATTTATAGTGAGTGCTAGAGTACGTGTGAATTATAAGCACGTTTTCTGCTATATTATTCTTCTAAAATTTGCACACTCTAGCCATTTTTTGGACTAATCATTAAAAAATAGTCAGCATTTACTAAGTCAATGAATGCATTATTTTGCTGCAACAGAGACTGATCTAGCATAATATACTAGAGTTCGGTGCATCGGTGTATGAACTTCCAGCATATTATGCTGGAACTCCAGCACACGGAAAGCTCCAGCATAATATATTGGAGATTCGAGCTCTTGTGTATGAACTTCCAGCATATTATGATGAACCGTTATACTTGCTGGAACTCCAGTATATTATGCTGGAGTCCTAATGTACTTATGCTGGAACTCCATCATATTATGCTGGAGTTCCAGCATACTTGTCCTGGAACTCCGGTATAATATACTGGAGTTCAAATAGCGTATTTTCCGAATTTTAAACTATGTTTTCGCTCAAATTTATTATTACATAAAAAGATTACTTTTAAAAATATTCTATTTTTAAACACCACTTGTAAATCAGACTATTTTTTTAATTTCTCCCATTATTTATGATCATGTGATTAGTCAAACATGAGCCATGAGCCTCTTGGTCGTGCATGATATCTCAGCTTTTTCGACATTAGAAAGATTTGGACTAATTGCCGTTAATTATGAGAAGCAAAAGTCAAAAATTGTAATATAGAAGGCCTACTAATTACTATTAGTGTTGGACCATCCTTTTGTTTTTTCATGTTTTTATAATGGGGTTTTTTCTAACTATACCATATATAAAATTTTATTATAAAAAATATGCATTGTTTATTAATTACCCACTCAGTCTATGTTTTGCCTATAAATTTTGTACCATTCGATTATCAGACATTAAAAACACAGAATATTCGCTAAAATTAAGGAGAGAATCTTGGTGTTTACTGATTCTACACTAAATTCAATTTTTAAAAAGGGAAAAGAAATTTCTCATCTGCGTATTTTTCTCCAAAACTACAATTTAAATTCTCGAAAAAAAAAAATGAACGAACATCTACTAAAACTACGAACAAATTCAACTATTAACAGCTTCAAGATTTGAAATCAAATTGTAGAAATCAAAATCTGTTGTTCATCGTTTCTTCTATCAAATTGTCGCTCGTATATATCTCTTCTTCATCTTTTCTTCTCTCAATCTAGAAATCCAAAAAATCATCATCAACAACAACAAATCATGTCCAAAATCGCAATTATGCTACAATTTAATGGTAATTGGGATAACTATGACAGATTTAGAGATTTTAAAGTTGATGCAATTGTGGTATATGAGAATGCAGGTTTGTATAGTTCGAAAATGCTTAGAATTTTATGATATTATCTACAAATTTACTACATATATCTATAATTTTACTACAAGTTTTTTATTTGGTGCAGAAAAAATAATAATTTAATATATAGTGTCTTCAGATTTTAGATAAATTCTAGGCAAATTATACTTTACTTGTAGTTTGTAGTTAATTTATAGAAAAATTGTAGATAAAATATAGATACTATATTTTTAATATTGTAAATTTTTTTCTTTATGTTTGTTCTGAAAATGTAGGTGAGCGTTTCAATATATCAGATACATACTGTGTTGGATGGGGTGAAGCAATACATTGTTTGTATAGAAAATAAGAAATGTAGTTGTGGCCAATTTCAACTTGAAAAACTTCCATGTGTAAATTGTTTCCAGATTGAAGTTATAATGTAGGTTAAATGTAGTTAATTTGAAGTTTTTGTAAAATTTTGTAGACAATATGCAGATTAATTGTGGATAACACATTTGTACGATTGGAGTATTTATTTCTTATTTTTTTCTCGTGTAATTTATATTCAACTGACAGTTATATACAAATATTACATAGAATATTTTTTATTTTGTAATTTATATTCAACTGACAGTTATATACAATATTACATAGAACTTGCAGGTAAATATCTAAAAATTATGATAAAAAGCTACAATTTTTTATACAATAACTACATTGGGTTTTCACACAATATGGATAGTTTGAAGATTATTGGCAAGGGAGATTTACGTCAAGGAGTAAGGCGAGAGAGATGCAAGCAGAAAATTGGCGAGGGGGAGGGAAGCTAGAGGTAATGAAAGTAAAATGTGTGGGGGGGGGGGGAGTAAAGGTACATGTGAGAATATATGCTCCTAAATTAACACCTAATATAAATGAAGCATTAATTATATCCCTAATTTGAATTATGCTATATAAATGATAATTTGATATGTTGAAATGTAATTAACACAAACCTTAAATATTGAGGGTAATAATGTTTCATATATGTTATAGAAAATTAAAAATTCCTTTTAAAACTTTTTTTTGGTGTGGGAGTAAATTCACACTCTAGCTTTTCAAAAGAAATATTTATTTAAAATTATAGAAAGGAAGGTTATGAATAAAAGTAACGCAATTCCTAATAGTTATAACTCTTTGGAAATCTAATTTTAACCTTCAATTAAAGAGGACCACGTTATTACTCTATTCTTTTTTTTGTTACCATACTGGTCGTGGTTAAAAAAGTTACATTCTATTATAGATCAATTTAATTTGATAGCGTAAACATTTATGCAGTGTCATTGCATACATATAGAAGCATAACTCTAATATGAAAAGTTATCTTGCTTTCTTAAGCTTTAATGTGACTATCCGACCCGTCGTCTCAGGTATTATCGCCCCGTTTCTCCCTTATTGTGTTACCTTATGTTTTATTATCGATATTGGGTGCGTTAGAATTTAATTGGAGTGATTTTATTAAGAAATTAGAAGCTTAGTCCCTTTTAAGAAGGCTTAAGTTGGAAAAGTCAACTGGATATTGACCTATGAATTAGAGGGCTCGGAATCGAATTCCGACCATTCGATCAGCTCCGGATGATGAAATGTGACCTAGGAGCGCAATCGGAAGTAATTTTAGAGGTCCGGTCAAGAAGTTAGCCTATATTAGCAAAGCTAATGTTTTGACGGATTCCGGTTGATAGGTAATATTTTGATCTGGGAGTAGGAATGGAATTCCGAGAGTTTCTATAGCTTCGTTAGGTGATTTGGGATATGTGTACAAAATTTCAGGTCATTCGGACGTGGTTTGGTTGGGTTTTTGATCAAATGTTAGAAGTTTTGGAAGAACTTAGGAGAGAATTCGATGTAATTTGATGGTTTTGGTGTTGTTTTAGGAGTTTGTTGAATGGAAAAAGTTTTAATAATGTTATTGGATATGCTGTCATGTTTGATTGAGGTCTCGGGGGCTTCGGAGTGATTCCGATGGCTAACGGAAACTTGTGAAGTTGGAAAATTTCATAATAGACAATAGTTGTAAATGAGTGTGCATAAGACCTCACTTTGGACGATCATATCTCCAGTTATATAAGGGGTTATGTGATGTACAACCTATCAAATTAAGGCTCTTTGAGTCTAGTTTCCATCGTTTCAAACTGTTCGTCATTTGGACATTCCTACCAGAATTTATCACCAAATCACCAAATGCTGGCAGAGGACTACGCAGATGCGAAGCATCCGAGGCAACATCCAAAAATAGGAGTGGGCAGTGAAGTGCTACCATAGCATCCGGATCAGCATCCGAGCTCCTGAGAGGAGTGAAGTGGGGATGCGAAGCATCCGAGGCAGCATCTGAAATCTGAGCTTTAAAACATAATTCCGGGGTTCATATTCCCCATTTTCATTTGGACGAAAGTTGGGGTTCTTCTTCACCCACTCAAGAGCACCAAGTCCTACCCTCTTCAAGGTAAGTAATCTCCATAATCTTGGTGTGAAATTCTACCATTCCTACACAAGTATTGATGAAATCTACTTATAAAATCTATAGATTTTCAAGAAATTCCTTCAAGAACTAAATGAGGGTTTTGCATGATTTCTTCCAAAAGGTAACTCCTACACCTTAGACTTACATATATAGAGTTATTATGGAATTATAAGTATGAATCAAGTATTACAACTTATGGTATAGTGATTGGAGACCATAAATTCCGAATTCAAATATAGGAACATGGTAGGGATTTAAAGGTTATTAGTTGATGGAATATTTGTGATTGGGTGTGAATGGTTGATCACATTTGTGATGTTAGGAGTATAAATTGCTAAAGAATGATAGTGAAATAAATTGTTGGTTAATGGTGATAGTTGGAGGAACCAATGCTATAGTTAAGAGGTGTAAATATTTATGCCTACAAGATGTTTGATAATAGGCCTAAATGGCACAAGTTATGGGAATTATGACTAATATTGACCCTATTGAATGTTGTATTGTAGATTGAAGTTACATAACTTTATTGGATCATTGTAGTATCATTAATGGGCGAATTTTTGATATGTATGGCTAAAATCCCGTCTTTTAAAAATCGAGCTTCATCGATGTTTGTATGATTTCAGATTCGACGCACGACGAGGCCAGTTTGAGGAGCAAAGGCGTCGCCGGCTAGAGTTTTCGCCTGTTTGAGGTGCGTAATACTTGTAAATGATGTCCCGAGGGTTTGTTAACCCCGAACTTGCACATCATTGTGCTTTATTGAGGTGACTTGTACGCCGGATAACGGGCGTGGGGTACAGCACCATTGGGGATTGTGACGTGGTCCGTCCCGTTTAATAAAAATACTACTTAAGTGCTTGAAACTGAATTGATACCCTAATAAAGATATTAATTATCATGAACTGGACTGATTATCATGTTTTGGGCTTCGTGCCAAATATTTGAGTCCTTCAGGGAGTGGTATCACTGTCTTGGCAACACTATGCATAATTTCATCTGAGTCTAAGGTTATAAAATGGTATTTTGCTACTCAGAATTTTTATAAGATTTGAAAACTTAAACGAGGTTTTGATGATATTTTAGATGTGAGCTATTATGATACTGTTTCCCAAGGCTTATATGCATTCATGACTATACATGGATCGGACTGCACGCGGCAGCGGGAGTGATATTGATATTGCGCTTGGGCTGTAGGAGCCCCTCCTGAGTCTGAACTCCCCCAGTGAGCGTCGGGCGCCCAGATAGATCGGACTGTACGCCGCATTGGTCATGTGCATTGCATTGCATATATACATTGGCTTTACTTGTACTACGTGGCATGACATTTAGCACTCATACATTAGTGGCATACATGTGTTATTTGCCTTATTGATTAGATACCCTGGTGAAAACTATTAAGGAGTGTTGAGCCCAAGGGGCTGACTTGAGTGCAGACTTGCACTATTTGATGTTGTACCCAGGTATTGAACTGTTAATAATGAAAGAAGATATGTTAAAAAGGTATTTCAAAATCTACTTAAATATGTTAAAAAGGAATATCGTGAAAGTGTACTGTAGTTTAAAAGATGATTATGTATTTTATAGCATAAGATAGTGCTTTGTGTGGTTTTCTCTTCCTCAGCATTATTTACTTTTATTACCACTGAGTTGGAAGTACTCACTCGACTCCCTGCACCATGTTTGTAGATTTAGGTACTTGGAAGCTTAGCTGAGCTTGGAGCTGGTCTAGAGTTCCATTTGGGATCGTCGAGGTAGCTGTCTCGCGTCCGCAGGACACGACACTCCCCTTATTACTCTTTTGTTTTTTTATTCCGCGTACTCTCAGACTTGTAGAGTTACTTACAATATTGTATTGATATTCTGATAGAGGCTCTTGGCTCATGACCCCAGATCTTTGGGAAGTTACGTTATTTTGGAAGGTTTCGGGATATTATTATAACTATCACTTTATTTTGGTTTATTTCACTATTAAGGATTTCTAAGTAAATGGTTTTTAAGCTCTAAGCTCGGGTTGAGAGTGTATTTGGTCGCGCTTGCCTAGCCGATGGTATGGGCGCCATCACGACCAGGTTTGGGGTCGTGACATTTAAGAACAATGTATTGATACAAAATCTGACCAACCCGATCGAGGCGACCACGACCCCGTCCTAGTGACCATACGAAAGAAGTCAACGAAGCCATTTTGACTCCATCGACATTCTTCATAAGCGACGTGGGGTACGCCTCCCACCCCAACGGTTAAGCTCCCATAATTTTGTCAAGATAAACTGTGGCGAAGAAAGAAGCAGGTTTCTGGGGACTATAAGTATGAATTGAAGAGAGCCAAGGAGGGAGGCTGATTATCTACTTCTCCTCCAAAAACCCAAATAGGTCAGGGGAGGAGCCAAGATACCTCCACCCGAAACAGGGCAAAAATCCATCTTGGGAGGAAGAATAAGAAAAGGACAATGATTGTAATTTCTTTTCCACTCCAAGGAGGGACATAGCAAAACTTCATTATGAATAAACATTTCTCGATGCTTCATCCATCTTCATATTTAATTTCCATTTCTTTATCTTTAGACGCGAAATGAATTACGATTGACTATGATTTATCCCTTCATATTTTTTATTGATTTGCTTAAGAAGAATTAATATCTTTTGAGTCAAACAATATAGCACCGTCGGTGGGGATTTTCGAGTGAAAACACCAAGTTCTTTCTTTGGATCGAAGCAAAAGAAATGCGAGAAGAGCATCGAACCCACATCAGATTTTAAGGTAGCGCATGGAGAAGAGAAAGATCGAATGGGCCAGCAAGGTCTAGAATTCCCTACCTTAGCAGCCCTAAACACTTCAAACAAAGCTAAAGATGATGCGATCAAAACCAATGATCAGGGATAAAGAACATCCCATCCTCATCTCCCATAACTCGCCAAATCAGATGTCGATGTAGGAATGACCCGTTCAGAGAACCAAAAATCACCCTAGCACAGCAAAAACCCTCTCGGTCGATGGCATCTTCAAATGAACAGCCAGTCATGCAAGAAGCTGTAACACGCGCACCACACAAGTCCGAACGAAATGTCAACACCCGGTGTCCGCAGTATTGAAACCATCGATACGAGCAATGCCTGATAATCTGGGACTCACCCAAGAAACGCAAAAGCTAAGCAAAATAGGGACTCCCCCAGAAAACACCCAATACTCTCCAGTAATTGACTATTGTTTCGAATATTATTTTACATTTGGTGGTGCCTTCTTCAAAACAGTGGTTATTAGCTACAATGTGCAGATTGTAGCGCCTTGTCGTGTAGCTTCAATGCGCGCATTTAAGTAGCACCAGTTATTGTAGTGGCTTACGCTATCATGACAACAAGGTCGTTCGAACTCAAGATGGGTCGTTATTTCGATAAGGCTGAAATAACACCCTTAAGGCTTAGGACCTTCGCCATCAAAGATTTAGAGGTTCGACCTCGCTCGAACTCAAGACGAGTCGTTATTTTGATATGTTCAACATAACACCCTTAAGGCTACGGGCCTTCTCCATCAAAGATTTAGAGGTTCGACCTTGTTCAAACTCAAGATGGGTCGTTATTTCGATAAGTTCAAAATAAAACCCTTAAGGCTAAGGACCTTCGCCATCAAATATTTAGAGGGTTCGACCTCATTCGAACTCAAGACGGGTCGTTATTTTGATAAGCTCGAAATAATGCCCTTAAGGCTGAGGGCCTTTGCCATCAAAGATTTAGAGGTTCGACCTCGTTCGAACTCAAGACGGGTCGTTATTTCGATAAGCTCAAAATAACACCCTTAAGACTAAGGGCCTTCGCCATCAAAAATTTAGAGGTTTGACCTCGTTCGAACTCAAGATGGGTCATTATTTCGACAAGCTCAAAATAACACCCTTAAGGCCAAAGGCCTTTGCCATCACAGATTTAGTGGTTCGATCTCGTTTGAACTCAATACGAGTCATTATTTTGATAAGTTTGAAATAACACCCTTAAGGCTAAGGGCCTTCGCCATCAAAGATTTGGAGGTTCGACCTCACTCGAACACAAGACATGTCGTGATTTTGATAAGCTCGAAATAACACCCTTAAGTCCAAGAGCCTTCACCATCAAATATTTAGAGATTCGACCTCGTTCGAACTCAAGACGGGTCATTATTTCGATAAGTTCGAAATAACACCCTTAAGGCTAAGGGCCTTTGCCATAAATAATTTAGAGGTTCGACCTCACTCGAACTCAAAATGGGTCGTTATCTCGATAAGATCAAAATAAACCTTTAAGGCCAATGGCCTTTGCCACCAAAGATTTAGAGGATCGACCTCGCTCAAACTCAAGATGGGTCGTTATTTTGATAAGTTCGAAATAACACCCTTAAGGCCAAGGGCCTTCGCCATAAAATATTTTAAAGTTCGACCTCATTCTAACTCAAGACAGGTCATTATTTTGATAAGTTCGAAATAACACCCCTAACGCTAAGGGCCTTCGCCATCAAAGATTTAGAGGTTTAACCTCGCTCGAACTCAAGATTGGGTCGTTATTTCGATAAGTTCAAAATAATACCATTAAGGCCAAGGGCCTTCGCTATAAAAAATTTTAGAGGTTAGACCTCGCTCGAACTCGAGACAATTTATCATTTTGATAAAGTTTGAAAATAATGCACAAGGCCAGGAGCCTTCATCACAAAAAGGGGAAAAAAACCGGGACTCGCTTGATGAACCTCCACACTATGATGAAATCATAAATCACTAGAAAAATGCTGAAACACAATGCAAGTGGCGCAAAAGAATTCTTTAATAATGAATTCATAAGTGCAGACTGTTGCTACTTACATCTGGTTGAGAGCAGTCGGAAAATGAAAACAAACGGAAAGAAAAGTCAACAACAAACAAGCTAATGTTGACCGACGAGCGAAATGAAGCAATAGAATACAACTCTCTTCACTCGGTGTCACCACCGCCGTCTTCATTATCATCTCCATAAGGCTCACTACCATCGCCATTTGCACCCCTACCAGCCTCAGGTGTTGCAACATCATACCCACAGTTAGCACGAGCCTCACGAGCCTTTGCTCTTGTCTCCACATAAGCAGCCTCGGTCACCGTGCCTGCCTCCCACAAGTTATTAAATATATCCCGCTGGGCTTCCGCGTAGACCCATAGCTCGTGAGCATGACGAGGAGCGCCAGCACGGGATGTCCCACATTTAGCCCTCAGCTGTCGGTTCTTTGCCTCTAAGGCCGCGACCCAATCCACCAGGATCGAAGCCTCCTGATCAATCGTGCCAATCCGCTCCTTGAGCCTCGCTTCCATTAGGGTCGTTGTCACCCTTTCCGGTTCTTATTGGGACTAGAGCACGCAAATTGTATCCTTCAGAGCCACCACTCTCGCCAAAGCTTTAGACCAGGATCTTTCAATACACTCTAGATCAACAACCTTGCTCTCCATCACGGTCAACTTCCCCCTCCACTCTACACCCATCTCCTCGATCCTAATCCGGCTCTGGTCCATCCCTAACTATGCCGACCTTAACTTGCCCTGCAGATACTCATACTGAGCAGCGACCCCTCTACCCACTTTGATCTCCTCGTCTTTGATGCGAAGTTGCTCTTCAAGATCAGTCTTGCTACGAGTCATTTGTATCAACTCTTGAACCTCTTTCTCCAATTTTTCTCCAAAAGCCCGGTTACGAGGGCCCGTCCTCAACCGTTCATGCACATCATGACATAGGCTGTGATAGCGGCAGTACTACTCCAATAGCTGCAAGAAAATCCTCGATCGAATGTTGGCCCTACGAATGATTTCCACCTCCACCAGATACGTCTGAAAAATGAGAAAGCAGTCAAGCCAAGGTTCATTCGTATAAAGGGAAAGATCGAAATAAGAGCCAAATACAACATACCATTAAACCTATGATAACCACTTCGCTCCTCAATTTGGCGTTAGGAACATTTCCGCAGGGATTGATTTTCAGCCTCTGAACATAGCAAGCTAAGCTGTGACACCAAGTTGTCCCCATGTGTCAAGAGGTTCACATCAGAAGGGATATCAAGAACACGAGCCGATCCGCCCAAATGAGTAAGGCCCTCTTCGAACATCCTGACATCATCAGGATCCAAATCAGACTTAGATTCATATTCGTCGACCATCAGACTCCTACCCTTCTCTATCGTCAAAAGGGGAATACGACCCGCCACAGATGGAGAAGGCGCGCTCAGAATTAGGATGACGCCCCAAAGGATCTGACTCCCCGCTCCGAAGGGACGTTGATCATCATCAGCAATGGGAACTCCGGGTTGGTTCGCTGCGACAGTCAAATCGATCGGGCACTGGCCTCCAGTGCCAACTTCAGCATCTCTCTCTGTTTCCAAAGAGAACTCTACAGCAGCACTGTCTCCTCGTCCCGTTGGGGGAGACTCATCCAAATTAATTACAGTTGGAGGCTCCACTTCGAATACCACCCTCATTCTCTTCGATGTCCCCTCCATTTCCCCAGTCAATGTTGATCCATTAGCAGGCCGGACGACATTAGGTAGAACTTCCTGAGAGGCCGCCCTTGTTGGAGTGGCCAGAACTGCAGATTTGACCGAAGCCGCCCTCGATGAAGGAGTAGCGGCAGGTACTGCAACAAAACAAGCAGATGTAGCCTGCCGACAAAAGGCCAGCTAAGGAGCCCTTGTCCGCACTCTCTCTAGCAACGGTAAACAATGTTCAAGAGATATAAGACGAGAACGAAAAAGACATAGAAAATAGGTATGTTCTCCCCTGCAAGGGGCCTACGTCCAAACCTCTCATGAAAGATCGAAAAGTTATAACCCCCGATGTATAGGGAAGGACGACCTCAACCCACTTGCGAATCCCCTCTAAAGGCGGCTAGGGCAATATTCCGGCTGCAAAATCACAAAGTAAGTCAGTACATGTGACATAAAAGGCAAAGGAAAAGAGAAAAATCGGGCACTCTACTAATCAGAGGTGTAAACTTACGGGCAAAATTCCACACTTCAGGAAATTCGGTTGGATCCGCCACTAGATGCTCGGTCCACACATAGAAAAAGTTATCATAAAAACGATGGTTGGTTCTGTCGTCCATCTTCACCACTAGGCCTTTTGACCCCCAAGGACGCGCATGGATAATCAAACCCCGAATTAACTGGGGCAAATAGGCTGAGGACGTGGTCCAGAGTATCCTCAAGACTAGCAAGCTCCACATATTTAATAAACATGAGGAACAATTTGTACATATAAGGAGAGAGCTGGGCAAGACACACCTCATAGTAGCGGCAGAAATCTACCACCGCCATAGGAAGCGGAAGTGTGTACCCTACCAGGAAGGGGTAAGCATAGAACATACAAAACTCCGAACGATAAATTTGAACCCGGTCATCTCTCCCGCCGGCACCATCTCGACAAAGCTCGAAATGCCCCATTGTTCCCTCAGATCCGCTATCTCTACTTCCCATATGACGGGAGGGATCTCCTCCGACTCAGCTCCACCATTAGCGCTAAATTCGACCACATCCTTCCATGTATGAGGTAAAATTTCATCTACAAATGGAACTTCTTCGTCCTCCACCGATTCTACATCTCTAGTAGCCGGAGCAGGGTTCTTAGTTTCTGGAGGAGAAATAGGAAGATTATCACGGGAAGAATAACCAACCATTTTCAACAATAAAAGGAAAAAGAACTCACTAGAAGAAACGAAAGGATTAAAGATTGTGATAAGTGAAAAAGCGTCTGAAATCGAAATAATAGAAAAGAAGATATCCTGAAAATTCTCTCGAGATTAACGATGAAGTGTGAGAAACTGGTGGCAGAATTTCCTCATTTATAAGAGGCATAAATTTCCTAAGCGCAAAACCCAATAGTCACCATTCGAATGTGATGGAATGCGAAATGTTTCAGGTTCTCGTAAACGTGCGTCATAATGCCTGCATGTGCGAAACAATGCTCCATTTTCCAACTGACGGTTTGGTTGCGGAATCATCGACACGGTACACAAGTATTGATAAGATATCCTCGAAAAATTATAAAGTTCACAATATGATTAATGTGCAAAATGGTAGTCAAATTTCTTTCGACTACATTGCATACACGATCCGCCTGTCAGAGTCGTCAAGGTACGACCCCGACAAACGAAGGTACAAACTATATTGGTAAAAAAATCTGGCCACCCCGATCGAGGCAACAACGAATCCATCCTAATCACCGTACAAAAGAAGTCAACGAAGCCATTTTGACTCCATCATCACGACTTTCTCCATAAGCGACGAGGGTACGCCTCCCACCCTAACGGGTAAGCTTCCACTTCTGTTAAGATAAGCTGTGGCGAAGAGAGAGGTAGGTTTTTGGGGACTATAAGTATGAAGTGAAGAGATAATCATCTACTTCTCCTCCAAAAACTCCAATAGGTCAGGGGAGGAGCCAAGAGAGCTCCACCCGAAAACAGGGTAAAACTCCATCTTGGGAGGAAGAATAAGAAAAAGACAACGATTGTAATTCCTTTTTCCTTTCAAAGAGGGGCAGAACAAAACTTCATCATGAATAAAATATTTTTCGATGTTTCTTCCATCTTCATATTTAATTGCCATTTTTTTATCGTTAGATCCGATATGAATTATGATTGACTATGATTTACACTTTCATCTTTTTGATTGATTTGCTTAAAGATGAATTAGTTTTTTTTTTTGAGTCAAACAAACATATTGTTTGAACTTTGTATATATAATTTATTCTGCTTTAAAAAGTTTGATTACACTATTGTAATTAGTAGTCCTAATATCCTAAGCAAAAAAGACCAGAAATTGGATAATTTTATGGATCCTTAAATCAGGGGAATAAATATTGTCCATGAAGCAATGGTAGGGTCAAAGTGATGATGAACAATAGGGAGGGGAAACATGCAAGGTTCCTCAAAAGGTAGACACAATATGCTAGAATCTTACACTATATTCATAGTTCGTAGTAATATATATTCTTTCCTTGTCCTAAACATGGAGGATAGAGGCATAGAACCAAACAGAAGGCAGTGTCAGAGCTAGCTCTGGCGCTTTGCTTTAAATCTTATATTTGTCTCAATTTTTTTTATTGAATAAGTATAAATTATTATTACCACAAAACCCAATAACTTAAGATATCAAGAATTCCAAGCTGATGAACTACTAAACATAGCTTTGCCTATACTAGAAGGTCCAAAAATTAAACCCCTCGTCCAACCTAAATCTCATTTTAAGCTTGCATTGTTTTAATTTTATTTTATACCTCACACACACACACACACACACACATATATATATATATATATATATATATATATATATATATATATATATATATATATATATATATATATATATATATATATATATATGTACTATATATATATAAAGATTGTACTAATCGATATGTAGTGCATATGTAATGCATAGAATGTATATATAACACACCGATATAGAATGCACGTGTAATGCATATAATGCATGCATAATATAACACACGTAGAAGCTAGTTTATTAAATATACTCACTTATTAATAGTGTTTGATTTTAAGCTACCAATTAATTCTATAAAGTGCCACTCATTTTTATAATAAAAAAATCATTGTTGGGTTTAATATTTAATTAATATATTAAATATTTAAAAGAGGGTGAATGAGAAATGGAGGGAAATGAAAATTTGAGTGAAATTTCAAGTTCCCCTCCTTGGTAAATGGGCATTGTTCCATATTGGAAGAGGAAGAGGTCTTTTATGGGTCTATAAGCAATTGCTCTTCTTTTAGCTCTTAAAGAGTTGAGAAGAAAGCAAGCCTCGCGCCGTCGTCGTCGTCACTCGCTCGGCTACGGCTACGGCTTCGGCGTCGGATTTGGTCAAATGATCGATTGATTAACTTTTTGGACCAAATTTATTTGTTAATAGTAAAATATTAACAGAAACGGTATTAAATATTTATTTTAATAACAGAATATTAATATAAAATAAATATTAATATTAAATCTAAATTTTAGTTTTCTGTTTTTGTAACAGAAAATTAACTATCCATCAATTTTCCCACTTTATTTTTGAGTAAATAGCCATTTATGCAATGGCGTTTATGCTGTGGCAGTTTTGCAGCAACAACCATTATTGTAAAGAGACTCTTCAGATTTCAGCCCAACTTTTGGCTATAAATACAACACTATTCTGCTCAAAATTTGACTACGAATTTTCCGAGTTTCTCCTCCTTTCTTCTGCATACTTTTAGCATCAAACAAAGCAAAAAGTAAGTGTGATTTGCTACCGAACTTTGTGTTCGCTGAAACACTGGGGTTTGAAGTACCACTACACCAGTGTGTAATTCGTTCTATCTTGGGAGGAAATTATCCATAACCTTGGGTACTAGGAGGGGATTAAATTCCTTAAGAAACACTGTGGATTCAGTGGGCTCGAATTGGTATTTTTCATTTCTGTTTATGCATATTCTTATTTGTATTTATTTATATTTTCAGAATTATTTTACAAATATAGTGTATTCACAAGCTAAAGGAATTTAATTTATCTATATAATTGTTTTTACTGTTTCTGGAAGAGTAAAACCTTTGTGGTTTTGTACTCTATTAAAATCTACGTGATTTTAATATTTGTGTCATTCTTTTACAGAAATGACTAATGAGAATGGGAACCAAGCTGTTCCAATGGTGGCTGCTAATGCCTCAACAAGCCAAACGACTCCGACAGTATTGGCACCGAAGGAGAAACCTGGAAAATTTTTCGGGATTGATTTCAAGCGCTGGCAACAAAAGATGTTCTCTATTTGACTACTCTAAGTCTCCAGAAGTTCATCAAGGAAGATGTTCTTGTGTTGTCCGATGAAACTCCAGAAACTGGACGTTTTCTCGTTGTTGAGGCGTGGAAGCATTCAGATTTTTTACACAAGAATTATATTCTAAGCGGGCTGGAAGATGCTTTGTATAACGTCTACAGTGGCGTAGAAACGTCAAAGGAACTGTGGACTGCGTTTGAAAAGAAATACAAAACTGAAGATGCCGGGTTGAAAATGTTTGTTGCTGCAAAGTTTTTGGACTATAAAATGGTAGATAGCAAGTCTGTTATTACCCAAGTCCAGGAATTGCAAGTGATTATTCACGATCTCCTTACTGAAGGTATAAATCAAATTAATATTGATGTTGAAAGTAGTAATCATAGTATTTTTACTAATAAAAATTTCATTGAAGGTCTTATTATCAATGAAGCATTTCAAGTAGCAGCAATGATTGAGAAGTTGCCTCCTTTGTGGAAGGACTTCAAAACCTACTTGAAACCCAAACGCAAGGAGATGTCCCTTGAAGATCTCATTGTTCGGTTGAGAATCGAAGAGGACAATAAAGCTGCTGAAAAGAGAGGCCGTGGAAACTCAACAATATTGGGAGCAAATATTGTTGAAGGGAACAAAAAGAGGAAGAAGGCTTCTGGACCAAAATACAACCCAAGCAAGAAGCGGTTCAGTGGAAACTGCTATAACTGTGAAAAACCCGGACACAAATCATGGAGTGTCATGCTCCGAAGAAAGATAAGAAGAAGGGTCAAGCAAACGTGGTTGAAAAGTATGATGATGTTGATGACTTATGTGTCATGCTTTCCGAATGCAACTTGGTAGGCAATCCTAAAGAGTGGTGGATTGATTCTGGAGCCACTTGCTATGTTTGTGATGTTAGAGTAGCATTTGCTACTTATGCTCCTGTTGGACCCGGCGAGACGATTTCTATGGGAAATGCTTCTAAGGCCAATATTAAAGGATGTCGGAAGATATTTCTCAAAATGACTTCCGGCAAATGGTGACTTTGAACAACGTCCTTCATATTCCTGAGATTAGAAAGAATTTAGTCTCTACTGGACTTCTTGTTAAAAATGATTTTTAGTATATTTTTGTTTCCGATAAAGTTGTAATAAGTAAGAACGAAATGTTTGTAGGAAAAGGTTACCTCACCGAGGGCCTTTTCAAGATGAATGTAATGGTTGTTGAGAATAATAATAAAATTTTAGTTTTGTCTTACTTACTTAAGTCAAATGAATTATGGCATATACGTTTGGGTCATGTCAATTATAAAACCTTACGGAAAATGATTAATTTGGAAGTATTGCCTAAATTTGAATGTGACAAATCAAAATGTCAAGTATGTGTGGAATCTAAGTATGTTAAACATCCTTATAAGTCAGTTAAAAGGAATTCAAATCCTTTATACTTAATTCACACAGATATTTGTGACATGAAGTCATTACCGTCTCGCGGTAGAAAGAAGTATTTCATAACTTTTATTGACGATAGTACTCGATATTGCTTTGTTTACTTACTTAATAGTAAAGATGAAGCAATAGTCGCATTCAAGCAATACAAAAATGAAGTTGAAACATAATTTAACAAGAAAATCAAAATAATAAGAAGTGATAGGGTGGTGAATATGAATCTCCTTTTGAACAAATATCTTTAGAATATAGAATTAGTCATCAAACAGCGGCCCCTAACACGCCCCAATCCAATGGGATTGCAGAAAGAAAGAATCGTTCATTAAAGGAGATGATGAACGCATTATTGATAAGTTCTGCTTTGTCACAGAACTTGTGGGGGGAAGCCGTACTTACGGCTAGCCGAATATTAAATCGAGTACCCCATAGCAAAACACAATCCATTCTATATGAAAAATGGAAAGGAAGGAAGCCCAATTTGAATTTTTTTAAAGTGTGGGGGTGTTTGGCAAAAGTGCAAGTTCCTAAACCCAAAAGAGTAAAAATAGGACCGAAACCCGTTGATTGTGTTTTCATAGGATATGCGACTAATAGTAAAGCATATCGATTTCTGGTTCATAAATCATAAAATCCCGATACTCATAATAATACGGTTATAGAATTAGATAATGCTGATTTCTTTAAAAATATATATCCGTATAAAAAGGAATGTGAGTCGATTAGTGAAGGATCTAAACGACCTCGGGAAGAAACAAAAGAACGTACACTTAACTAAGAGGATCCAAGGCATAGTAAACTTCAAAGAAATGTACTTCATTTGGACCAGATTTTGTGACTTTCTTATTGAAAAATGAGCCTCGAACATTTAAAGAAATCATGTCTTCTTCGGAATCATTGTTATGGAAAGAGGCAGCCAATAGTGAAATAGAACCCATATTGAACAACCATACATGGGAATTGGTTGATCTTCCTCCTGGAAATAAACCGTTGGGTTCTAAATGGATCTTTAAGAGGAAAATGAAAGATGATGACATTATTGACAAATATAAGGCAAGAATTGTGGTCAAAGGGTATAGACAACGAGAAGGTCTTGATTATTTTGATACATACTCTCCAATTACCAGAAATACGTCCCTACGAACTTTAGTAGTGTTAGCTGCGGTTTATCGTCATGAAATTTATCAAATGGATGTTAAGACGGCCTTCTTAAATGGAGAGTTGGAGGAAGAAATCTACATGGAACAACCAGAAGGGTTTGTGGTTCCAGGTAAAGAAATGAATGTCTGCAGACTTGTTAAGTTTCTTTACGGATTAAAACAAGCACCCAAATAATGGCATGCAAAATTTGACCAAATAATATTGTCAAATGGGTTTAAGATAAATGAATGTGATATGTGTACATTAAAAATGTTCCAAATCACATAGTCATTGTTTGCTTATATGTGGATGATATGCTCATAATGAGTAATGACATTGCCAATATAAATGCTACTAAGCGTATGCTAACTAGCAAGTTTGATATGAAAGACTTGTGAGTTGCTGATTTAATTCTAGGAATTAAGATCCATAAGACTTCTCAAGGTCTGGCATTGTCACAATCTCATTATATCAAGACAGTACTTGAAAAATTCAAGCACTTGGACTTTAAAGTTGCAAAGACTCCAATTGACGTGAATCTTGCATTAGCAAAGAACAAAGGCCAAAGCATATCACAATTGGATTATGCTCGTGTGTTGGGTCGCTTAATGTACATCATGAACTGTACACCACCAGATATAGCCTGTGTTATAAGTGAATTGAGTCGATATACGAGCAATCCATGCCAATCTCATTGGATGGCCATGAAACGAGTTTTGGGGTACTTAGTACATACCCAGGACTTTGCTTTGCACTACAATAAATATCCTGCGGTTCATTGAGGGATACTGTGATGCAAATTGGATCATCGGATCAACTGATTCCAAGTCCACAAGTGGATATGTATTCACCATTGGTAGAGGAGCGGTATCTTGGAATTCGTCCAAACAAACTTGTATTGCCCGCTCTACAATGGAGGCTGAGTTCATAGCATTGAATAAAGCCGGTGAAGAAGCTGAATGGCTCCGGAATTTCTTGGAAGATATTCCATTTTGTCCCAAACCTTGGCACCAATATGCATACACTGTGATAGTCAAGCGACAACTGGAAGGGCTGGGAGCGTTATGTATAACGGTAAATCTCGTCATATACGACGAAGACATAAAACCGTTAGATAATTACTCTCTAGAGGAATTATCACGATTGACTATGTAAAGTCAAGTGATAATGTGGTGGATCCACTTACAAAAGGCCTAACTAGAGATGTAGTTGAGATATTATCAAGGGAAATGAGACTGTGGCCGAGAACAAGTCATAGTGGCGGTAACTCTACCTAGAAGACTGGAGATCCCAAGATCTAGGTTCAAGGAGATCAAACAAAGTCATTTATGACGGTTCAACATTGTCAACTAAACTTTTGGTCCATTGTCTTATAAGATAATGTTCAGTACCATGGATAAAGCATTAAGGCTTTATAATGATTTCTAAATTTGATACGGGGTATATCAAATAGTGTATCTACGGGATGACACGTTTAGGAATCACCTATGTAAGTGTGAAGTCGCTTCAAGGAGAATTTTGTAAGGCCAGTTCTCTACGCACTTATGAAACCAGGCGGTGTTCATGGCCGAAACGAACACAACAATGAGAACCAAAGACGGTTAAGGGTTGGTTGTGTGACTTGTGGTTGTCTAGGTATACACCAAAGTTCGACGGTTCAAAGATATCAAATCTACGGATTGATCGAGTATATCCGACATACGTTCACTACGGAAAGTTCAAAGGAAAACCTACTTATCCAAATGCAATTAATCCTTACTTGCGAATCATACTGTTTTTCATGCATACTTCCATGATATAGCCATTCGCCATTCATGTGGGGGATTATTGAGTTTAATATATTAAATATTTAAAAGAGGGTGAATGGGAAATGGAGGGAAATGAATTTTTAGTGAAATTTCAAGTTCACCCTCCTTGGTAAAAGGGCATTGTCCCATATTGGAAGATGGAGAGGTTTTTATGGGTCTATAAGCAAATTCTCTTCTTCTAGCTCTTAAAGAGTTGAGAAGAAAGCAAGTCTCGCACCGTCATCGTCGTCGCTCGCTCGACTTCAGCTTCGGCTTCGAATACGGATTTGGATTTGAATTTGGTCAAATGATCGATCAATTGATTAACTTTTTGGACCAAATTTATTTGTTAATAATAAAATATTAACAGAAATGTTATTAAATATTTATTTTATTAACAGAATATTAATATAAAATAAATATTAATATTAAATCCAAATTTCAGTTTTCTGTTTTTGTAACAGAAAATTAACTATCCATCAATTTTCCCTCTTTATTATTGAGTAAATAGCCATTTATGCAATGACATTTATGCTGTGGCAGTTTTGCAGAAACAACCATTCTGAAGAGACTCTTCAGATTTCAGCGCAACTTTTGGCTATAAATACAACACTATTCTGCTCAGAATTTCACTACGAATTTTCTGAGTTTCTCCTCCTTTATTCTGCATACTTTTAGCATCAAATAAAGCAAAAAGTAAGTGTGATTTGCTACCGAACTTTGTGTTCGTTGAAACATTGAGGTTTGAAGTACCACCACACAAGTGTGTAATTCGTTCTATCCTGGGAGGAAATAATCCATAACCTTGGGTGCTAGGAGGGGATTAAATTCTTTAAGGAAACACTGTGAATTTCAATGGGCTCGAATTGGTTTTTTTCATTTTTATTTATGCATATTCTTGTTTGTATTTATTTATATTTCCAAAATTATTTTACAAATACTGTTTATTAACAATCATCACATAATTTTAACTCAATAGTGCACTAAAAGGAACGCATTTGAACCACTACTCTTTCAACTCATCAATTGAAAGCTCAAATAGAATGGCCCTTATCTCTATCAAACCATAATAAATTTTTGGAACCTTTTTGTGATCTTAGTAGAGTGAAAGACCTGTCATGTTTTTGTTGGTATAAATCCATTTTGGCCCCCACAAAGACAGTTCTTTTCTTATGATCCTTGGGATGTGGATTAATTGTGATATAAGTTGTACCATATAATATGGTGTGTCGAGGAATCTTTTTTACTATCTCTAAACAATACTTCTCATTACTTGTGGGCACTCTAGACAAACGTGTGATGCGATGTCATAATAATTATCTATTTTTATTCTCTTATTTTGTTACAATACTAATTTTCTTGTGTTTCTTTAGTTTTCCCTTATTCTCGACGCTTAACTTAAAAAGAAAATATAATGAGATTCTTGATAATGGTAGATAAAATTGCATGATAGTTTTATTTTATGCTAAAACAAGAGAGAAATCACATAATATCATTTAAAAGAATTTGTGGTTTAGTATAGATCAACTATCAACACCGAAAGAGGGACATATTACTAGTTTCTCCGAGTGAAAATCAAAAGAAAAGGAATAAAGAAAGAGTCAAGTATCAAGTTTATAGTTATTTAAGTTAATATTTACTCACACTCATTGGTTACACCAAATTAAATACTTTAAATTTATCATGTTAAAAATTATAATGATAACGCACATCACTTAACTATAATTACATTTGATGAATGTGAATTAGAAAAATATATAACTTGCATTCATTAATTCAATATAAACATGGGGAGCGAGTAAATTTTTACTGCCATATTTTATGATTTTATATTTTATGATTTTCTTAGAGTTTGCTATGTTGAATTAAGCAAAAGGGTGGTTAATCTCGAGGGATATTGACATGCTAATTGGAGAGAATCTTTAAGGGTCCCAAATTAGTGTAATGTCTTTTTTTTTTTTTTTTCACATGAAAGAATATCTCTTTCCTTTTTACAGTCAATATATTTGTCTCCTCTTTTATCTATCTAATTACTGCAAGTTGAACAAATAATATGAACATACATAAAGCTATACATTTACACACATCCATATATTTGGCCTTTTTGCCTCCCTATTTTCATTTCTTTTCTGCAAAACAATTCATTTATACTCCCAAAAACTTATACTAAAAGCTTAATTACACAGTAAATAAAAGATGATGAAGATAGATAAATGCAGTTTTGATTTAAGAGAAAACAATTTACTCCCTCCATCTTAATTGAATGTAGCATAGTTTGATTGGATACAAAGTTTAAAAAAAGAATTATTTTTAAAACTTGATCGTTAAAATAATATATTTTGCATAGTTGAGTGAAATATTTGGCTCTTTTCCTTGTGGAGAGTGAATGGGAGTACCAACAAATATTGCGGCAGAGTGGTAAGTACTCATTCATTCTTAATCAGAGGTCTCGAGTTCGAGCCCCGTATATGGAGTCTTCTTTATTAGTGAACGCTTTACCTCCCAACGGGGGACTCCCGACCGAATTCAAATTTAGTGGTGCCCAATATAAGTACCGAACAGCAGACAAAAAAAAGTGAATGAGAGAAGAATACACATAAATGATGGGGTCAAAAGGAACATACATAGAATGGCCATGGGAAGCAAATCTTAAAAGGGAATCAAAAGAAATTGGCCTCTCTTTGCACACTACTCCCCCACCTGCTCAAGATATGGTAAGTGCACATGATTTCACACTAGGAACAAAGGCACCATTGCTTATCTCACCTGTATCTCTTTGTAGGATTTGTGGGTCCCATCCCCCCAACCCCCACCCCCAAATGCCACCATGAAAGAACCCTCTATTTTCCTTCCCAATCCCTATAGTTAGTTAGTTTTCCCTTCTTACTTTCAAGCACAAATATATATGTATGTGTAGCTATAGATTTCTCCCTTCTGTAATTGCTTTCTTATTATATGTAGTAAAATCCAACTTTCAAGAAATCCTCAAATACTTTTTGTGTTTTTACTCTAATTTACCAACTTTTCTTTCTCCATTGCTTGTCTTATAATCTTTGGGATGAAATCTGGTCAGATCTTGCTTTGTTTGTTGTGGAATTTGGTAGGACTTATTTCATTACAAAGCCAAAGCTCCCCCACTCTTCTTCCTTCCTCATACTCATAACAGAAAGATAAACAAAGAAAAAAACACACCACAACCAATACAATTACAAACCAACCCACCAAGGAATTAAGTAAAAATCCAAACTTTTCTCCTCAAAAGAATTGGGAGCAATGGGAATGGTAGCTGCTGAGCAACAGTTTCATGTCTTAGCTGTAGATGATAGCTTGATTGATAGGAAGCTCATTGAGAGGCTCTTTAGAACCTCTGCTTGCCAAGGTAATTTTTTAGTTTTGTAGTTTCTTGTGTTGCTCGGACTCTTTGAAAATATAGCGGGGTGTGTGTCGGATCTTTCAAAAATAGTCATTTTTGCAGGATCCGCACAACATAATTGATTTCTGTTTCCATTCATTTTTCTGGCAAAAGGGATTCCATGCAGGATCCGCACAACATAATTGGTTTCTGTTTCCATTTATTTTTCTGGCAAATGGGATTCCAAGATAACATATTATTGATTTTCTACTGTGTGCATCTGCATTTTTTTATGATTATAATGGCAGTTACTACTGTGGATTCTGGAAGTAAAGCTTTAGAATTTTTGGGGTTTCAAGAAAATGACCACAATCACCCAAATCCACCTTGTGTTTCTCCACATAACCATCAGGTAATGTTCATTTCCTCACTTCACTTTCTTGTACTGACTTCTTGTATTTTTTCCAGTAATTATTCCCTTTTTTGTTTCTTGGAATTTCCACTGGTTTTTCCTGAAAGTTTAAAAAAAAGTTGTAAATCTTTTTTGTTCTCTGGAATTTGCAGGAAGTGGAAATAAATCTTATTATCACAGACTACTGTATGCCTGGTATGACAGGCTACGATTTGCTCAAGAAGATTAAGGTATGCTTTAAAGTTTCTTCTTTTTTCCTCTCTTCCTGCCATATTACTCTTTGATCTGAATTGTACATCATTTTCCTTTCTTGGTAATATACTTTAGGACATAAATTTTTCCCATTAAATTGTTTGTGGCATTCCCATTAGCCATATGGGTCCTTTTCTCACCTTTCAATTTTGAGATCAGTTGAGAATCTTGTTAGGAAATCTATCCCACCTGTATGTGTATTGGCAAAGTTGTGGAAGGAGTATCGACGTAGCTGATAAAGTTACTGCCACGACTCGTGAAAATAACTTCTGGCAGAAATGTAGGGTAAGATACACCATTGTGGTCTGGTACCGTAATTTTTAAGGGATCTGGTCGAAAAATTGGCCCGACTCTGCCCTGGACCCGCGCATAGGGGAAGTTTATTCACACCTTTCCCACCTGCATGTGTACTGCATAATTAGATGTTGAAATGACATGTGCCTATGATTTTTCCTGTTTTGGACCCCTACTGAAACAACTTTTCCTTTTACTAGATTTTTTAGCCAATCAATTTATCTATTTTTTTTGTGACAGGAATCTTCATCATTTAGAAACATTCCAGTAGTCATTATGTCATCTGAGAATGTTCCTTCAAGAATCAATAGGTAAATACTAGCAAGCACATTGTTACCTTAATTTTAGTTTCTTAAAGATTATTGGATATAAACAATAAAGGGTTAATAATGTTGTCTGAATGATTCATCAGATGCTTAGAAGAAGGAGCAGAAGAATTTTTCTTGAAACCAGTCAGATTATCAGATGTCAATAAGCTTAAACCCCATATGATGAAAACCAAGTGCAAAAGATTTCATGAACATGAGAAAATTGTCACAAAGGAAAATCAAGAATCACCAGAAATTGAAAAAGTTCCATCACAGCCACAGCCAAAAACAGAATTGGACACAGAACAAATACAGCAAATTCAAGGCAATAATAATAAGAGGAAGTCCATTGAAGAAGGTCTATCTCCAGAAAGAACAAGGCCAAGATACAGTGGCCTAACTACTGTCTGACCTCATGATCGATGCAAATATAATTTAATTTCCTTTTGTAGATAACTTTGTCCAATTTTGTTTGCTAACCAAAGAGTGAATGCATCTTTTTATTGTAGATAGAAATGTGTTCATTTTTCTTCTTGTAAATGAATGGAGAAACATTTAATATACAAAAATGGTGTTTTTCTTAACACTTTAAAATTTTGTTAAACCTTAAGTTTTCCCTTTTGGTAAATTATAGTCTATTTTTGTCCGTTTCGGCAGATCATTTGTTTTTCTTTTTCAAGTTAGTGGAATTTGATCAATATTTGAAAATTTATAAATTGAAAATTAACCTTTTTTACTCCCCTAAATTCCCAAGAAAAACTTTATCTCGTTGAAATTCTAATGGTTTTACCAGTTTTCAAGATTTAGAAATTGTTCGAAAGATTGTCAAAAAATCTCACATTAGTTTCGTCTTTATTTATTTTTTATTCAAATTTTAAGGGCATTCTTGACAAATTAAACATCTTCTGATGGAGCTAGTATTTGTAAAGATTACTTGCAAAATAAAAAAATTCTTTTGATATTGTAATATCGTTTATACCTTTGGGTTAAACTAACGCTAGGCATAGACTCTTCTAATTTTGTCACAAGTTTATTCAATCAATTACAAGGGATTGGAACAAACAAATAAATATACCGTTAATATGAAATTAGCTCTATTTTTAATGTATTATATTATTTATTGGCAGAGGCGTATCCAGGATTTAGGGGTTATGGGTGCTGACCCCCTAAAATTGCAACTGAATGTAAGCCAAAAAATTATTTGGTCCCACCTAGAATCAAACTCTTGCCCTATTGAATGAAAACACAGGCCTTTGCCACTGGCACCTTTGTCACTTTTGTTTTATAGGGTGGCACTTTAAATATATATCCTATTTATTATACATATATACATATATATGTAATGTTTTTGTCGAAGCTTGCGGGTGGCGTACCACCCGGAAACTTCCACATAGATCCGCCCCTGTTTATTGGGCATCGTGACTCTCGATCAAATATCATTATAATTTTGAAATTTCATACAATTATATTTGTATAAAATCATGTTGGATAAAGAACGTCTCTGAAAATCAAAAGTTATAGAATCCTTTAAAGTTGGAAATAATAAACAAAATTAAGTCACTTTATTCACTCTTTTATCCTTGCTGCCATTTTAGAAAAGATGCACCAATAATAGAACTTTACTCCTCACCAATTTTGAAAACACTCTCCTTGTTAAAACTAACAATCAAAATAAGTTAAATATTCCACTCACCTTTGGCTAATTTAAAGGTTTAAAATTGCTCAAGAACATGTTTAAGGGACTAATTTAAATCTATATCAAACATAATGGGCCATTTTGTATTTTATCAAGAATCTGGTGTCGGAACAAACTTTGCAAAAGGAGGAAAACGGAATCTGGAGTTCTATTTGGTTCCGTCAGCGAGTTGATTTCCCCGCCAACTGATTACGAGGAAGGTAATTTTGCCATAGAGTTCGTTCTGTTTCTATCTTCATTTACTAAATTGGGCTGCGTTTGTGTTTTAAGTAATTTTGGTTTTATTATTTGATGCAATCCCTTATCCCTGGGTGATTGACCCTTTAAACAATTACGGTCCAGTCTTTGTTATGTGAATCTATTTTATGTGATGTGATACTGATCCAACTCTTTATGTTATCTGCATGAATTTTGAGTTATCACATCACATCTCTGTGATGTGATACTAGGTTTTTTGTCCTTTTTTCCCATTCCTCTGTGGTTAATTTGTAATTTTTGCAAAAACAAAAATCAAAGACTGAATAATTAAGTAAAAAAGAAGCAAAAAACTAGAACTTTGAATCACGTTCCATATCCCTGTGTTCCAAAGATAAAGATCCTAGCTTGTTATCACCTGCGGGTTTTGAATGCTTGTATAGCAGGGAGGAGGTTCACTTTATCAAGCAAATGGCGAGTTGAAGGCCATTTTTTCTCAATCTCCCAGTATCTTCCTATGGTTGTGACTTGTGAGCTATTTTCTGTTTCAGTTGTGTTGTTCTTGGTTGCTCGGGCGGTATGATGTAAAAGCAACTTGATGTTGAAATCTGTATAAATTTTTAAAGGCATATCAATCCAAGGAAAACTTGACATGTCTTAATTTGGAAAAACTGATAGTTTGGTAGTCCAACCTTTAAGGTCATTAGTAATGCAAGGAGCTGAGCAAGAGCAGTGGACGTTTTTAATTTTATTTATAAGAAGACAGCTTCTACCTAGGCTAAACAGTACTTTTAGATTGGTGCCAATTTTCTCAATCTGAATTATGGAATGAGAGATGGTTTAGGTGTCTTCCTTTTTGTTCTGTCTTAGGCTATGGAGTGGGAAACTGGTAGTGCTCAATACTTTTCATGCAAGTCCTTTTTCTCCTGATTTTCTTGTTCAAGCTACATCCTTTTGCCTCCAGCATCATTCATAGGGAAAGCTGAATTTCACATTAAAGGTTAAAGCTTTCACGTGGTGTCTTATTCTTAACACAGTGAATGTGAATGGCATCGTTTTTCTTTTTATTTTTGAGCACGAGTAGGAGATTAGGTTCGAGCAGTGGAAACAAACTCTTGCAGAAATACAGATCAATGTTGCGTACAACAGGTCCTTGTGGTCTGGCCCTTTCCCGGACCCCGCTCATAGCGGAAGCTTAGTGCACACGACTGCCTTTTCGTTTTTAAGCATGAGTACACTAAGAACACTATATGGTGAAAATTGTTATTCTTTTTCTATATCTCCCTTTGTACTAGGTTAAGGTTATGGTGAACAGTTCTTTGTTTATTAAATTGCTAGAAATAAAAATTTTACCAATTTAGGTAAGAGGTCGTATATTTAGAACGAACTAAAATAGGGAGCGAGTCGATAAAAATGGATAGAAGTTATATAATGGACAAACATCAGACTGGTAATACATATTAATGCTTTTGGAAGTTCCTTGTCGACTCTCAACTTTCGTAACCTGTATTTTGATGTAGTTGACTAATGCTATAGCTTACATATCTTTCACATTTGCAAGAATATTTGTTCCTAAATTGAAGTTCTCCTTTTAGGGGTGCTTTGGCAGTTTGTCGCAGGACAAAATTGATTTTAATTTATGTATTGTTATGTGTAGGCTGATCAACTCTCCTTTGTCAAGTCTTGTCGACGCGGATTGTATCGAGGTTCTACTTAGTACATTGCACATTGGAAGATTGGGAAATGTCTAGTGGGGAGGTTAAAAAAGTCTCACGCCAAGATATTCAACTGGTGAGTCTTGAGCCACATTCATAACATTATCTCTAAAGTTTGGACGTCTAAATCATTTAATAGAGCTTGATCAACTGGACAAAATGGAGTATACACATTTCTTTGTTAGTATGTGAAGCAGGTATCTGATTGACCCTTGCAGAATTTTGCAGTTCTATACATAAAAATTTCATAGATAAAGTTACTATATGTTACATCCGATTAAGATATCTTAATCCTTAAACAGGTTGTGCCTTACCACTCATATCCACAAAATTGTCTTTTTCAATTAGGGAGAGTCCAAGGCCAATCAAAAAAATAATTAGAGAGAGTTCAAGTGAACATGACTTGTTATATAAGCAGAGTCTATAGTGAACAAGTGAGGCTGGTAGTTGAACTTGTCAACTAATTGTCTTTAGTCTGAAGCTCTGAATGCCGACGAGGTGTCATGTTTGTCCATCTAGATTGTGTTGGTCACGCTTGTTGTCATGGGCAATAACCAGAGCATTTCTGGTAGAAATCATTTGGAATGGCACTGTCTAGATCAATTATGGATCTCGGATCTCCGTCTTAACCTGAATCATCCACATGTAAGAGCACTGGATGACCACTTTCTAGTTGTTAGTGAGCACATACAATCAATGAGGTGATATGAAGGGATTATATTTTGGCATCCGATTGCTTGGTGAATTCAGCATTACTATTATAATTTTGGGCCCTTTTGTATAATGACTTCCGTGGATGATTCTGAATATTTGAGATGGAGGATGCTGCTCTTCCTTTTTACCATATTAATAAACCTTAGCTTCATAATGTATGCGTAGTATTTGGTGGTCACAGCTGGCAAGGCGCTTCTATCAATCATTATTGCATGGCACTAGAAAGATTTCAAGCAATATGGAAAAGAAAGGCAAGTTACTAAACACAATTCACTGACAAATGGATCTTTCAACTTTCGCATCCAGTTTGAAGAGAGAAACAACTGTGCCCATTCACTTGTTAAGTCCCGTTGTCTAAATTCTCAGGGAAATTTACACCGAGAACTGTATTGCAATTACTTAACACCCTTCCCCCCCCCCCCCCCAAACCGCCCCACACACACACAAAAAGGAAAAAGGAACTATTCAGTGGGTTATCATATATTTCCAACTTTTAAAGGATAACAAGCTTCTGTGGAGATGTAGAGTTTTACGTGCTAGGTCTTAATGTGTTTGATTACATTCAAATCACTTGTAGGTTTCTCCAGCTCCACATTTAATGTTTCACAGTTGTTGACCTGCATATATTGTTGCTTTTTAGCTGTTCTTTTTTACTGTGTTTAACTGGTGATAAGTTAACCCTTGATTTTCTTTTTCGTAATTAACAATTGGCATTTTTTGTTCATTCACCTGCACGACTGCACTTCACAATCATCAAGTTCTTTATTGTAAAATTGTTTGTGTGGTTGCCTCTCCTTCAGCTTTGTTTCTCCCCTGTCAGGTGCAAAATCTCATAGAAAGATGCCTACAACTTTACATGAACCAGAAGGAAGTTACCAGTACCCTCTTACATCAAGCAAAGATTGAGCCTGGTTTCACGGAACTTGGTAATTCCTTTCTCTTTTCATCTGGTTTCTTCTTTTGCTAACATGAAGCTTTTGGAGAGTAGGCTATTTATTGTTGTTTCAGTTTTTTTAGAAGAGAAAATACTTAGTAGGCGTCTGGACATTACTTCAATTTGCAAATAATGAAATATTATTTTCAAATGGCCAAATACATAAGTGGTTAGGTGGCATGATTTTTCAGTTTAGCACTTCAACTTGGGCTTGTTCCTATTATACACTCAAACACCAATAAATGTGTGTCTATTAAACACACAACCTGACATGTCATATTGTGTGAACAATATTTCTGTTGAGCACGTGAAGACCCAAATACATTGTTATTTTTTATTAGAATTTAATCTTTTAGCTTTTCTTCACCAAAAATCCACCATAAACCCACGGCCAGCCTCTCCTTATTATCTCCAATTCTGTTTTCACCAAAGACTCTGGAGAACAATTACATAGAATCACTTGTTTAAAAAAAAAATCCTTCAGCTTACTCTAAAATATTCTTGGTCATTGGCGCTGTCAAAGCTGTCATTGTCATTGAAAGAACTAGAATTGCCGGCTAGATTTTTCAATCAAACTAGGTAGTTATCTGATTTAATTTTTGAAGGAGCGTGAAATTTTTAAGATGATTCTGAAATGAGGAAATAAGAGTTGAAGAAAATGAGACAAAAGTGTCGGAGGTGGCAGTGCAGGATTGCCAGAGAGTAAATTTTCCGGCCAAGCTTGAGATTTTCGGCGGTAGCTGTTGGTCGACTTTTTTTTTTTGGCTGCTCGCTGACTACTGGTGGTTCTTCTCTAATTGTTAGAGCTTTTTATAGTGTGCTTTTCAAATTTGTCTGTTGAATCAACGCGAGAGATGAAGGACGAACTAAGGTAATAACAAATATAAGATTTTTGTTCTGGTGAGCATGTGGAATGGTGGTGGTGGTGATGCTTTGTGGCATGGTTTTGGTGGTGTAACAACAATGGCGAAGGAGGGGAAATTGGGATGCAATTTGGTGTAGCTGAGCGAAGAAGACAATGGGGGGGGGGGGGTTATTGTTTAGTCTCAAGACATTTATTTAATAGTTATTGGCCCAAATAACACATGTTTCTGCTCTATTCGTCGATTTACCACATCATCCGCGAGTAGACTACCCTCACTTTATTTTTTCTACTGACAGTAAGTGAGATGTTCAATAGATACACTATGAATATACTTTAAGGGGTCGTTTGGAAGGATGCATTAGATAAGCTAATGCATGCATTAACTTTGTGTATTAATAATAGATTGTTTGGTAGACATTTTGAACCTATGCATTAGTTATACGGGGCAAAGGGGTTTAATGCATGCATTAGTTTAGTTAAAGACCAAATTGTCCTTCAAAAATTATGCTTGATTTAAATATGATAGTTAGTATATTAATGCAAGTTCAAAATAATCGAAATAATGAGAAAATAAAATTATATCCCTAGTAAATAAATAAATACTTAGCATATTTCCTTTTTTATAAATAAATATTTAATTTTATTTTACAATATAGGTACAAATAAAATAAATTTTTAAAAGCTTTTTCATATAAAAACATTTCTCAACATATGTTTCTTTTAAAAAGTTAAAGTGTGGACTAGTTTTGAGGGCATTTTAAACAAACAATTCTTATAGAAGTTGCAATACTTTAATACATCAAACCAAACAATGAATAAGAAATATGTCAGCATAACTAATACCAGCATAACTAATACCAACATTACTAATACACCCTATTCGGCATTATTCTTATGCACCCTACCAAACGACCCTAAGTGTCTAATTTTTACAAGCTTATGTTGAAGTGCTAAACTGAAAAGTCATGCCAACTTTAGGTGCCTGCTTATGTATTTGGCCTTTTCAAATTGATGTTTGTTTTACAATTTTGTTCATTATTTCAACTTCAACTTGATATATAAAACTTGAAAATGAAAAACCAGTTTTGTGTATTTCATGTGAGCTTCTCGTACCTCTGTTTCATGGAAGAATTATTAATATGTCGAAAATAATTTTTAAGTTTGGAGTGCCGGAAATGAATTTACTGAATTTTAGACAATTTGAAGATTCTGGTGAGACTTTCATTAGTTAAGATCTGCAAATAACGTCATTCTCAAAAAAATAAAACAAAAAATAAATAAATCTGTAAATAACATTGTTATCTTTGAGCTCCATGTGTATCTACATAAAAGAGATGAATGTAATCTTGAACTTTTTCCAGTGTGGCAAAAGCTTGAAGAAGAAAATCAGGAATTTTTCCAGGCATATTATTTGAGGTTGATAGTGAAGGACCAAATACAGAGATTCAATGACTTGCTTCACAGACAGCTTGAAACAATGCAGATATATCAAGCTGGTTCCAATGCCATTTCCAATGATTCACAGATTCGGCCAAGTAAGATATAACTAGCGGAGATTCTTCTATTGACCTTCCTGGAATTATTGTTGTGTTTGAATCTCTTTCATTGTATTGTGAAATTCATAATGGTTTCACTCCTACGCCAAACACATTCTTCAACCATTCTTCTTGCTCATGTTTTTACTTAGTTTTTCTCCTTAAAACTGTCCGAGTATATCTTTGTTAGTAAAATTTTAAGATGGATATTCATGGGAATAGTCTGACCCATCATTTCAGTGAAGATAAATATTGTAGTTATATGATGTCAACCAAACCACCCCCCCCCCCCCCCCCCCCGCGCAAAATTGTATATATCTTGCATGAAACCTAGTTTCTCTACAAAGAGCATCCCATTGTCAAAACTGAGAAGAATATATTGGATGAACTATGGTCTTCTCTTTTTTTGATTGTTTACCTTTATCTCTAGGATTATATTTCAATGGAGTTGGCATTTGTTTTTTGAGTTTGTTTTGATTCAGGGTGAAGAGACATAAAATTGTATAGTTCCCATACACAATTTTTTCAACTGCTGGTGCAACACTGGCTACACAATATTGTACATGCTTATACACTTGGGTGCCCGTCTTAATGTGTCAATCTAGCTTTCATCATCTTCTAATGAATTGTTGAATAAGGGAAGTGACATTATGGTTGTTAAATATATGTAGTGCCTCAGAACTCAACATGTCAAGCGACAGAACATGCTGGACCTAGTGTGAAGCCTGAGAACATGAACCAGACTGTTAATACCAATTTACCTCACGTATACACTAATGGTGCGTCCTCACTTCAGCCATGGACGCAAGCTTCTGTTGATGTGTCGGCTAATGGAAGAGGAATTGATGCATCGACAAACATGCTATTGGCTCAGAGCTCAAATGTGGGAGTGATGCAAGGACAGAATGGGGGGATGGTCAAATCCGAAGCTGTTTATTCAGGAAATTTTCCGTTCCTCTATGGTACGGAGAGCAATATTGTTGAAGCTCGTCCAGAAACTGGGGATGCATCTGGTTCATCTTTCAGCAGCGGAGAATCAAACTCTCAAGTGCTGAATGAGTCTGTATTGGATGCTGATTCAACTTCGTTTGGGTTCTTGGGGCATATTCCTCGAAACTTCAGTTTGTCAGATTTAACAGCAGATTTTTCCAACAGTTCTGGTTTGTGCCTGCCTATCTTCTGAGTTAATATATCACTTCTGTGCAGAGCTTTATCTTTCTCATATCTGCTCTTACAGATATAATGGAGAGCTACTCTGGATCGGCCTTCCTAGCAACAGATACTGGCAATTTCCTGGATCCTCATGGTAGTGAAGAAAATCAAGGTTGTGTGGCATCTCAATTCTGCTATTCTCTTTTTATGGTTAATTTGGAAGAAAGTCTCACTACTCAATAGCTCTCTCTGTCTTCTTTCGGCACATATCAATATGAAACAGAACAATGTCATTTCTTGACATACCAAATACAAGATATTGTTAGAAGAAGCCCGTATATTGGACTTATAGGTTGGGTGCTTGTTTTAGGTCATAAAGTGCTCACATGAAGCAGCAAAAAGAGGTGAACTTTGAAGATGAGTTATGGGCACCTAATGATATCTACTTAACTTTATGCAGATATCAAGAGATTGGATGCTATATCAGAAGGCTTGAGTTATGATGATTTTGCCAGCGATTGAGTGAACTTCCATTCTGATGGTACCATCTTGTAACTTTATTCTCAATATGTGAACTGTCATGTTTAGAAATATGGTTTGCACCTATACTCCAGCTTAATGTCCTAAGCTGAGCAATGTTTTCTTTGTATTAATGATTTCTATCCTTACAGGTCCAATTATTCCAGTAACATGTTCTGTAAGTACGTTTGCGAAAGTGGAAATGCTTCACCCCTTTTTGAAGGCATTGGTTGGTTTCAATCAAGGTTATAACTCAATCGATATGGTTGATCTTGCATGAGGTATGGGGAGTAGGAAATAATGTAATCTAAGTAGTTGTGCAAAATGGGGTCAGTCATAGAAATTAGAAACAAAGCATATTATGATGTATAAGTTGTAAATAGGGCTGTGATTGTGAAGATCTGATGTAATGTGTAGTCGAAATACTTGATCTTTTGTTTTTCTCGGGGTACTATTTCTCTTTCCTTTTGATTTTATTGTTCTGGTGGGAGTAGGGGGGGGGGGGAATTCAAATTTCTCTTTTATGTTGGTTTTCCAAATTTTTGGGGTACTGACACTATGATTTATTCACTCCAATGCTTGAACTTGGATGATTGCTGATGTGTTTTGAAAGAGCAGGAGCTGTTGGTGTCGATGGCTATGGAATTACTCCACGAGGGGAAATTTGTCATGCAACTCTGTTCTTCAGTAGTTGCAAATCCCAACTTGTAATGACTCTGCTGCTTAATTAATAAATACGGTAATCTCTTTTTGACCAAAAGAAGGGTTAATCGTCAAGTAATAGTCTCGTGTATTTATTCTTTTGGCTTCCTCCATTTCTCTATTCAGACATTTGTTGCAAACTCCAGTTGGAAGAGTTAGCAAATTGACTTCTACTCTACTTTTGCTGGAGAAATGATGACTTCCCCGAAATATAAACAAGGAAAAAGAGTGTCTTTCAGAAAAAGCTTTGCAGCAATTGGGCGAATGCAGTTCATTCAATCCATATTGAAGCTGGCGAAGAATCGACTAAGGCATGATGTGTTATATATAGACTTGCAAGAAGTTTTTCTATAAGTAGAATTTTATTCTGATTTATACGTGACCAATAGGAACATCTTGCACAATGTGAAAAATATGAAACAACCTACGCAAATCAACCATATAACAGTTTAAAGTCAAATAAGAGCACACTGTAAATCTTGCTCAGGCGAGGAGCTAGAGTGCCCTGGGAGAGGTTTCGTCATACCCAGAACCTTGTAGTTGTCTTTAAAATTTATTGAATATGTATAAACTATTAATCTAGAATCCAATAATTAAAATCCCGAACAGATAGGCTTGAAATTCTGAATCCACCTCTCAAAGACAGCTATATTTCAGGCAAATGTAATCTATCAATATGAGATCCCTGGGAAGAGGGATAGGTTTCAACTCTTAAAGTGACATGGGGAAGGAAAGAAAATTCAGCTACCACATTTTCATGGCTTTTAAGCTTTTGCTATAATCAATATTTGCTGTTGGTTGAGATTCCGATGTAGGACTATTTGTTGTTTAATTGGTTTAGTGTTATTTACTTTGTTGTGTGAGACAGTTTACAACTGTTTTCTTGTCATTAAATGCTCTACATTATTATAGAGTCAGAAAAAGTCGACCAAAAGAGTAGATATATTCGACTGTTGAACTTGCGCAATTTCATTTGCTTATCATCCTTTCCTAAACCAAGAGGTGCAGAAACAACAAGATTACATTTAACACCATGCCTTTCGTCACCTTTAGTTAAGCCAACTCTTGCATTTATGAACAAACTGGTAGCTACAAGAGAGCACACACATTGAGTATACGAGTGCCAGCTGACGTTCCCCTAGCTGGCAATCTTGACTCATCGCGTGATGGAAACTGGCATTTATTTGAAAGGGCATCAAGATTAGCATCTGTAATCCATGAGATAAACTCTAGTGAAGCGTCTGAAGTTATGCTGGCCCAGTTCTAAGTGCATTGTCTAGATCGGCTATCAAATCATTGACATCTTCAACCCCAACAGAAATTCGAACTAGATCCTGAGTAAGACCTCTAGACTCGCGTACTTCAGCAGGTATAGCCACATGCGACATGAAGCAAGGCAGGCATATGAGTGACTTCACACTTCCTGCAAATTTGGAGGGAGCAGAAATGAGGATTGCGTCAAAGTAAAATGTACTAATAGAGTGGATGACATGTAAATGAGGCATACTTTGCAGATTTAAACACCTTATAGCAAGAACCAAGATAGGTCACTAGGAAATCATTCACTTCAGTCTGTAACTTCATCCTGTGGACTACAGGTTTTTCGTTACAGCCAACAAAAGGATACTTTTTTTTTTCTTTTCGATGGTAGATAATTTAAAAATTTCCTCATATCCTTTTTATTCTCTGCTGTCACACAGAACCCACAATTTTAAGGGGGTATAATGGACTGAGTGATAACTCTATAAAAGAATTTCAGCTATTTTTCCTCAAGTAAACTAACCTAAGAGGGACTGATTTGACACACTTTCAAAGGAATTCACTTCCAGAGCTAAAATGGAAGTGCTAATAGGTTTCCGCATTTAATGTCACGCGCAGAGTGAGTATTTCTTACTTCTCGATCTATTCTATTATAGATGTTCATAACGAATTAAGAATATCCACTGTCCTTCCCTGAGTTTTACAGCGACAAAGCAAGTGTTGCTTTTGTTAAAGAAGACAAAAGTGCAGATATAAAAGTTGAGATGTGAGTTTATGCATTTTCTATAGGTAAAATTTGAACTTTAATATTGGAAAAAGTGGATAGAGTATAAGATGAAACTCACCAAAACTGACAGCAATGCTGAAGTATTTAGTAGCCTCAACAACATGCTTAGAAAGTGCCAATGACCCTGTAAAAAAACTCATTACAGATCCTGCACCCTTCGTCTGTAATACCAGCATGAAAAAGTCAAATGCCAACTGAAAACATAAAGAGTATTGCTGCTAAAGTTAGAAAAGTAAAAGTTAGGATTAAATGATGATACCTGAGAATAGTGCAAAGATCTGCCGGGATGGTCGGGAAGACCAGCATAGTTAACCTTCTTCACTCGAGGATGGGATGATAGAAATTCAGCAATCTTCTGTGCATTTTCCTGTCATATTGTGGAAAGTGGAAACGTATAGCTCCCATATATAAATGTAACTTCGACAGAATCTTTTCCGAATGCTATGATTGTCAGGCAAGCACTCACCAGGGAAAAGTAAACATAAGAGGAAAAAAGAACTTTGAATTTATTGCAATGAGGTAAAATTGGAGAGCAAAATGAATTCTCTACGCGAATATACAAAATTCTCATTAGAATAAAAACATTGTACAAACTCTAGAACCTAATGCAAGTGTAACAACAATAAGTACCCCAAAAACCTAACTTTAATTCCAACTTTTCGATATTCCAATTTAGATCTTTTGCTTCTGTTTTTAGCTAAATCCTTATTGATTCTGAGAGATCATAAAACTTTTGAGACAGCTTCTCTCCATCGTAATTTTTGGTCTACCCTGTCCTCTTTATCGCCTTCAGTTATCATGGACCATGCATATGGGGGTCTCAATAGTCCCAAAAAGTTTCTCACACTCTAGGAACAGAATAATAGATTTGACATGGGAAGGCATATTGTCTGTGACAGAAGTGGTAGCACAGAAAACTAAAAACAAGCAAATTTTGTACCTGCTGCTTTAATACACGCAACGCCATTGTTTTGATCCCTCTTAAACAAAGCCAGCAATCAAATGGAGCTAAGCCTGCACCTTCTGAATTTTGAAGGAAGTACACATTTTTTGCCAAGCTGGTTTAAATGAAAAATTAGTACTCCAAATGCAATAGTTACTTAGTAATTGCGACTTCAGGTAATTGAATATACAAAGCGAGATAACCTAATAAGAAGGCTGCTTTTCAAGTATTTTATGTTCAATCTCCCTAATCTGATAGTTTTGGCCATGAAAGCAACTCAAGGAAACTAAAGATGAAGTGACAAAATATGATAACCTTAAATCAAGCCACGAAACCAATATGATCATATGAAAGAAGAAAAAGAACCTTTCTCCTTTAACAGCAAGCACGCCCCCCATCAGATCACTATGGCCAGATATAAACTTAGTTGCTGAATGCATCACAAAATCTGAAAAATAACAGACCATTTAAGGTAATCAGCGCGCTTCTTCCGAATGTTACCACGTGAAAGTTCATGTTACCATAATAAGAAGTATTTGTAGATACCAGCTCCAAGCTCCAAAGGATGGGACAGTACAGGGGACATGATACTGTTATCTACCAGTACGAGAGCCCCATGTGCATGAGCCATCTCAGCTATTTTCTGGAAAAAAATCAGTAGGAAAAAACGCATATAAGAAAAGTGAAATTCTTTTGAGGAAGTAATTAGTTTCATTGACGGCATCAAGAAGATTCATTGAGTATAAATTATGAATTGATATATAATACGTAGACTTTAACATATCAGCAATCAAGTAAAGAGGGAAACAATATTTGCATAATATACATATTGCCAAAATCGGTTACTCACACGAATATCACAAATTTGCTGACGAGGGTTGGTTGGACTCTCCAGCCATACAAGCTTTGTATTTGGTCCAATTGCAGAGGCAACCACGTCTAAGTTAGTTGTATCCACCCGTCTGTTAACAAAGTAAAGATTAAACCACTAAAAACCAAATAGAGAACTAAGTTCATTCAGAAAAAAGAGATACTAACTTCACTATAACTCCAGTTTTTGGAATTACTTGTGACAACAGGCGGTCAGAACCACCATACATATCATCACCAGCAACAATCTCTTCACCTAAGAAATTATCATTGGTAGAGTTAAAGACGTTCTATAGCTAGGAATCCGTAGCTTGTGGAGATACTAAACCAACTTGCATTAACATGTCGAAAATGAAGTCAGTAACATGTATTAATAAAGAAATAACTAGCAAAAAGAAGGTATCTTTTGATTTTTCATGGGGCGAGGGGGGTTGGAGGGAGAGAAAAGAACATGTAAACAAAAATTGAACGAAGATTCAAGGCCTCGAAAAAAAGGCAATAAAGCATCTCTCATTAGCACAATTAACTTACAATCAGAAGCAATAACCACAACTTTGTCTCAAAACAAACCAGATATGTATATTGTTCAGCCTTTTTAATTTTGTATGAAGAATTTTACAAGTACCAGTTCCAACAAGACGAGCTACAGCTGCTAAAGCAGTCATTCCACTAGTAAAGCAAAATGCTCTATCTGCTTTCTCAAGCTTGGCAAGCAGCCTGAAAATTGGAAAGGAGATAATGGTAATGAACACAAAAAAACTGTTAGCGCATAAGTTCCTATTAGTAGCTGTAACCTACTTTTCCAATACATCCCGTGTTGGATTTCCACTCCGTGTATAATCATATGGTCCAAATTCCGTGGCTGAAGGCTGCAGAAGGATGTAAAGTTTTTCATGACTCATGCAAATGAAGAAAATAATTAAAATAATGTTTATTTATCCAATACTTAATTGTTTATTGAATGAAAATGCAGTTTCAAAGTTATATAATCAGTTACATTTCATAGCCTAAGAACTCTTTCAAACTTACTTGCTTAAAAGTAGACGTTTGATACAGTGGAGTACTCATGGCATCATAAGGATCAAACTCATTGCTGAAGTTCATTAACATTGTTGAAACACTAGGCTCAATTGGCTCCTCAATTTCAATATGAGGTAATTCCATAGCATCCATATCTTACATCACAATTAATATGCATTATAATTAGTCCTGAGAACAAACAACTTAAAACATTTTTATACTTTGTATACAAATAAATTTGGTACATACCGTCTGTTAAGTCAGCAACACAATCAACCAAAGCTGCTGCAGGGACATCCATCTCTTTCTCTCTTGAGCAATTCAATTGGAATTTTTTCACCCTTAATGTTTGAGTACTTCCATTCTCATTCAACTTTGCTTTGCAAACACAAGTCACTGGACATTTTCCCTGTACATTAGCACAACCTTCTATAAGATGCAACATTTTCTTGATAGGCAGCCAAAGAAATTACCAAGTAGAGTAGTCCAGCAAAACAAAACAATAAGAATACAACAACAAATGAAGTGTAATCTCACGAGTAGATTCTGGGGTAGTGTGTACGCACACCACAAGTAAAGAGGTTGTTTCTAATAGGCCCTCGGCTCAAGGAAAAATAAAAAAAGAAGCGGCAGCTACATGCAGTAATCACAACAAGAAAAACAAAACAATAAGAGTAAGAAACAAAAAGATAGAGAATTTTTGTTGTGCACAGAGATTTTCTTTAAGCTAATACAAGCATTAAAAAAGTTCCTTTTTTTTTTTTGGGTTTCTCAAGCTTAAATTGACTTTGTAATACAACCCAATTCAAGATTTTGTATGCACTTTCTACCCTAAAAATTATTTATTATTCCAGCAGCAAAAAGATACCAAATTCAAGATTTAGTGCATAGAGGGAGTGACAGGAAGTACTTGGTTGTTAAGGTAAGCAGGTAGAGTAGTGTAGGCAGAATTGAGAGACAGAGATGATGCCATATTTAGTACACTGAGCAATGTTATGAGTAAGGATTAAATGTATTTTGATAACCTATATATAGGAGGCAGAAATTTTGTCCATTTTACCAGTGCCTACATAAGTGGAACAAACTAAAGATAACACGCCCTATTCCTAAGTGATAGTTAAAGAAGAATAATTAGAATATTTCTCTCTTTCTTCCCTCTATATTTGACACGTGTTAATGCACAAGAAGTTTCTAACTAAAAGTACACTGTTACTCTGGAGATTTGGACTGAGATCTTCCGACATTAAAGCACAACTTGGATTTGTTCATATCAATCTTTGTTTCGGCCAATACACCCTTTTAAATGGTTATAACATTCGGAATTATTATAAAATTCCGAATGTATGAGGTCGTTTTCATGTCCAAATACAATAAATAAAGACTAGTTTACAAATGATAAAAACAAAAAATTGAAGGTTATGTTATAAATATATTATATTATGGATGTTCATACTCCGTTGTAAATAAGCTTTCTGAAGAAATTTATCCATATGGGACTCCGCCGTAAATATGTTTATCTATTTAGTACTCTATTGAAAATAAGCTTCCTGAAGAAGCTTATCCTTTTAGAATCCGGTTATGGATAAATATTACTCTCGGTAGAAGATTATCCATACCGGGTATAATAAGCTTATCCTTTCAGTATCCGGTTATGGATAAACATTATCCCTGATAGAAGATTATTCATACCGGGTATAATAAGCTTATTCTTTCAATACTCCATTATGGATAATCATTACCCCTAGTAGAAGATTATCCATACTGGGTACAATGAACTTATCCATTCAGTACTCCGTTATAGATAAACATTACTCTAAGATTATCCATATCTGGTATTGTAGCAGCTTACACAGCAGCTTGTAGTAGCAGCTTACACAGCAGCTTGCAGTAACAGCTTACACAGCAACTTGCAGTAGCAGCTTATACAACATCTTCCTTCCTTCTATAAATAGAAGGGTTGTCAGTTCATTATGTAAATCAGTTTGAATTCGAATAATATATCAGTTTCTCTCTATACATGTCTTTACATTACAATTATTTTATAACAGGTTAAAAGTACCAATTCTTTTTAGGCGAAAAAACCTTACCACTCCTCTAAACTTGTCACGGATATTAGTTATATTCTTAAACAATTCGAGGTATTAATTACCCCTCAAGTAGGTCTTTTGAGAGTCATTACCTCCTGGACGTTGATGTGATAAATTATGTGGATGCACTCACCCGCCATATAGATTTTTCTGTATATGTGTTATTTTTTTGAAAAATAAAATATATTTTTACCTTTTTAAGTATGTTATTTTTTTAGATAATTTTTTTGAATATAATTTATAATAAAACTTTGATAGAACCACATTATTTAGGCTAATTTTTTTATTTGGCTAATGATAAAGTTTTAGTTAATCATTTTTAAATTTGAGCTGAAAATAAAGATTTATACAATTGAAATAAATAGTCAAGACATCTAAAAAAATTATTAAAATGTATGGTTTGAAATTAATTATTTTGGCTATAATTTTTTATAAAGCTCTAAATTATAGTGTTCTAATTGTTTTAAAAAAAACAGATTTTAGCTATAAATAGAAAAATATACATAGTTGAAATAGTAATTGTATCAGAAGAAGATATATAAAGAGAATGTACAATTGTAAAAAATCAACTTACTCTATGGATACATTTTTGAATTTTTTTCATAAAGCACTATTTTTACTACTAATTAGCCATCTATAGATACCGTTTGCTATATTACGGATTATAGATACCTTTTATGTGGCAATAAGATGTATTTAAGATATTGTATTCGTCAAAATAGTAGAAAAATAGGCGTGAATCAGGGAAGTCCAGCTAATTAGTTATTGTATTCGAGTGTATTCGGTTGTATTCATGGAGTGAAACATGAGGATTATAACTGGACAAATTATTGTATTCGATTGTATTCACGACGTTAAATAGGGAATTACATTGTTTTTAAAACAAAAAGTGAATCAATTAACATAATAGACTCCTAATATAACTCAACAAACTCAATTACAACACACAAATATTGTATTTTCAGTTATAAAAAAGATTCTCAACCGAAAAATATCCCAAAAATATAGCAATCTTCATAGAAATGATATAATACATATGAATACATAAATTATATTAATTAAAAAAAACTTATGAATACATTCATGATATATAGAGAGACAGTGAATACAATGAAATACATAGTATACAATAGGATACATTGAAATACAATTGAGAAAAAAAATCGTGAATACAATGAAATATATGAACACAACAAGATACATTGAATTATATTATAATGGAAAAAGACAATAAATACTATGAAATACATGAAAATACATTAAAATTATATCTATAGATGACTAATTACTACTAAAAAATAATATTTTATGAAAATTACTCTTATTATTACTCAAGCCAAGCGGTCCACTACACTCCAAAGAATATGAGAGCAGGGAAGTTAGTTAACAAGGCAGCAATGGCGCTGATGTCCAATTCGTGCAAGATATCATCACCTTCATTGTGTTCCGCTATGTTACACACGAACCCAAATTCTGGCCGTTCATTCGTATACGATCCCCGCCAGCTCGAAGCTATTTTCCACAAAAAGCAGTTACTACGATCCAAAATTCGTAAAGAGCTGAAGAATTCTGGTGGAAGGAGGAGGAGATCGAAAATTTTAATGGGATGGAGAAGAGAATAAGATGTATCAAAATAAAAAGAGAAAAAAAGAGTGTAACTCATTAGCGTATTCAGTGACTTAAAGCTAGAAGGTAATCAAAATTATATATTTTGCTATAAACATTAAAAGGTATCTATCGAATATAATTTTTTTTAAATGATATTTCTTTAAAAATAAATAAGGTGTTAACCTTTGCTATACGAGGTAAAAATTTCTACATTATTTTTTGAGCAATAAAAAAAGGACAACATGGTGCACTAAGCTCCCACTATGTAGAAGGTCTGGGGAAGGACCGGACCACAAGGGTCTATCGTACGCATCCCTAACCTACATTTCTGTAATAAATATTTTTTAGAGCAATAAGTATGTTAGATATAATAAATTATTTCTTGCAATTGTTCACTCTTCTTATTTCTTCTTTTCATACAATGACTATTTATTCCAACTGCGTATTTTTACATTTTCAAGTAAAATATATAAAAATTATATTTTTAGAGCACCACAATTTAAAGCTGTATAAAAAACTATAGCAAAATAATTAATTTCAAACTATGTATTTTTATAACTTTTTAGATGCCTTGACTATTTATTTCAATTGTATAAATATTTATTTTCAAGTTAAATTCAAAAATAGATTAACTAGAACTTTATTATTTTTAGTCAAGTAAAAAAATTTAGCCTATATTATGTAGTTCTATCCAAGTTTTATTATAAATTGTATTCGAAAAAAATTAACATACTTAAAAAGGTTAAAATATATATTTTATTTTCAAAAAAATGCCACAGAAAAATTCACATGGCACGTGAGTGCACCCATACAATTTGCTATATCAACGTTTAGAGTTAATGACCCTCAAAAGACATTGAAGAGGGTAATTAAGACAGAATAGTTTAAGACTGTAATGACAAATTTAGGGGATGGTAAGATATTTTGCCTTCTTTTTATAATAATGGTAATGTCTGAAACAATTTGTGCACAATTCAAATAATGACAGGGATATTTAGTCCTACTAGCATAAGTATCTAGATAACTTTGTCATAAACAAATGAGAGCCTTTAGTGAAACTTAATGACCACTACCACACCTTCGTTTGCTAATCGTACCATTTTCCCGAAAAAGAAAATAAAACGCCCTTAATTTCAAAATAAATAGGTGCAATCTTCCTAATGACAGTTTATTTATTGATTATTTGAAATTACTTTGTAAAGTCATCATTTTTGTTTGAAAAAGAAGAGTCACTTAACTATTTTTATAATACTTAGAAGTTCATTTAACTAGATTTTTCAAAATTTCGATAGCCAAATACTTATTTTACCCTTTATAGAGGGATGAAGGAATTGAATTAGTGTTCGCGTATATGGACCGGGCTGTTTGATTTTTACAAAACCAAACCAACTCTATCGGTTTGGATTGATTCGATTTTGTCGGGTTTTTCGGATTTATTTTTACATGAATATTATTTCAATCTTACTTCATTAAAATTATAGGTAAAGTTTTGATAAGTGAATTGTAATTACCCGACCCGTCGTTACGGGAGTTGCCACCCCGTTTTCCCCGTTTTATGCTTCTATATATTTCATTATATGTGTTTGGATAATTTGAAGTAATTCGGATAGAGTTCGGTTAGAAATGAGGCAGTTAGACTCTTTATGAGAAGGTTAGTTTGGAAAAGTCAACCGAATGTTGACTTATGAGTTAAAAGGCTCGAAATGGATTTTTGATGATTCTACTAGTTTCGGGGGATAATTTGTGACTTAGGCGCGCAATCGGAGTTGAATTTGGAGGTCTGGTGTAGAATTAAGCTTGAATTGGCTATGGTTAAATTTTGGCGAATTCCGATTGATAGGTGAGATTTTGATCCAAGGATCGGAATGAAATTTTAAGAGTTGTTGTAGTTTCGATATGTGATTTGTGATGTGTGTGCAAAATTTCAGGTCATACGGACGTGGTTTGGTTGGGTTTTTATCGAATGCGTGTTTCGGAAGTTTTTGAAGAACTTAGGCTTGAATCCGATGTGAATTAATAATTTCAGTGTTGTTAGGTGTATTTTGATGATTATAATAAGTTTGGATGATGTTTTAGGATATTTTGGTGCCTTTGGTTGAGGTCCGGGGGGCCTCGAGTGTGTTTCGAGTTGTGATCACACTCTTATTTGATGTTTCAACATCGTATCTTTAGACATAAAGGGGTACCATATTGAACAAATGAGCTTCGATTACTGCTTTGAAAGAAGCATTAGATCTGTATCGTAATGACGGACCCGTAGCAAAAAGAATCATCGAATTTGGACATCGTATAAGGATTTTATGGCCATTTTACTAAGGTTGCGCAAATGTTTAGGTTAATGACGAAATTGCCCCTGATGGCGTATTAAAAACCTGCACTATTTGTAAATCTTAAAACCTACATATCTCCTTCATTATAAGGTCAAATTGAGTGATTCAAAAGCCTAAATTCATTATAATTTTACAAGGAATCCATTGGGAGAAGTAAAACGCTTGCAAAATATACCTATTATAAGCAGGTCGAGTTTTATTCCAATTTTGGAACGGGAAGAAGCTTCTGAGGTGATTTTTAAGAGAGAATTCGTGGGATTTCATCAGGTAAGAGTTCTTAGACTCATATTATTTTTTTATGATGTAAAAATATAGATTAAACACTGAAAAACCAAGGATTTAAAGGGTAAAAATTGATGTTAGGGCTTGAAACCTAAAAAGGTGTAAAGTTAGAATTTGAGGGTTAAACGGACTCCGATTTTGGTGTCTTTATATCTACGGACTCGTGGCAAGACGAGGAATCTGTTGGTGTGATTTTTAGATTTTTTCGAGAAGTGGGCCCGGGGCTCGGATTTTACCAACTTTGTCAATTTTAGTATTTTTTGAGTATTTTTTATTGGGTTATATTTCTTTGACCCATATTTATGTATTCGCTATGGTTTTGACTAGATTTGACGCGCGAGGAGGTCGATACGAAAGGAAAATGCATTGCGAACGAGTCTACGGCCGATTAAAGGTGAGTGGTTGGTATATATGATGGCCTGAGGGTTTGGAACCCCGGCTTATCATATTGTGATGCTATTTAGGGCGTGACTCGCATCCCATGGCAGGTGCGAGATTGGTTATGACTGAGGATTGTAACTTGGTCCATCCCGACCAAGAATAATATTATATTGGCTGTTGAAACACACACTGCATTGAGTATATATGTGGCTTATAAGCCATGTTTGGGGCCTTGTGCCGACCTGTAGTATCCTTAGGTGATAGATATCTATGTGATAGCATGATTTGTAAAATCATTGATCTCAGTCCTGGTTTGAAATCACTATTATAAAATGCTAAGTCACCTGTTCTTGGGAAATTAAATAAAACTAAAGTATTTTTCATTGTTAAGGAATTGGAAACTGGAAATAAATAAATTAAATTGTTGTGTGACTCATATGCATGTTGTGGACTGAGTACGGATTGGGCTGCACGCCGCAGCGGATGATATGAATATTGCGCTTGGGCTGAAGGAGCCCCTCCGGAGTCTGTACACCCCCAATGAGCGCCATCGACGTTAAATGGATCGGGCTACATGCCGTAGCGGTCATGTGCATTGCATTGCATTCATGCACTGTTATTTGCTTGTGTTATCTGTGGTCCGCTATTATTGTTAGTGTGTGGTAAGGTATTGGACGGTTAGACATAGCTCTACTTTGTGGCATTTCGTGGATTTCTTATCTTCAGCTATTTTATATACGTTTTACTCACTGAGTACTTAGTACTCACCCCTACTCCCTACACCTTTGTGTGCAGATTTAGGTACGCAGGAGGGTTAGACGAGCACTCCAGCCTATATCAGAGTTATTTGAGTTGCTGAGGTAGCTGTCGGCTTTCGCAGATCTGACTACTCTTTCTTATACAGTTCTATTTATATATACATTTCCAGACTTGAGTATTTCGTTAAGATATTGTTATCGTGTCTTGTATAGAGGCTCTAGACTCGTGACCCCTGGTCTTTGGGAGATTATACAGTTTAGCTTCTATCTATCAGTTAAGCATTTAACTTTGTTGTTGACAATAATATTCAAGTACTTGGTTTGAGCTTCATGCTCGGGATGAGAGTGTAAATGGTCGGGCTTGCCTAGCAGTTGTGTTGGGCGCCAGCACGACCGGGATTGGGGTCGTGACAAGTTGGTATCGGAGCCTAGGTTATTAGGCCTCGCGAGTCATGAGCCGGTTTAGTAGGCTCTCGCGGATTGGTACGTAGACGTCTGTATCTATCCTCGGGAGGCTACAGAACATTTAGGAAACACCTCACTTTCTTGGAATTCTTATCCTGCGTATTTGATTCAGCTTGAGAAATAACTCTTGAAATTCCTTCCACACGTCTGTACGTGCACGCGAGCGTTCAGTAATATAATTGCCTTAATGTCTTGTGATTCCCCGATCGAGGGGCATGATTTAATCTCCGTGAGTTCATGTTGGGCCAATCTGGAGGACTTGAGGCCGAATCTTTCCTTATGGCTTGAGCACCGACGTGCTAATTATGCGAGCAAGTGCTTTGAACTTATGTGTTCGGTAATGACCTTATTAGCCGGGATGGCGGTCAGTTATCCACGTAATGACTAAGTTTGTGCTGTGAGGTGTATCCATGTGATCTTGGTAGTGACGAAGAAACTGTGGGATAATAGATGAACTGTTAAGCGATTCGTTCGTATTGTGATCTGTTGTGTAGCCCCAAGTTATGGGCGCGTGAAGAATATTGTTGTATCTCCTAGTTGGAAAGTTAAGTGCAATATGCGTGGCGTTATGAGTTCAGACTCGGAAAGACTAAATTGGCGGTATTTTATATGTGTTGTGATTCAAGCAAGTGCAACGCATGTCCCCGTATCGATTTTGTCAATATAATACAGGTAGTACTGAGATTAATATTGTTGATATACGTTGTGATATTTGTTGAGTTGTAGCCGTGTTGTTAGGATGGTTTTGGTGATTCTCTGCCACGTGGATAAGCCCAATTACAAAAAAAACTCTGCCGAAAGTTTTGAAAAATTTGGGACTTGGTGAAAATTTGGTCGCCTAGAGAATAAGCTTAATTGTTATGTGGGTGAATGCAAGAAAAAGGGTAGTAGAGTTAAAACTTCAGATGATTTGTGTTTCCACAAGCTTATGGAAGAGCGAGTTTAATCTCACTATGATAATACGACAGTAATAGAGCATACGCACTATGCGTATAATGAGTTGTGATATATGGCTTCAAGCCAAGTTGGACATTATTGTTGATTAGCTCATTGTACAATTATGTACTACGTTAGTTCTGATTTCATGTATGCCGGCGAACTAGTTCTGATTGCAGAAATTAAGCCGAGAACGGCACGAGTGAATATTGTTGCGGTAGGTTGTGGGAGTGTTCCTACTGGAAGATTATATAAGTGTGGCATGCAGTCACTTGACTGTTAAAGATGTAAGCCAAGTATGAAGGTTGTGATAGTGTCATTAAATTGAGGAATTCATGCCTGGAGGGCACGTGGCATATAGGGCTATGAACTTGGGAGGATTACTCCGATTATGATGGTTGTTCTTGTGTTCTATGAAGAAAATAGAAGTTATCATGGACCTTTGAAAGGTTATTAGACTAATTCAGTGTGATCAGAATCGGCTTGAAGTCGATGGATAGATTTAATGTGAATAATGGCTCTATATTAGGCCAGATGTGTGCCTTTTGTAACGCAGTCCTCGTGGAGAGTAGTTAGGTTGGTGTTTCTTTGTCAGATATTCCGCGTAGTAATGTATTGCGCTGGGTGAGTTGTGAGATGACTTGAGAGATTTCTATATGTTAATAATCCGCGTAGGAATGACGTTATATGAGCATCTTGGCTTTTGAGATTCATATTGTACATCGCACCTCAGTTGTGCCTGAGTTTTGTAGTTATAATGCTATATAATCCCCAGAGGTATTATTGCGCACTTAGCATGCTTATGTCCGATATTCAGTATTTAGTTGTAATGAGCAAATTTGGCTCGATGTGCATCTCCTTATGTGAGATCTATGTGGATCGGGTGGCACACCGCCATGGGTATGTTATCTGGATCAGGTTGCATGCCGCAACAGTGTAATATCGAGCATAATTTTCTATATGCCATCTTTGTATGCCTTGTTTCCTATTTTCCAAAGAAAGTCTGTGTTAGTGCGTAGGATTTGATAATTCCTTCTAGAGCTCATTTTCTTTAGTACCACATTTGAATTGGTAGCCTATTGGCACATTGGGGCATCATATGCGACATTTAACTACGTCTGGAGTGGCTTATTGCCCGAACAATTTGTACTGGGTGAGACGAGATTATTGAATTCGAGATCGGCACAATCTGAGCATATGAAGTAAAGTAAGGAGCTAAGCACATTGTTCGGTTCAGAATAAGGGGATAGTTCTCGCCAAGAGCATAAAACTAATGAATTGTTTTCTCGATGGTGGCTAAAAATGTATACAGATCTCATCTATCGTGTCAGTATTGTAAGAATTTTCACAAGGCATGTGTATGTCATGCAGAGCATGGGATGTGTAGTGATTCCTTCTAAGCGATTAGATAAGAGAGCTTAAGATGATTAGGGAAGATGGTATTGCTAAGTGGAAGCGATTTGACGCGAGTATGTGTTTCAAAAAAAAGTAATGTGATTAAACTAATTATATTTTAGTATTTGCGGCATGTTCTTGTTGGGTCCACTAGTGGTATTCGGGTTTGCTTGGTAGCACAGGTAAATATTGAGTATCTGTCGTGGAATGATTAGGTATCAAATGGGTGCATGTATTCGCACGGTGGAAACTAGGATAATGTATGATGAATTGTGTGTTCTATGGAGATCTGATGTACATGCTATGTTGAGCTGGTGGATCTATATTCGCTAGTATGTTATATTTTGGATGTGATGTTGGAATTCGGACTAGTTGTCTTAGTGTTTAGGTGATTTTGAACTATTGTATTAGGGGCTATGCCAGAAATGCCACGGGTTAAGTGGTGAAGTGCGTTAGAATATGTTTTAGCAGAGTGATTTATATTTCAAAGAACTAACGGATAGCTGGAAAGGAGTACTTTCTTAATTGGGCATTTGTGAAAGATATCAGTGCAAAGGTTTCTATCATTGATCCCATTTCGGTATTGAGGGACTTTTCGAATGCGTTTTGTGTGGCCGAGCATGTAACATTGTGGATTTTGATATTTATTTGATGCCTTCGTCAGGAGTTATAGAAGTGGAAGAAACATTTTTTTCAGGCTTCTTGGTACTGAGTTTGTTGGCAGGCTGATATGGCTACACATTTAGCTTGAGTTAGTTTGGTTGATGAGTTGTACTATTGAGGAATAGGTTTAGTCTATTGTTATTGAGCTTGTTAGCGATCCGAGGAAAGCTATGAGTTATTTTTCGATGTTGTGAGACATTGCGATTTGTTAGTTATGGGCACATGTGGTGCGGTTCCATTGAGAATTCATAGAGAAAGTCGAGCGGGAAGAGTAATTGAGTGTTGTTCGTTGTATGGAGCATTGGTTATGGACTATTGGGTTGTGTATTGCGTGTTCTCTATTTCACAGTGGGGGTAATAAATTGTGTTAGTTGCAGATATCAAATGTGCGTGGTTGTTGATTTTGAGCATAACGACTTGAGGTGTTTCAGGTGTAACAGTGTTGGGATAGGATCGCGCATTGTAGCGAGGCTACGGGAGTTATGAACGTTGGAGTATATTCAGGCATTCTATTTCTATGATGTGAGATGGGGTCTCAGCCTTGTATTGTAATGGCATTGATGTGCTTGAGGTACAACTCTTTCGATTGATTCATTTGTTATGATTTGAGTGTGTTTAAATCGTTTCTTACTGGTACGTGTATTATGCAAGTTGTGGTTTAGGCTTGTATTTAGGTATCATATCGCCAGAGTGGTGTTGGATTCGAGGTGATCGCACTACTAGAAAATGATCCTATTGGAACAATTATTTAGTAACGGTTATGTAACTGTTACAATAAATAACATTTTGGAACAGTTTTAGCCGTTCCAATAGAGTCAAAATGCTTTTGGAACACTTCTGGATAATAACCGTTCCAATAGTATAACAACTGTCACCATAAGTTTAGCGGAGACAGTTTATAAAAGCGACACAATAGAGTACTTTGTGGTAACAGTTTTAAAGTATAGTGGAACGGTTTCCCCCCCCCCCCCGTTCCCCACCTTAATTTCCTCCTATACATATTTTCCCCACCAATATTTTAACAACAATTCTTTTAAGTTATATTTTAATTAAAACAACATAAAAAACCCAAAACCCTCAAAATTAAACATACTCTATTTTCTCCTCTGAAACCCACCAAATCTCTCTCAATATTCAACCTTGAAAATTCCGACGACCTGCTCTACTGAATGACGGCCTGCTCCGGCAAATGACGACCTAATCTGGCTAATGTAAGGAAATCTCTGACGTGGGTTGCTTGTGTTTTTCCCTGTTCAGTGTTTTTATGGTTGTTAGCTGAGCATTGAAATTGTTCGCAGCTTATTCGATCTGCTTTCTTCTTTGGTAATATTCTTTGTAAACCCATTATTCTACATACTTTCTGTAATTTGGATTGCTGAAAAATTGTTGTTTTGCTCAAATTTTGTTTAAGATTTTTAGTTTGTAAAATTGGGGATTTTGTTGGTAGGTTTTTATTTCGTGTTAGATATCCATGCTCGATGTTTGCTATCGATGATCGATACTCGATATCTTCTTTGGTATTCTGTATACTGTAGGACTTTCTATTCAAACAAGAATCCCAAGAAAGAATTATAGTTCTGTGAGTTGGTTTCTTCCGATTTCTAAACAGAAAATACATAAAAAATCATTAGTTTCTTAACCCGATTGCCAACTATGGATTGCATCTGAGGTGTAGACAAGGGTCGATTTTCTTCAGTTGTTGGTTTAATTCGTTGAACTTGGGGCCGATAGCCCAGTTCTGGTTCTCTGTTTTGGTTGAATCAATTTTTGGGCAGAAAATTCTCAGTAAACTTGAATCTGTGTTGGTCGATTGGTTCTCTGCTTTGGGGTTATAATTTTATAAGTATAGCTTTAATTGAGGTTCTGTTGATGTGCTTATTTTTCAATCGAGTTCAATCTCATTAAGTTGTGATCCTCGGAGATTCAAATACGTTTGAAAATGATGCAGGTCCCTTTTTCCTCCTTTTCTCTGTTGTTTGCGATGTTGCTCTCGTGGTTCTAATTGAAATATGATAAGAGCTGGGGGTTTAAATGATTTTTCAGCTAAGATATTGCTTGACTTAGAAGAAAAATATTTGTTGCGAGTTGGTTTGTCTGATTTTAATGGTTGAATAAATTTGAAAGCGGCACTTCATTGAAGATTCGTTAGTAATTTAATCGAATATAGGCTTCTTAGAGTATTCTAAACTATTTGAGTTCAAAGTGTCTTTGATCACTGATGTCCTTTTATGTCTTCTCTATTGAGTTTTTTATTCATCCTTTTTTGTTTCAAGGTAAAGTGAGAGTTAAGTACCCCAAGTGGAAGAAATTAAGTTATGAAGAGCTTGTATCATATTCAATGGCTGTAAATCCTAAATTATTAATTTTTGATGGGTCTGAAATATGATAGATGACTGGAGCACACCTAAAGTCGAAGAAGTTGAGTTCATAAAAACTTGGATTTTGAACTTCATATTTGCGAATCATATAAAACTGATTCTCTAAATTATGGCTTAATTAAGATTCTAGACTCTGGGTTGAACCACTAACCTTTTGCTACCATGTTGGCTACTGCTACTACTTGAAATACTAGCACTGCTACTGCAAGAAAGGTCACTGCTTCCTTCCTTTCCGGTGGATTGATTCTTTGGCCTTCTTGGAATGCATCTTGCTTTCACTTCATCTATCTCTTTCTCCCTTATTTCCAACTTTGAGCTCCTGTAAACCAAAACATAAAGAAAGAAAATGAAATTATGCATTTGAACAAAAAAGAAAATGATTTGTGATAAATAACCCCACATGAATATAATAGTAGGAAGAATAGTTCTGAGCGGTGCTACATAAGTTCCTTAAATATTTTTCTTCTGCAAATTGTGCTGCTGCATTATTTAAAGATTACAGAAGTTATTAATGTTGATAGGTACCATTTTGTAAGAGAGTGCAATTACTTTTAGTTCTAAATTTGTAGGCCAATGTGATTGAGAGAGTGTACCAATACCCCTCTACTAAGTATACTAAGTTACAAGAGGAAAGTTCAGTAAATAAGCTAATGCAGAGATTGTACTTTTCAATCATGAAAACAGGATAAATTTTTAAAATTTTGCTTCCTGCTCCCACTTAAGCATTATATTTGCATCAAAGCAATACAGATCTTGTATCGAGGCGGTAAAAATCTTATAGAATGAAGTACTAAGAGAGGAACCTTCAGTTATCCTATACGTTGGCAGCTTAAATTCTAAACTCTTGATTTTGGTAGGTGAATTACATGCAAGCATGGGTTTGTATGAGTTAATCTTTGCATTTAAATTTGTTATTATTGAATCAAATTTAATATTTTCCCTTTTGTTTCAATCATTCAATTTGTGATTACTGAAGCATTGCAACTAATATGTCGTCCATCTACTAGTACCAACAAAGAAGGACAACTCATTCCAGGTATTAAATCATTGAAATTTAATAATTTTTATAAGATGTAATGTCTTAGTTTGGTACTTTATATGCGCATACTGTTGTATTACTCTAGTGTACAAAATCCTTCTCTACTCCGTTAAAAGCTATTGTATTTCTCTCTCTATATATATAGTTCAATAGCTTATGCCTTAACAGTTGAGCTATGAAATCTTGGTTCTGTTGCATCAAAAATCAAGTATGATGCATTGTCATTTTGTAAGAGAAATCTTTTATGTTCATTCAGGTTTATTTTCCATCAGCAAGGCCACAGTTTAAACTAGGTAGAAATGAATTATCAATTTTAGTTTACTGTTACCACTTTTAGCAAACTCGCGCTGTGGAAGATTGTGTCTTGATATGTTTGATTATGGTACTTTGTTGAGTGATTTTGTAGATCCTAAGTGACTTTGGTGGATTTCTGTGTGGCGTTGCTTATTTAGCCAAGTTCTTGTGTAGAGACATAATTGTGTGATGAAGTCTCTTGTCATTACCCTTTTTGAGACACCAGAGAACTTGTCACGACCCCAAATCCGGTCGTGATGGCGCCCAGCACATTGCTAAGCCAGCCTGACCAATCAATAACAATAACGGAGCTAGAAGCTCACTTTAACCCATTTAGGCATATTAATTTACGAAATAACAGCGATACATATAACGAAAACGGGAACCAAGTCCCATAATACATCAACTCCCATAGACCAAGGGTCAAGAGTCATGAGCCTCTACTGAACATGAGTGTAAAAAGGTTTACAAGATACCAAGTGCGGAAAGAAAAGTCAATACAAAATCAAGACAATAAGAAGGAATATCGGGTCCTGCGGACTCTGCAGCTACCTCGTATATCCCACAGATGTCGCCTCGCACAGCCACTGGATCACTGCTGAGAGGTACCTGGATCTGCACACAAGGTGCAGGGAGTAAAATGAGTACTGCCAGACTCAGTGGTAATAAACAAGGGTAAGACAGCGCAGATAAGAAATCCGCAATAAAACACTATGTAAAGCTATAATCGGCTACCCTGTCATAGAATCAATCTTCATTGTACCTGTTCTAACAAATACCAATAAATAGCATAACAGCCAGCAGATGTAGCTAAATGCAATGCAATGCATGATATGACCGCTACGGCGTGTAGCCCGACTCCAATTTTTGGGTACCCGTGCTCACCGCGGGGGTTCAGACTCCGGGGCTCCTACAGCTCAAGCACATCTCATAGAGATATCACCGCGGCGTGCGGTCCGATCCAACATATATCTCGTCGCGGCGCGTGCGCCCGATCCACTACTAGTCGCCTAATATGCGATACAGCCTCGCGTGCTCAAAAGTAGTTTTTGAAAACTCTTTTATCATTTTTCATTTGAAAACAGTAATATCAAGTTCCATAGATTGGAATTTGCATAATAACAAAAATAGCTGCCGACTAGTAGTAAACTAGCATGTCTATGTGATAAGACAATGATAACGATCCTCGCGGGATCCAATAACCGGCTCACGGCCCACATGTATAATCAACCGCCCGAGAAGGGGGTTCCTCGCTCAAGAGTAGCCATTATCACAATATATATATATGCAACCATCCGAGAAGGAGGTTCGACGGCTCTAGAATAGCCAATAATACAAGATCAACAGGTTGGACTAATATGTAGTCTCCAATTCATGATCGACCCCGCACTCTCAAAAGTGTGCGTGTCTCGCCGCTATATAGCGTCACAAAGTGGTATACCGGGGTTTCGAACCCGCCGGTCATCACCCACATCTATTACTCACCTCAATACAGCGCGACGACTACTCCGCAATGCCCTTGCCACGAGAATCAAGCTCCGCACGTGTAGAATCCGATCAAATACAGTAGAAACACAACAAATTAGGCCAATGGGACGACACCCAAATCAATATAACTCAATTTACATCAAAATTCCCAAAGTTGTCAAAACCCGACTTTCGGTACGCTTGTCGAAAAATCACGAAAGTCACATATTCGAACCCTCATCTCAATACGAGTCTAAGCATATCAATTTTACCAAAATCGGACTCCATTTGCCCGTTCAAAACCTTGATTTTCTAAAGTCCAAGACTAGGGCTAAATCCTCCATAATTACCCCAAATTCTTCCATTTTCATGATATAATTGCATGATATTATCAATACTAATCATAATATGAGTTCATAGTTGATTACCCGATGATTTCCCTTGATTTCCTCCTCAAAATCGCCCAAAATCGCCCTTAAGCCGAGACCCCCAAATGTTAAAATGTTTTCTGAAATTTTTCTAACTTCCGATACACTTACTTACAGCGATTTTCGCTTCCGCGGAACATTTTCCGCTTCTACGCTTCCGTATCCGCGACCAAGCGGTCGCTCGCGGCTCCAGGCCCAGCCGGCCATTTCCGCTTCGCGAACAACGGGCCGCTCGCGCGACCCGCTTCGCGAAGGCTTCCGCTCCGCGGAAAATCCGCCTCGCGCGTCCCCGACCGCTCGCGCGGTATCGCCCAGCCGGAGAAACGTCCGCTTCTCGCGACCATGCCCCAATTGCCCTCGTCCGCTTCGCGATCATGCGGTCGCACCCGCCGACCCCGCTTCAGCCGGAAGGCGTCCGCTTCGCGAAACACCCGCTCCTCGCGCTCCCATATCCGCTTCGCGGACTCGCTCCTCGCGACCACAATTCCGCAGGAGCGGAAACAACAGTAACAGAACACAAGTCCGCAATTTTCCACATTTTTCTCCCGTTTAACCATCCGAAAACACCCCGAGGCCCCCGGACCTCATCCAAACATACCAACACATCTTAATACCTTATTCGAACTTGCTCCAATCCTCAAAACACGTCTAACAACATCAAAACCCATAATTCGCATCGAATTCAAGCCTAAATTCCTTAAAACATTCCAAATTACACATTCAATCAAAAAACCCGACCAAACGACGTCCGAATGACCTGAAATTTTGCAGGCACATCCAAAATCACCTAACGGAGCTACTGCAACTGTCGGAATTCCATTCCGACTCCCGGATCAAAATCTCACCTACCGTTCGGATTTCGCCGAAATTCAACCTTAGCCAATTCAAGCCTATTTCTACACCGGCCTCCAAATTCAATTCCGATCGCTCCCCTAAGTCACAAATCACCTTCCGGAACTAACCGAATCATCAGAATTCGATTCCGAGCCCTCTAACCAAATAGTCAACTCCGGGTTGACTTTCCTTATTCAAGTTTCTTTCCCAAAGGCTATATGCCTCATTTTCAATCCAATTCACTCCTAACTCACCCGATAGACTTTAACACTGATATAAAATCATAAAAGATGTATTTACAACATAACGGGGTGGTAATTCCCGTGACGACGGGCCGGTTCGTCACATTCTCCCCCTCTTAAGCAAACGCTCGTCCTCGAGCGGGTCAAGAAACATACCCGAAGTCTCAAACAAGTGAGGATATCTGCTCCGCATCTCCCGCTCGATCTCCCAAGTGGCCTCCTCCACGGGTCGACCTCTCCACTGAACCTTAACTGATGCAATCTCCTTAGACCTCAATTTTCTCACCCGACGACCCAAAATAGCAATAGGCTCCACATCATAGGATAGATCACCATCAAGCTGAATGGTGCTGAAATCTAATACATGAGACGGATCTCCAATGTACTTCCGGAGCATAGACACATGGAATACTGGATGAACGCTGGATAAACTGGGCGGCAAGGCTAACTCATATGCCACCTCTCCAACTCTCCTAAGTATCTCAAAAGGACCAATGTACCTGGGACTCAACTTTCCTTTCTTCCCAAACCTCATGACACCCTTCATAGGTGAAACCTTCAACAATACTCTGTCACCAACCATGAAAGACAACTCTCGAACTCTACGGTCCGCATAACTCTTCTGACGAGACTGTGCTGTACGAAGCCTCTCCTGGATCAACTTTGCTCTATCCAGAGCATCCTGGACTAACTCGGTCCCTATCAATCTAACCTCACCAGGCTCAAACCATCCCACGGGGGATCTACACCGCCTGCCATACAATGCCTCATACGGGGCCATCTGAATACTCGACTGATAACTGTTGTTGTAGGCAAACTCGGCAAGTGGTAGGAACTCATCCCACGAACCACCAAAATCAATCACACAAGCTCGCAACATATCCTCCAAGATCTGAATAGTGCGCTCAGACTGTCCGTCAGTCTGGGGGTGAAATGCCGTACTCAACTCAACCCGTGTACCCATCTCTCGCTGAAATGCTCTCCAAAACTGAGAAGTGAACTGAGTACCCCTGTCGGATATGATAGACACTGGGACTCCATGCAACCGAACAATCTCTCGAATAAAGATCGTCGCCAACCGCTCCGATGAGTAGGTAGTACTAACTGGAATGAAGTGAGCTGACTTGGTCAGTCTATCCACAATCACCCATACCGAATCAAACTTCCTCGCCGTCCGAGGGAGTCCAGTAACAAAGTCCATAGTGATCCTCTCCCATTTCCACTCAGGAATATCAATGCGCTGAAATACACCACCGGGCCTCTGATGCTCGTACTTAACCTGCTGACAGTTGAGGCACCGTGCTACATGTCTGACGATGTCCATTTTCATCTTTCTCCACCAATAGTGTTGTTTCAAATCTTGATACATCTTCGCGGCTCCTGGATGGATAGAATACCGCGAGCTATGGGCCTCCTCCAGAATCAACTCACGAAGGCCATCAACATTGGGCACACATATCCGGCCCCGCATCCTCAATACGCCGTCACTATCAATGGTGACATCTCTAGCATCATCATGTTGAACTCTGTCCCTCAGGACAGCCAAATGTGGATCATCATACTGGCGCTCACGAATACGATCATATAGAGATGACCGAGATACAACACAAGCCAATACCCTGCTGGGCTCCGAAATATCTAACCTCACTAGCCGATTGGCTAGCACCTGAACATCATAAGCAAATGATCTCTCCTTAGCTGGAATATAGGCTAAGCTCCCCATGCTAACCGCCTTCCGGCTCAAAGCATCGGCCACCACATCGGCCTTCCCTGGATGATATAAAATAGTGATGTCATAATCCTTAAGCAACTCAAGCCATCTCCGCTGTCTCAAATTAAGGTCTTTCTGTTTGAACAAGTGCCGGAGACTACGATGGTCGGTATACACCTCACAAGACACACCGTACAAATAGTGCCTCCAAATCTTCAATGCATGAACAATGGCGGCTAGCTCCAAGTCATGAACAGGATAGTTCTTCTCATGTGGCTTCAACTGCCGAGAAGCATAAGCAATTACCTTTCCTTCCTGCATCAACACACAACCTATTCCCACTCTCGAGGCATCACAATAAACGGTATACGAACCTGAAGCTGATGGCAATACTAACACTGGAGCTGTGGTCAAAGCTGTCTTGAGCTTCTGAAAGCTCTCCTCGCACTCATCCGACCACACGAATGGTGCACCCTTCCGGGTCAATTTAGTCAATGAAGAAGCAATGGATGAAAATCCCTGAACAAACCGGCGATAATATCCCGCCAAACCAAGAAAACTCCTGATCTCTGTAGCTGAGGTCGGTCTAGGCCAACTCTGCACCGCCTCTATCTTCTTAGGATCAACCTGAATACCATCACGAAATACCACATGCCCCAAGAATGCTACGGACTCGAGCCAAAACTCGCACTCGGAGAATTTAGCATATAGCTTCTCCTCCCTCAATCTCTGCAACACAATACTCAAATGCTGAGCATGCTCCTCCTGACTACGGGAGTAGACTAGAATGTCATCAATGAACACAATCACAAATGAATCCAAATAGGGCCTGAACACACTGTTCATCAGATGCATAAATGATGCTGGGGCGTTGGTCAGCCCAAAAGACATCACAAGAAACTCATAGTGACCATATCGGGTCCTGAATGCAGTCTTCATAATATCCGAGTCCCCGATCTTCAGCTGATGATAGCCCGAACGAAGATCGATCTTAGAAAACACCCTCGCACCCTGTAACTGATCAAACAAATCATCTATGCGCGGTAGAGGGTACTTGTTCTTCACTGTCACTTTGTTCAATTGCCTATAATCGATACACATTCGCATGGAACCATCTTTCTTTTTAACAAATAATACCGGCGCACCCCACGGAGACACACTAGGGCGGATAAAACCCTTATCCAGAAGTTCTTGAAGCTGCTCTTTCAGTTCTTTCAACTCGGCTGGTGCCATTCGATAAGGAGGAATGGATATGGGCTGAGTGCCCGGCACCAAGTCAATGCCAAAATCAATATCCCTGTCCGGCGGCATGCCCGGCAGGTCCGAGGGGAATACATCTGGGAAGTCCCTCACAACAGGTACAGAATCAATGCTAGGAGACTCGACTCCCACATCTCTCACAAAAGCTAAGTATGATAGACACCCTTTTTCAACCATCTTCTGAGCTTTTAAGAACGAAATAACACGGCTAGGGACGAAATCGGTCGAACCCCGCCACTCAATCTGAGAAATACCAGGAATGGCCAACGTAATTGTCTTAGCATGACAGTCCAATATAGCATGGTACGGAGACAACCAGTCCATACCCAATATAACATCAAAGTCCACCATGCCCAACAATAACAAATCTGCCTGGGTCTCCAGACCCCCAATAGATATAACACAGGATCTATAGACATGATCCACAACAATCGTATCACCCACGGGGGTGGATACATGAACGGGTAAATCAAGACTACCACGAGTCGCACCCAAATGATGTGCAAAATAAGAGGACACGTAAGAATATGTGGACCCTGGATCAAATAGAACAGAGGCATCTCTGTGACAGACAGAAATGATACCTGTAATCACAGCATCGGAGGCAACTGCATCACGCCCGTCGCAAGTGCATAAAACCGTGCCTCGGCCTCCACCGTATCTCTCCTCGCCCCGGGGCGACCACGGAAGACCGACCTCCACCTCTACTAGACCGAGACGGTGCCGAAGAGGAGGGTCGATCACCACACTCATAACATGCACCTGGTGCTGGAGAAGGGGACTGAAGGGAAAACCTCGCCGCAGAAGAACCCTAGGCTGATGAAGTAGGTGTTGCACCCTGGGCTGGAAGGGCACTAAGCGATGACTGACCCTGCTGAAACCCATGTCGACCACGACCATAAGAACCTCCGCTCTGCTCTGAGCGGCCTGAATGAGAAGGTCTAGACGAGCGACCTCTGCTCTGCTGGGAATGCCCTCTAGATGGAGCACCACTGAAACTGCCCGAACCACGAGGCCTCTTGGCCTCCCGCTCCTCTCTCTCTCGGCGACGATCCGCCTCAATGGAGCGTGCCATATCAGCTACCTGCTCAAACGATGATGACAGAACTCGCTCGCTGGTCATAAGAATACGGATAGAGTAGTTGAGGCCATCAATGAACCTCCTGATCCTCTCCCTCTCAGTGGGGATCATCCATGTGGCATGCCTAGCCAACTGAGTGAATCTAAGCTCATACTGAGTCACAGACATGTCGCCCTGAATCAACCACTCGAACCGGCGACGTAGCTCCTCGCGACGAGACCGAGGTACATATTTCTCTAGAAAGAGAGTAGAGAACTGCTGCCATGTGAGAGGTGCTGCTCTTGCAGGCCTACGCCTCTCAAACTCCTCCCACCAATCAAATGCGGGACCAGTGAACTGAAATGTAGTAAATGAAACTCCGCCGGACTCAAGAATAATACTATACGAATCATATTATCACAATTTATACCTGAACCTGCGTTGTATCTGCTCGAATCATAACACATATCAAATACCTCTCAATTACACATGAGGATCAACCCTCCTACTTCTTCTAAATTTAGCATTTCATCACGATACCTTCCACCGGGATACACATAGCAAAGTCACTTTAGTCTTCCTGATTTTAAACTCGTTCCACTACACATTGTGCACTTTACATTTCAGCTAAGAGGCAGTGAACATATTTCTTACACCCATAGCTAGGGCTACATATCAAATCACAATAAAGATCAATACCGATCGTATGAACTTCGTAATACCGGCTCGCGAAATTAGTACCTTGGTGCTCAATCCATAGACAAGGATCTGGCCTTAAGTCCTCCCGACTGACCCAACATGAATTCACGGAGATTATATCTCGCCCCTCGACCGGGGAAATCACAAACCATAAGGCAATCATATTACCCGGCGATCGAAGCGTACTCAGACGTGCGGAAGGAGTTTCAAAAATTATATCTCAAGCTGCATCAAGTACGCACGATAAGAATTCCAAGAAATGTGAAGTGTTTTCTAAAGGTTCGCAGCCTCCCGAGGATAAGTACGAGCGTCCCCGTACCGATCCACAAGACTCTACTAACCGGCTCAAGACTCATGAGGCCTAGTAAACCTAGGCTCTGATACCAACTTGTCACGACCCCAAATCCGGCCGTGATGGCGCCCAACACATTGCTAAGCCAGCCTGACCAATCAATATCAACTACGGAGCTAGAAGCTCTCTTTAGCCCATTTAAGCATATTAATTTACGAAATAACAATGATACATATAACGAAAACGGGGAACCAAGTCCCATAATACATCAACTCCCATAGACCAAGGGTCAAGAGTCATGAGCCTCTACTGAACATGAGTGTAAAAAGGTTTACAAGATACCAAGTGCGGAAAGAAAAGTCAATACAAAATCAAGACAATAAGAAGGAATATCGGGTCCTGCGGACTCTGCAGCTACCTCGTATATCCCACAGATGTCACCTCGCACAGCTACTGGATCACTGCTGAGAGGTACCTGGATCTGCACACAAGGTGCAGGGAGTAAAATGAGTACTGCCAGACTCAGTGGTAATAAACAAGAGTAAGACAACGCAGATAAGAAATCCGCAATAAAGCACTATGTAAAGCTATAATCAGCTACCCTGTCATAGAATCAATCTTCACTGTACCTGTTCCAACAATTACCAATAAATAGCATAACAGCTAGCAGATGTAGCTAAATGCAACGCAATGCATGATATGACCGCTACGGCATGTAGCCCGACTCCAATTTTTGGGTACCCGTGCTCACCGTGGGGGTTCAGACTCCGGAGGGGCTCCTACAGCCCAAGCACATCTCATAGAGATATCACCGCGGCGTGCAGTCCGATCCAACATATATCTTGCTGCGGCGTGCAGCCCGATCCACTACTAGTCAGCTAATATGCAGATACAGCCTCGCAGGCTCAAAAGTTGTTTTTGAAAACTCTTTTATCATTTTTCAGTTGGAAAACAGTATGTCAAGTTCCAGAGATTGGAATTTGCATAATAACAAAAATAGCTGCGGACTAGTAGTAAACTAGCATGTCTATGTGATAAGACAATGATAACGATCCTCGCGGGATCCAATAACTGGCTCACGGCCCACATGTATAATCAACCGCCCGAGAAGGGGGTTCCTCGGCTCAAGAGTAGCCATTATCACAATATATATATATGCAACCATCCGAGAAGGAGGTTCGACGGCTCTAGAATAGCCAATAATACAGTATCAACAGGTTGGACTAATATATAGTCTCCAATTCATGATCGACCCCGCACTCTCGAGAGTGTGCGTGTCTCGCCGCTATACAGCGTCACAAAGTGGTATACCGGGGTTTCGAACCCGCTGGTCATCACCCACATCTATTACTCACCTCAATACAACGCGACGACTACTCCGCAATGCCCTTGCCACGAGAATCAAGCTCCGCACGTGTAGAATCTGATCAAATACAGTAGAAACACAACAAATTAGGCCAATGGGACGACACCCAAATCAATATAACTCAATTTACATCAAAATTTCCAAAGTTGTCAAAACCCGACTTTCGGTACGCTTGTCGAAAAATCACGAAAGTCACATATTCGGAACCCTCATCTCAATACGAGTCTAAGCATATCAATTTTACCAAAATCGGACTCCATTTGCCCGTTCAAAACCTTGATTTTCTAAAGTCCAAGACTAGGGCTAAATCCTCCATAATTACCCCAAATTCTTCCATTTTCATGATATAATTGCATGATATTATCAATACTAATCATAATATGAGTTCATAGTTGATTACCTGATGATTTCCCTTGATTTCCTCCTCAAAATCGCCCAAAATCGCCCTTAAGCCGAGACCCCCAAATGTTAAAATGTTTTCTGAAATTTTCTAACTTCTGATACACTTACTTACAGCGATTTTCGCTTCTGCGGAACATTTTCCGCTTCTACGCTCCCGTATCCGCGACCAAAGGGTCGCTTCAGCGGTTCCAGGCCTAGCCGGCCACTTCCGCTTCTGCGAACCAAGGCCGCTTAAGCGGTCCCGCTTCTGCGAAGAAGCTTCCGCTTCTGCGGAAAAATCCGCCTCTGCGCGTCCTTGACCGCTTCTGCGGTATCGCCCAAGCGGAGAAACGTCCGCTTCTGCGGACCATGCCCCAATTGCCCTCGTCCGCTCCTGCGATCATTGGGTCGCACCAGCGACCCCGCTTCAGCGGAAAAGCGTCCGCTTCTGCGAAACACCCGCTCCTGCGCTCCCATATCCGCTTCTGCGGACTCGCTCCTGCGCCCACATTTCCGCAGGGGCGAAAATGACAGAACCAGAATACTTCAACCTGCAATTTCCATGATTTTCTTCCGTTTAACCATCTGAAAACACCCCGAGGCCCCCCGGACCTCATCCAAACATACCAACACATCTTAATACCTTATTCGAACTTGCTCCAATCCTCAAAACACGTCTAACAACATCAAAACCCATAATTCGCATCGAATTCAAGCCTAAATTCCTTAAAACATTCCAAATTACACATTCAATAAAAAAAAACCCGACCAAACGACGTCCGAATGACCTGAAATTTTGCAGGCACATCCAAAATCACCTAACGGAGCTACTGCAACTGTCGGAATTCCATTCCGACTCCCGGATCAAAATCTCACCTACCGTTCGGATTTCGCCGAAATTCAACCTTAGCCAATTCAAGCCTATTTCTACACCGGCCTCCAAATTCAATTCCGATCGCTCCCCTAAGTCACAAATCACCTTCCGGAACTAACCGAATCATCAGAATTCGATTCCGAGCCCTCTAACCAAATAGTCAACTCCGGGTTGACTTTCCTTATTCAAGTTTCTTTCCCAAAGGCTATATGCCTCATTTTCAATCCAATTCACTCCTAACTCACCCGATAGACTTTAACACTGATATAAAATCATAAAAGATGTATTTACAACATAACGGGGTGGTAATTACCGTGACGACGGGCCGGGTCGTCACAGAACTATATTGAAAGTATCAGACACCAGAGAATTGTACTAAGAGCATTATGCCTCCATGTCTATGAATATTGAGACTTAAGGAAACTAGGAGTTAAACAATGAAACGAGATAGTCGGTGGTTGTATTATTGCCTCTATGTGAGAGGGTTGTCTTGCCCTTTGTCTTGCTATATAGTTTTGTTACTTTCCTAGTTAGATGTATCTCCTTATATTTTCTGATTTGGATATATAGTTTTGTTACTTACCTAGTTTTGTTTTTTCTGATCAGAGAAGTACTATATAGTTTTGTTACTTCCCTAGTTAGATGTATCTCCTTATGTTTTCTGATCTGATATGCACCACAACAAGGATAATGATGTTTTGAGCAGGTTGAAAATTTTGGGATGCTCGTATTTACAAAGCCAACTCTGCCGAAACATTTAAGAATTTAGAGCGTCTGAAAATTTTGGAGTTATCAAATTGGTCATTTAATTACTTTGTGATTCAATTATCTTTTAAAAAAATTATTTAATTATTTCTGGTTGTCTTTTGTAGGTGCAGCGATTGCGGAACAAATTAAGGACGAAGACCTTACTTGAGTGTTGTTGATTGTTGTTAAACTTTCTATCATCACGTTTAAAGATATTTTAGTTTAGAACTTTTGTATGCAAACTCATCTATTTTGACTTTTGAATTGTTGATAACATTGTATTCACATTTTATTTTTGAATGAGTAATGCTAGTTGAATATTTTAATTTTATTTTGTGGTTTATATAAGTTATGAGTTAAAAATTTCATTGCATAGGAAAATATTCCTCATTTTGCTTCCATAAATATCAGAAATTCAATTGTGAATTATTGCAATAGAGCATAGAACCGTTCCAGTAGACCAAGACAAATAATAATAGCATCCCATAATAACCGTTGCAATATGTAACAATATCCGTTGCAATATGCTATTGATAATTGTTCCAATATCACAAAAACCGTTGCAATATATCATCAAAACCGTTGCAATAGACATAAAAATCACCGGAATTATTATACCACAACGGTTTATAACCGTCCCAATTGAAAATATAACCGTTCCCATAACTAGAATAATGGTAACAGTACCATAACCGTTACAATACCTCCTATATGGAGACGGTCTTGAAACCATTACAAATAACCGTTCCCATAGACCTATTGTAACACTGAATCGCGGAACGCCTCCAAATCCGTTCCAATAGCCCTATAGGGTCGGCTAGTGTATCTATTGCCACGGTTTTGGAAGGGTTGCCATAGACCAAATTTCTAGTAGTGTCGTTGGGTTCATTTATGAATATGGATAGATTTGATCTCAGCTTGTTAGGAAGATAATATTGAGGTTTGACCCGGAAATCTGTTGTGATATCAGTTAAGAAAAGTGGTTTCATGAATGGTTGATCTGAGAGATGATTACCGTTTATAGCGAGTTTCATTCATCGTTGGCAGTATAGAGAAGTGTGGGAATAAGGCTCTAGCTAATAAGAGGTTCTCCGCCGGTAATTGGTTGCTGAGGACAATTGCTGTGAATAGAAGTTATGATTCCAAGTGTTTGGTTTAGGCGGTATATCATATGTTTTCACCTGAGGGAGCAAGTATGGGTTATTACAGCTCGTTCGGGCTTACTCTGAGTACAGATATGAATTTCTGATCTTGTGTATGATTTTCAAAAAGTGCAACGTGGTTCTATTGTTTGGTTATGGACTAAATGGACTGTGAAAGTTTGGATGTATTGTGTTATCGGGTATATGGTTGGTAAGATCATTCAGCTATTGGTTGGCTTCTAGAACAACTTTCGATACGCTCGAGGACGAACGTTTGTTTAAGTTGGGGAGGAAGTACTGACCCGACCCGTCGTTGCGGGAGTTGCCGCCCCATTTTCACCATTTTTATGCTTCTATATGTTTCATTATATGTGTTTGGAGAATTTGAAGTAATTCGGATATAGTTCAGTTAGAAATGAGGCAATTAGTCTCTTTATGAGAAGGTTAGTTTGGAAAAGTCAACCGAATATTGACTTATGAGTTAGAAGGCTCGAAATGGATTTCTGATGATTCTACTAGTTTTGGGGGATGATTTGTGACTTAGGCGCGCAATCAGAGTTGAATTTGGAGGTCTGGTATAGAATTAGGCTTGAATTGGCTATGGTTAAATTTTGGCGAATTCCGATTGATAGGTGAGATTTTGATCCGAGGATCGAAATGCAATTTTGAGAGTTACAGTAGCTTCGATATGTGATTTGTGATATGTGTGCAAAATTTCAGGTCATTCGGACGAGGTTTGGTTGGATTTTTTATCGAATGCGTGTTTCGAACGTTTTTGAAGAACTTAGGCTTGAATCCGATGTGAATTGATGATTTCAGTGTTGTTAGGTGTATTTTGATGATTAGAAGAAGTTTGGATGATGTTTTGGGATATGTTGGTGCCTTTGGTTGAGGTCCCGTGGGCCTCGGGTTGTGATCACACTCTTATTTGATGTTTCAACATCGTATCTTTGGACATAAAGGGGTACCATATTGAGCAAATGAGCTTCGATTACTGCTTTGAAAGACGCATTAGATCCGTATCGTAATTACGGACCCGTAGCAAAAAGAATCATCGAATTTAGACATCGTATAAGGATTTTATGGCCATTTTACTAAGGTTGCGCAGATTTTTAGGTTAATGACGCAATTGCCCCTGGCGGCGTATTAAAAACCTGCACTATTTGTAAATCTTAAAACCTACATATCTCCGTTATTATAAGGTCAAATTGAGTGATTCAAAAGCCTAAATTTATTATAATTTTATAAGAAATCCACTGGGAGAAGTAAAACGCGTGAAAAATATACTTATTATGAGCAGGTCGAGTTTTCTTCCAATTTTGGACGGGAAGAAGCTTCTGAAGCGATTTTTAAGAGAGAATTTGTGGAATTTCATCGAGGAAAGAGTTCTTAGACTCATATTATAATTTTATGATGTAAAAATATAGATTAAACACTGAAAAACCAAGGATTTAAAGGGTAAAAATTGAGGTTAGGGCTTGAAACCAAAGAAGGTGTAAAGTTAGAATTTGAGGGGTCAAACGGACTCCGATTTTGGTGTTCTTTATATCTACGGACTCGTGGAGAGACGAGAAATCTTTTGGTACTATTTTCAAAATTTTTCGAGAAGTGGGCCCGGGGCTCGGGTTTTACCAACTTCGTCAATTTTAGCTTTTTTCGAGTATTTTTGATTGGGTTATATTTTTTTGACCCATATTTATGTATTCGCTATGGTTTTGACTAGATTCGATGCGCGAGGAGGTCAATATGAAAGGAAAAGGCATTGCGAACGAGTCTACGACCGGTTAGAGTTGAGTGGTTGGTATATATGATGGCCTGAGACTTTGAAACCCCGGGTTATCGCATTGTGACGCTATTTAGGGCGTGACTCGCATCCCATGGCAGGTGCGGGATTGGTTATGACTGAGGATTGTGACTTGGTCCATCCCGAACAAGAATAATATTATATTGGCGGTTGAAACACACACTGCATTGAGTATATATGTGGGCTATAAGCCATGTTTGGGGCCTTGTGCCAAGGTGTAGTATTCTTAGGGGATAGATATCTGTGTGATAACATGTTTTGTAAAATCATTGATCTCAGTCCTGGTTTGAAATCACTATTATGAAATGCTAGGTCACCTATTCTTGGGAAATTAAATAAAACTAAAGTATTTTTCATTGTTAAGGAATTGGAAACTAGAAATAAACAAATTGAACTATTGTGTGACTCATATGCATGTTGTGGACTGAGTACGGATCGGGCTGCACGCCGCAGCGGATGATATGAATATTGCGCTTGGGCTGAAGGAGCCCCTCCGGAGTCTGTACACACCCCAAGTGAGCGCCGTCGACGATAAATGGATCGGGCTATACGCCATAGCGGTCATGTGTATTGCATTGCATTCATGCATTGTTATTTGCTTGTGCTATCTGTGGTCTGCTATTATTGTTAGTTCGCGGTAAAGTATTGGACAGTTAGACATAGCTTTACTTTGTGGCATTTCGTGGATTTCTTATCTTCAGCTATTTTATATGCTTTTTACTCACTGAGTACTTAGTACTCACCCCTACTCCCTGCACCTTTGTGTGCAGATTCAGGTACGCTGGAGGTTTAGCTGAGCACAGTTGTGTTGGGCGCCATCACGATCGGGATTGGGGTCGTGACATGAATATATGTTTAGTAAAAATTGAAAAGACTGACAAACATATGATCTATTAAAATATTTCATGGGAGAATTACACATGATAGTTATTTTCTTAGTCGTCTACCAATAATTTTTCGTTGATATACGATTTCAAGTTAATCGAATTTAAGAATTAAGTATAAGATCAATATGAAACTTAAATAGTGATATGTTCTATTTAATTTTAATATTATCGAACTACCATTTCAAATTCGAAAAAGGTATAAGAATTTAACAAATTTTGACATATGAATACAAAAAGGAAATTGACTCATTTTAATAACACTTGATAAAATGTGATGATACAACTCATTATTTAACATAAATAAATATGGATGCACTTTATAGTTCTATTAAGTGTTACATCCCATGAAAGAATTCCAAATATTTTAGATATTTTCTAAAGAAAATTCTATATAATTTTTTATATTTATGTTGATTTGGGGTTTTTTTATTCAATACTAGACCAAATCAAATCAAACCTAATCGGATTTTTTAATCGATTTAATTTGACTTTTTGATTTGGTACGATTTTTCGATTCGAGTTGAACACCCCTAGTTAGTATCATTTATTAGATTGGGCTAATTTGCCATAAAATCATCATCCGAATAACAATTAACTCGATCTAAAGCTCAAACAATGCCCAATTAGTCCCCAAAAAATATTTCCCTATAGTTTGTAATCGCAATTAGAGGTGGGCATAGTTTGGGCAAACCTGAAATTCAATCGAAATTCGATTTTTTTAGATTTTTGGTTTGGATTTTCGGATTACGGATTGTATTTTGGATTTAATTTTTAAATTTTTTGGATTTCGGATTAGATGTTGGATTTGATACTTTGGATTTTTAGATATCCAAAAATCCGATTTTTTTTTTACTTTATATTTAGTCCATTATCTATATGCCAATAATAGTAAGTTAAATTGGATATTATTTTATATGTACAATATTAATTACTAAGTTACTGTAAAAATACTTTCTATTTGGACAAGATTTTACTATTACTACTTTATATCGTTCATATTAATATCTCTCTTGCATTTTCTTGATAGTAGTTTTATTACTTGAATACTTTATTTGGATGATTGCAGTGAGAATGAGTAATTTTTAGGCAATTTAATACGAGTAGTTCATTAGAATTTTTATTTTTATAAAAAGAAGAAACATGTCAACTTATAAGCTCAAAACCGAAAATCTAGAATATCCAACCTGATTAATCCGAAATCGAAATTAAAAAATCCGATCCAATCTGACCTTATTCAGATTGTCATTTCTTCAAATCGAAAACCAAAAATTCAAACCGAAATATTATATTTAATCCGAAATGCCTGAACGCCCACACCTATTCTCAAGTCGCAACCTATGTTTATAATATTTTTTAATCGCGACTACAATTTAAAAGGGAAAAAAATGTACCAATTTTTTCCCAAAAAGAAAATAAAACGCCCTTAGGGTGTGTTTGGTATGAAGGAAAACATTTTCTGGAAAATGTTTTCCAATTTTCCCATGTTTGGTTGGCTTAAATGTTTTGGAAAATATTTTCCTTATCAATTCATTTTCCTCTAATTGGAGGAAAATGTTTTCCTTATCAAAAGAAGGGAAAATATTTTCCAAAGCTCCTTCTCAACCATTCTCACCCTCACCAACCCATCCCACCCCCTCTCCAAAAAACAGTTTTTTTTAGAACAATTTCAGTTTTTCCGTTACCATCCACCCTACTACCCCTCCACCCCACCCCGCAAAAAAAATTTCTTTTACCTTAATTTTTTTTTCTATAATTTTAAATTTACGTTTTCTTATTTTTCCGCACCACCCACCCCCTACCCCCTCCCCCTCTCAAAATTACTTTTTTTTTGTAATTTAAATTTTTATTTTTTTTTTCGATTTACTGCCCCCCTGCCCCAGCCCCCCTCCCCCCGAAAAAATTTTAAAATATATTTTTCAGTTTTTAATTTTATTATTTATCATTTAAAGACTCAATATTTTACAAGTTCCAAAATTATGAGTTCGAAAGTTTACGGGTTTAGAAATTATAAATTTACCGATTCAAAAATACGCGATTTTTGAATTAAAAAGTAAAGGATCACATTAGTTTCTTTAGATTGTGTCAATTTTTAGAGACTTCGGGAAGGGGAGGGGTGGGGGAGGTGGGAGGGGGAGGGGTAGGAGAGTTGCAAAAAAATATTTTTCTAAAAAAACTATTTTTTACTCTCTAACCAAACATAGAAAATATTTTCCGGAAAATGTTTTCCACTTACCAACCAAACAAGAGAAAATAAGTGATAAAATCACTCATTTTCCATGAAAACATTTTCTAGGAAAATATTTTCCACATACCAAACACACCCTTAATTTCAAAATAAATAGGCGCAAACTTCCTAATGAATGAAGCAGTTAGAAAAAACGGAAGAGTCTGTGGAGACATTGGGGCTGCTCCAATTTTCCTCTATCCAACTGGTAAAATGGCGAAACCAAAACCCTTTTCCATTTCTTTTACTCAATAATTTTTAATCATGTGTTTTCTCTGATTCACTACTCATATAGGTTTATATTTTTCTTTTTATTGATTAAAATAGTTGCTTTTATGATTACAATTTAATATTGTGTTTGTTGTGGGTTTTCTTGTTAGGATAATTGTTCACTATAATGACGTTCTCTTTGAAACATAAAAAAGGAAGATATTGTCTGCTTTGCGATATTCATATGTGCGTTTTTTTTTTTTGGGTAATGTTTAAGTCTCTGTGTTTTTGGGTTTCTTTTTCAAGGTGTGTACTTGACTATTAGTTTGAATTAAATACAATTGTGTTCATTTTATTACTACATCTGTCCCAATTTATGTGATGTTTGTTGACTTAGCATGGAGTTTAAGAAAAACATAAATGACTTTTGAAACTTATGGTTGAAAACAAGTCATAGATATTTGTGTGAAAATTGGAAATTTAAAATTGAATTGTTTCTAAATATATAATTTTATCATTCTTTTTGGGACAGACTAAAAGGAAAGAGTATTACATAAATTGAGACAACGGGAGTACTAATTTTGAAGATTTTATGATGCTTAGCACATTTGTCAAGGGGTTGGGTTGGACCACGGACATTGGGGACCGGGAAAATATGAATAATAGTAGTCTTATGATCTAGATATATTCCAGTAAAGAGCAGCTTATTTCAAAGGAAAGACCAAAATGATTTACCATTTTGAATGGTCTCGCGATGGAGATAATTTGATTTTTGTTCTTCTGTGTTTATTAAGGTTGTTGCATTAGCTGAAGCAAACATTGATGGGGGAAGTCCTCATTCTTTTGCTGATTGAAGCTCTATTTAGGCAGGCTTCACTATAGGCTAGTTAGTAGAAGAGCCACATCGTACTAGTTAACCTGAAAACGTAGAGCATTAGTAAGATTACTATCAGGAATTCATGGAAAGGTGGTGTCATAATATGTTGCAGAGCTTGGACAATAGAAGATGAATCTTGGAGTAACAGTAAAGTTGTTTCCGTATGACCTATAGGTCATGGGGTTAAGCCATGGAATTAGCCGTCTGGATACACTACCTAGTACCTATATTACACCGTTAGACTCGAGCTGCCCTTTAGAGTTCTGATAACCTTTTAACTAGTCAAGCCTTTACGTTGGATTTTTTTTTTTGAGTAACAGATAGTGAAATTCTTTTGTTCATTATGGTGTGGTTCTCCCGCGAATAGGAAATTGTTTGTCAGAGTGATAAGTATTACAGCTGTTTGAGAGTTGAGACTGAACCAGTTTAACTCCTCAGCTCATAGACTTTTGCAGTAAGATGGTTACTTTTTACTTTTTATGGTTATTTGCATAATATTGGTATGAGATGAGTTAAATGGAGTAACGTGGTTAGTGAGGATTCATACGGCCGACCCCAACTTGTTTCATTATTTGACTCTGAGGCATAGTTGTTGTTCTTGATGGTTAATTTGCTTCACGTGCAATCTGGTTATTTTCTGTAACATCATGGGACTTTCAAATTTGTGTTTAAGTTTTTACTTGTTTTTCTGAAGGTGCTAGTGAATTGCTTGTATTTTTTGGGGAAATTTACTTTCTACTTCTCATGGAAGCTTTAATGGAAGAGTATGCTGCTTTTGAGGATAAAGTGAAACGTACTATATATATAGACAACCTTTCGCCTTTAGCTAAGGAGCCTGTTCTAAGAGCTGCACTTGATCAATTTGGGAATGTCATTCAAATCAAGTTTACACGAAGCTACCTTGAAATGAAAGGCATGGCATGCGCTGCTTTAGTTGAGATGCAGAGTGCAAAAGAGGCAAAAACAATAATCTCTGAGATTAACAATTCCCCGTTCATGATCTCGGGCATGCCAAGGCCCGTTAGGGCATGTTCTGCTGTAGCAGAGATGTTTGATGACCGTCCAAGGAAACCTGGTAGGAAGATAGTGTGTCGTTGGTTGAAAACCAGTGATCCTGATTTTGAAGTGGCCATGAAGATGAAGCTTATTGTTAGGAAGCATGCAAAAGAGGCCTACTTTCTGCTGACGGTATATTTCCAATTTTGGTTCTTCTTCAATCATTCGTATGATTTGGTTTTGTGGCTATAATCCAAGTACTGTACTATACATTGTTGTCTCAATGGTTCGTTTTCTCATGTAGTGTCAATTGGAGGAAGAAGAAGAACTGGCGAAAGAGCAGTCAGAGTCCTTGAATGCAATCTACAGCAAGTATGAACTCATAGAAGATGTCACCAAAAGTGGAGCTGCTATTCGATTGGCAAAGCGTTATAAAACGCATATTGCCGATGTTGACCGTTAATCAACATCCTATCCATTTTTGCACAGTAAACTTGTAAGATATAACGATTCAACTGTTAGACAAATGACATATTTTGCTTTTTTGTAGAGGACTTTTTTCCAGGCAGTAGAAGAGCTTATTACCTATTCATGTGCTCTTGAATTGTAATTGTTGGTCTAGAAGGCATGTGAACCTGCAGTCAGTTGGCTTCTAGCTAAATAGAGTGTTTTCTTCTTCTTCTTGGTGGAACATCGAAGAAGCTAGTTGTAAGAATGCAAATCTGATACGTCATAGCAAAATTTGTGATATCTTCCGTTTTGCCTATGCATTGATGGTATAATTACCCAATATTTGTTCTGACTTCTGATGGAGATAGCAAGCACCAAATGATATAGTTGAGATGCGCGTAAAGCAGCCCGGATTTTATCTATAAAACAAAATTGGTTATATTTTAAAACTCAATGTTCAAGAGTATAGCTTTACTCCATTGATTAAGGTAGACGTCACTCAATTCAACTTTGAGCTGAATGTTAAGGAAGCATCAGCATGAAGTACAGCAGTCTTAAAGCAAGACTACTGAAATACCAAAAATAGCAGGAATTGAACTTCGACGATTAGGTTAAAAACCCAATGCTCTACCAATTGAGCTATACACCCCGCCAAAAATATTCGTGGTCGGCAAGCTAGCATGTTGACCTCCTATTCTATGAAAGGTGAATAGGATTTGTATGATAAATGTATCATAAAAATTAGCATGTTTTTGTACTATGGCTACCGAAGAATGATAGAAATGACTATAAAGTGACTTTGATTTTCTTTCCTATTTAATTGAAATTTACTAAACTAAATTTTTTACTAGCATTATGCACATATTGTTATTACTAAAATAATTTACGCAAATTTTTTTTCCCACCCTAGCAGTGCTTTCACACGGTAAAAGATGCACATAACATACACATGACCCATTTGTTAACTTTTTTAAGGACTAAAATCTCATATTTACTTTATTGTTGTGAGGAAAACACATCAAGTAACATTAATCTCTCTAGTATGCACATAAATTCTCTTATTATAATATTCATAATAAGATTTATTTACTTTAAATATATCCATGCCTTGGTCGTGGAGGATGAGTTAATGTAGGTTTAATTTTTCTCCTTTAACTTGTGCCAAATTAGCTGCTGGAAATATGAGTGTTCATGGTTAGTATTATCTAACTAACCATTATTACCATTTGCTATGTTATAAAATAGGATATATCAGAATATATAATTTTAAATCTTTTGTGCTTCATATTGCATTTTGCACTTAAGCATATTACAATCTTGCAGGTGATTCCCATTATATTGAGTGAGATCGATGTTGGAAACGCACCAAAGTGGATTTTCCTTCCTTATAACTCCAGGGTGCTATGGGAAAGTACTAGCACAAAAGCAGTAAACATGGCGGAATCTCACAACTTCTGCTATGGTTGGAGATTGTCCTTAGGCAGTAATGGGTTTTTGGCTTTGCCACTTCTTGTACTGTCTTCTTTCTTAGTGAGACCCTGAGGTTCCTCATTAAGCAAGGGAATATGGAAGAGGCAAAAGCGTCCCTTAAGATGTTGAGGAAATGTGGAGCAGAAGCAGAGTTGTAGATGTTGGCAGGCATGATGGAAAATGAAGGCAATAGGAAAAGGAATAAATTATCACACTCGCCACTTTTACTACTTAATATAGTGGCTCAAATTTTTATGCAAGTGTTGGTCTTAGACTCAATATTATTCTTTGGTCCATTATTTCTGCAGTCAGCTAGATACACCTATAATGCCTCTTTCGTCGTATGCTCATTGCTGGAGTTATTCGAGCTGGAGTTGCCAATTCACTTATCCGAATTACGGCTTTTTCGACCGATGGAGGACTCTAGTCTCGGCATGTTGAGGTATGATTTTAGCAAATGTACTTCTTCATTTCTTTCTTATTTAGGTTTCCTTTACATAGATCAACTTTTATCAACTAAAATATGGCATATCTAATTTGATATCAATATTCTCATATTTTTTCATGTTTCCTTGCTAGTTCTATTCCTTTTGGTAGGAGACAATATCTTTCAACTGAGCCAAAAGAGTGCTAAGTTGGCATGGCATTGGCCATCCCCCTCATAAGATGCTATTCAATGTTCTCGGGCCCTTTTGAGTGGACTGAAGAATCGTATGCCAAAGATTAGGGCATTAGGTGCATGCTAGGAGACGAGCATATCTTTGCGCATGTCCGTAATCATGAATCAATCCATTTTGCTGCTCCTTTTATGCTCTCAAGGCTTGGATATTCATGCTATTTTTTGCTCTTACATTAGTAATATGCATCTCTATTTATAAATTTTGCCTGAGGGAGAAAAGAAATACAGCGAAGGAGTTGAGAAATATCTCTTCATACAATGTTGGTTTTGGAAGAGGTTTCATCCAAAAGATGGCAATGTTGAAGCGTATAGCAGTAAGTTATATTTTTTACTGTAAAACTATAATTTATATTTATTTTTCTTATGTATTCCTGAGATTTTTGGTATATGTTCATTTCTAGAATGGCAGCAACACTCTACCTATAGGGCAAATCTGGAGTTTAATGCTGCATATTCACTAACTGATAGCTTTAGGGAAGTTTCAACTAACACATTGCTACAAGGAATCAAATTTTTAGTTGAATACCTTGCTAATGTATTCTCTCTCTTTGCAAGTGAACGCCAAAACTTTACTGAAGAATGATATAAATGGTTATCAAGTGACTTTGATTTTCTTTGCTATTAAATTAGAATCTACTAAACTAAATTTTATACTAGCATTACGCACATAATATTATTACTAAAATAATTTATGCACAAGTAATACCTCACCCTTGCAGTGCTTTCATATGGTAAAAGATGCACATAACATACACATGACCCATTTGTTAACTTCTTTAAGAACTAAAACCTTATATTTAGTTTATTGTTTTGAAAAAAACTCATCAAGTAGCATTAATTTCTCTAGTACACACATAAATTCTCTTATTATAATATTCGTAATGATATTTATTTACTTAAAATATATACATGCCTTGGTCATGCATGATGAGTTAATGTAGGTTTAATCTTTTCTCCTTTGGCTTCTGCCAATTAGTTGCTCGAAATATGAGTGGTCAAGATTAATATTATCCAACTAACCATTAGTATTTCTATGTTGCGAAATAGAAAATATTAGAATATACAATTTTAAATCTTTTTTGGTTCATATAGCAGGTCACACTTAAGCGAATTACAATCTTGTAGGTAATTCTCATCATATTGAGTAGGATCAATGTAGGAAAGGCACTAGACTGTATTTTTCTTGCTTATAACTCCACGGTGCTATTGGGAAGTACTAGCACAAAAGCAGTAAACATGGCAGAATCTCACAACTTTCATTATTGTTGGAGATGGTCCTTTGCCAGTAGCGGGTTTTTGGATTTGCCACTTCGTGTACTGTATTTGTTTCTTAATTGAGACCCCGATGTTTCTTACTAAGAAAAGGCGTATGGAGAAGGCAAACGCGTCCTTTAAGATGTTAAGGAAATGTGGAACAGAAGCAAAGCTGCAGATGTTAGCAGACATGTTGGAAAATAAAGGCAAGAGGAAAAGAAAGAAATAGTCACACTCGCCCCTTTTACTGCTTAACATAGTGGCTCAAATTTTCCAGCAAGTGTTAGTCTTAGATTGAATACTATTCTTGGACCATTACTTCTACAATTAGCTAGATACACCTGTAATGCCTCATTCGTTGCTACGCTCATTGCCAGAGTTGTTCGAGCTGGAGTTGTTGGCCTCACTTATTTGAGTTACAACTTCTTCGGCCGATGGAGGACTCTAGTCTCAGCATATTTAGACATGATTTTAGCACATGTACTTCTTCATTTCTTTCTCATTTAGGTTTTCTTTATATAAATCAATTTTTATTAACTGAAATATAGCATATGTATCTTGATATCACTTTTCTCGGATTTTTTCAAGTTTTCATGCTGGGTCACTTCCTTTAGGTAGGATATCATATCTTTGAACTAAGCCAATAGAGTGCCATGTTAGCATAGTATTTGCCATCCCCCTCATAGGCTGCTATTCCATTTTTTTGGAGCCTTCTTAGTAGACTGAAAGAGATTAGAGCGTTAGGCATATGTTGGGTGACGAGCATATCTTTGCTCATTTCCCTAATCAGGAATCTATCTGTTTTGCTGCTCCTTTGTGCTCTCAAGGCTTGGATATTCATACTATTTGCTGCTCTAATACTGAGAATGTGCTACTTAATTTATAAATTTTTTCCCAAGAGAGAAAAAAGGACGGCGAAGGAGTTGAGGAAGATCTCTTCAAACAACATTAATTTTCAAAGAGATTTCTTCCAAAAGATGAAAATTCTGAAGCCATTTAGCAGTAAGTTATTTTTTTACTAAAACTATAATTTACATATATTGTTCTTATGTACTCCTAAAATTTTGGGTATATGTTCTTTTCTAGAATGGAAGCAACATTCTACCTATGTGGCATATCGAAAGCTTAATTCTGCATATTAACCAACTGATGGCTTTATGGAGGTTCAAGTAACACATTGCTATGGGAAATCAAATTTTTAGTTGATTAACTTGCTAATGTAGGCATAGTTGGAAGATAGAAAATATTTGTCAATGAGGCTATCTCTCTTTGCAAGTGCAAGCCAAAGCCTTACTGAAAATCAATAGAAATGGCTATTAAATAACTTTTATTTTTTTTCCTATTTAGTTGGAATCTACTAAACTAAATTTTAGGGTAGCATTATTAACATATTAGTATTACTAAAATAATTTAGGTAAAAATAATACCTTACCAAAATAGTGCCTTCACATAGAAAATGATGCACATAACATGCACATGACTCATTTGTTAACTTCTTTAAGGAGTAAAATCTGATGACTCGTCCCGTCATCATGTGAGTTATTACCCCGTTTTCCTTTTTATATGCTTGTTCATGTTTCAATATGTGTGTTTGGTGAGTTTGAGTCAATTCGGATCGAGTTTGGCTAGAAATGAGACAAATAGTCTTTTAGGAGAAGGCATAGTTGGGAAAAGTCAACCGGATGTTGACTTGTGAGTTTCAGAATCGAACTCTGATGATTCGGTCAGCTCCGGGAGGTCATTTGTGGCTTAGGAGAGTGATCGGAATTGAATTTGGAGGTCCGGTGTAGTTTTAGGCTTGAATTGGGTAAGGTTGAATTTTGGCGAAATCCGAACGGTAGGTGAGATTTTGATTCGGGAGTCAGAATGGAATTCCGACAGTTTCAGTAGCTTCGTTAGGTGATTTTGGATATGCATGAAAAATTTTAGGTCATTCAGACATCGTTTGGTCGGGTTTCTGATTAGATGTTGGTTTCGGAAGTTCTAGTTGAAACTTATGCTTGAATTCGCTTTGATTCGATGATTTCCGTGTTTAAGGGTGTGTTTTTATGATTGGAACAAGTTTGTGTGATGTTTTAGAGTAGGTTTATGGTTTTGGTTGAGGTCCCGGGGGCCTCGGGGTGAATTCGAACCTTCTTCCGGGCATTTGGAACTTAGAAAAATCTGCAGAAATTGCAGATTTTGTGCAGGAAATCCTAAGCCTTCGCATTCGCGTGGCTCTGGCCGCATTCGCGTAGGCAAGGCAGGTTTGGTCAACGCGATCACAGGGAGCCGAACGCGATCACATAGTATGGAATTATTGACCATCGCGATCGCAATGGCTGGGTCGCGTTCGCATAGAAGAATATGGGGACCCAGTCAAGTTTGTTTATCGCGTTCGCGGTCGAAGGTGTCGCGATCGCGTAGCAAGAAAAAGTAAAGCATCGTGATCGCGTCTCATGGTACGCATTCGCATAGAGGAAAAATGACATGTTGAAATGTTATTCATCACGAATGCGTGAGAGGCATCGTGTTCGCGTAGAGGAAAATTTACCTGGGCAGACCTCTTTTTATATCGTTACCCCCACGAGCAAAATCATTTTTTCACCATTTTTGATCGTATTTTGGAGCTTTCGGACGGGGGATAAAGAGGATTTCAACCAAGAATCGATTAGGAGTAAGTTTTTGAGCTAATATACGTGATTCTTTTGAAGATTCATCATCTAAATCTTTGAATTTGAGTATAAAATTGGAGAAACTAGGGTTTGAATATTGATATTTCAAATTTGGATTTGCTAGGCCGTTTGAGCTCGGATTTGGAAGTTCTTGGTATGTACGAACTCGCGGCGAGATAAGGATTTCGAAAATGTAAGTTTCATAATTTTTCGAGTTGTTGAAAGTTGAATTTTGACAACTTCGTGGGTTTTGGTGTAAATCGAGCTATTTCGATTGGGTTATGTCTATTTAGCCTATTTTGATGTATTCTTATTGATTTTGATCAGATTTGGCATCCGAGGAGATTGATTTGCGAGGCAAGCGCAAGGCGAGCTAGGACTTCCGCCGATTCGAGGTGAGTGGTAGTAGTAAATGATGTACTGAGGGTTTGGAACCCCGTACTTGTACTATACAGTGCTATGCTGAGATGAAACACGCGTTGTGTGACGGGCGTGGTGGTATTATGACTGGGGATTTGGACTTGGTCCCTCCCAATTGATAGTTTATTGTGTATCATGACTGAGATTGAGCTTATAACTGTGTAATTGGGCTAGTAGCCATGTTTGGGGCCTTGTGCCGATCTTTAGAGCATTAAGGAAGCCTGTAGAGCTAAGTGACCCTTATATCATGCTGGACACATACACTCAGCCGTAATCATAGCTGTATAGCATATCAAGAGCCAGTACTAGATGTGTAATTTGAGAAAGACTACCTGGGGTGGGATTCCCCGTTCTAGCTGAGTGGGCCTGAGAGGCCAAGTCTATATTGAGTGAGATGGGGTCGAGGAGCCGTTGTGAGGTATTGATTTACATACCGGATCGGGCTGCACGACGAAGCATTATACATATATATATATACATATATATTGGATCGGACTGCGCGCTGCACTATTATATATATATATATATATATATATATATATTGGATTAGGCTGTACGCCGCAGCGCTATATATATTGGATCCGACTGCACGCCGCAGTAATATATATGTGGATCGGACTACATGCCGCAGTAATATACATGTGGATCGGACTGTATGCCATAGTATTATTGTAACGATCCGGCCCGTCGTTACGGAAATTTCCACCCTGTTACCTTGCATTTACATATATTATGCTTTTAAATCAGTATTAGAGTATATCGAGTGAGTTAGGAGTGAATTGGATTGAAAATGAAACAAATAGCATGTTTAAAGAAAGCTTGAATATGAGAAGTCAACCAAGAGTTGACTATTGAGTTAGAGTGCTCGGAACCGGATTCTGATAATTCGACTAGTTCCGGGGGATCACTTATGACTTAGGAGAGCAATCGGAATTGAATTCGGAGGTCCGGTGTAGTTTTAGGCTTGAATTGGCTAAGGATGAATTTTGGCGAAATCCGAACGGTAGGTGAGATTTTTATCCGGGAGTCAGAATGGAATTTCGACAGTTGCAGTAGCTCCGTTAGGTGATTTTGGATGTGCCTGCAAAATTTCAGGTCATTCGGGCGTCGTTTGATCGGGTTTTTGATCGAATGTGTAATTCGGAAAGTTTTGAAGAAACTTAGGCTTGAATTCGTGTGTAAATGGTGATTTTGATGTTTAGGATGGTGTTTTTGTGATTGGAACAAGTCCGTATCATGTTTTGGAGTACGTTGGTGGTTTTCGTTGGGGGTCCCGGGGGCCTCGGGATGATTTCAGACCATCAACCGGGCATATGGGACTTGGCAAAATCTGCAGAAAACTGCAGGTTTCTGCCCAGTCATTTAGACCTTCGCGTTCGCGTGACATGGGTCGCGTTCGCGAAGGCCAGGTGGGCTAAAGCATCGCGTTCGCGACAAGGGTGTCGCGTTCGCGTAGGCCAGAGGGAGTTAAGCTTCGCGTTCGCGTGAGGGGGTGCCGCGAACGCGTAGAAGGAAAATAGGCGCTGGGAATTTTTGTTCATCGCGAACGCGTGATGGAGTTCACGTTCGCGTAGGGTAAGCCAAAGTTGAGCATCGCGAACGCGTGGTAGGCGTCGCGTTCGCGAAGAGTAAAAGGGAACTGGGCATCGCGAACACGTGGGAGCTCACGCGAACGCGTAGAGCAAACGGGTCTGGCAGTGAATTTATATCACAGAACAGAGGGCTTACGGGTTTACACCCCCAAAATACAATTTTGAGCCCTAGAGAGAAGAAAACTCGAGGAAATCACCGGGAAATCATCGGGTATTCATCGGAGGTAAGATTCTTGACTCAAAAACATCATTTTATGGTAGAATTAACATCAATCTTCATGAATTTGGGTAGAAATCTTGAAGAATTGTGGCCTAGGTATTAAAAACGGGATTTTGAGTTTTGGAAGGCCATTTGAACTCCGATTTTGATAAATTTTATATGCACGGACTCGTGGCAAGACGAGAGTCGCGTTGGTACTAATTTCGAAACTTTCGAGCAGTGGGCCCGGGGTCGGGTTTTACCAACTTAGTGTATTTATGCGAATTTCATGTAAATTGAAATGGGTTATGATTCTTTGACTCGTATTTGATATAATTATTGTGGTTTGACTAGATTCTACGCACGAGGGAGCTAAATTCAAAGGAAAAGGCATCGCGGACGATTCTACACCGGACCTCCAAATTCACTTCTGATCGCTCTCCTAGCTCACGGGTTCGAAACCCCGACTTAGCACATTGTGACGCTAGTAGGGCGTGGCTCGCACACCGTGGCAGGTGCGGGATTGATTGTGATTGGGGAGTGAGACTTGGTCCATCCCGGATATGAATAATATGTTATTAGTGTTGGAAATACACTGTATTTGAATTATTTGTGGGCTGTAAGCCTTGTTTGGGGCCTTGTGCCGACCTGTAGCGTCCTTTGACTCATTCAGGGATTAGTATCACTGTTTTTGCATTACCGTGCATATTATTTGATCTTAGTCCAATCTTTTAATACAGTTTTGCAAACTCAACTATTTCTCTAAGATTTGAAAAACTTAAATAATATTTTATTGACATTTTGAACTGAGAACTGTTACTTTCAAATGTGCCCAAGTTATGTGCATTTCTGGACTGAGCATGGATCGGGTTGCGCGCTGCAGCAGTATTATAGTGATTTTTGGATATCTGGTTGGCTCGAGCTGCACGCCACAGTGGTACTGTATTGATATTGAGGTCGAGGGCCTGGTTGATGCCACGAGATGGCTTGATTATTGCACTTGGGCTGTAGGAGCCCCTCCGGAGTCTGTACACACCCCCAGTGAGCGCCGTCGACGTTAAATTGGATCGGGCTACACGCCGTAGCGGTTATGTGCTTTGCATTGCATCTTTATTTGTTGAATTACTCTGTGGTAGCTGTATTGTACTGTTGATGCTAGTTCGTAGGAGGAATTGAACTGTAGTTTAGCTTCATTATGTGGTATTCTGTGGATTTCTTATTTTGAGCTGCTTATATATATTTATTACTCACTGAGTACTTAGTACTCACCCCTACTCCATGCACATTTTATGTGCAGACTCAGGTACTGAGGAGCAGTAGACAGGCATTTCCAGCGTTTGCAGAGTCATACCGAGTTGCTGAGGTAGCTGCTCACGTTCGCAGAACCTAGCTTCTCCACCCCTTTCAAGTTGTTATTTTATATTCTGACTTGAGTATTTCTATACAGTATTCTTTATTTTTGTTGGGTTTTGTTAGAGGCTCTAGACTTGTGACTCCGGATCTTTGGGAGTGTCAGTACTTTTGTTCATTATTATTATTATTGGAGTTCTTAAACTCATATATTCTTTCTTGGGTTGTCCATTTGGGACTGATATCGTTGTGATAATTAAATTATTGGTCTGGCTGGCCTAGCTTGATTGTTGGGCGCCATCACGACCGGATTTGGGTCGTGACAAGTTGGTATCAGAGCTCTAGGTTATTAGGACTCGCGAGTCATGAGCCGGTTTAGTAGGCTTTCGCGGATCGGTACGTAGACGTCCGTATCTATCTTCGGAGGGCTACAGAAACTCTAGGAAAAACCTCATTTTCTTGGATTCATATCGTGCGATCTGTGTTATCGTGAAACTAAAATTTTCCATATTCTATTCTCTCGCGGATGGCGAGAACACGAGCTAACGGACGTGGCGGACGACCACCATTGGCACCCGGAGGCCGTGGTCGTGGTAGAGGTAGGGCGGCGGTGCCGGCACTCGCCGACCCACCGGTCGACCGGACTTAGGGTCGATTCTCGCACCGGTGGCCCGGACTCGGGACCGGATTCCAGCCGGCAAACGTTCCGGCAACTCGGGTTCGGGCACCGGCAGTGCCCATTGTGATATCGGGTCTTCGGGAGACCTTGGCTCGGATCTTATCGGTGTGCACGAGCTTGGCTCGGGTAGTTGCAGCCTATCGCTACGCATCTTCTTCACTGAGCGAGGGGAGGAAATCGGACCCCGTGGCTCACACACCCGAGCCGGTCCAGCCAGTTGCGCCCGTTGCACCGGCTCCTGCTTATATGGTTCCGGCTATGCCCGACGATGAGCGGCGTCGTTTGGAGAGATTTGAGAGGCTACAGCCTCGACATTCAGTGGTGCTGAGGGCGAGGACGCCCGGGGTTTTCTTGACAGATGTCGGCGTATGCTTCGCACCGCGGGTATTCTAGAGTCCGGCGGTGTTTCATTCACCACTTTTCAGTTCACGGTGCATCATTTCGGTGGTGGGAGGATTTTGAGAGGCGCAAGCCCGCTGGGGCAGTGCCCCTCACTTGGCAGCAGTTCTCCATGGTATTTTTGGAGAAGTACGTGCCTCGGTCTCGGAGAGAGGAGCTGCGACGTCAGTTCGAGTGGTTGAAGCAGGGAGAGATGACGGTTAATTAGTACGAGATGAGATTCACACAGTTAGCCCGTCATGCCATGTGGATGGTTCCTACAGACAGAGAAAGGATTCAGAGATTTATTGATGGCCTTATTTATCCCAGCCGCATATTGATGACCAGGGAGAGAGTTTCGATAGTTACCTTTGAGGAGGTGGTTGATGCTGCCCGTCACATTGAGACAGATCGCCGCAGAGAGCGGGAGGAGAGAGAGGCTAAGAGGCCTCGTGGTACTGGCAGTTACAGTGGTGCTCCGTCTAGGGGCCAATTTCAGCATAGCAGAGGTCGCTCTTTCAGGTCTCATCAGTCTGGACGTGCAGAGTCCAGTGGGGTTTCATCAGATCGTGGTCGTCAGGGCCATCAGGGTTATCAGGGTCAGCAGAGCCGTCAGCAGAGTCAGCCTGCACTGAGTGCTCTTCCAGCTTAGAGCTCTGCTCCTGTTTCCTCAGCACATGGTTCATCGGTAGCGAGGGGTCCTCAGCAGCCCCTTCTTCCATCTCCAGGCCGTTGTTTTGAGTGCGGTGATTTGGGCCATATCAGGAGAGAGTGTCCTCGGTGGCTTCGTAAGCGGTCTCAGCAGAGGGATCAGCCTTCGTCTTCTACTCCTGTTTCTTCAGTGCCAGTACAGTCGGCTAGAACTGGTGGCCAGGTATCCAGAGGTCGCCCTAGGGGTGAGGATCGTACTGGTGGAGGCTAGGCTCGTTTCTATGCTCTTCCGGATAGGAAGAATGCTAGTGCTTCAGATGCGGTCATTTCAGGTATTATCTCAGTCTGCCACAGGGATGCTTCTGTCTTATTTGATCCCGGATCCACCTATTCTTATGTCTCTACTTATTTTGCACATCATTTGGGTATGACCCGTGGTATTCTTGCCTTGCCCGTACATGTGTCTACCCCGGTGGGGGATACTATTGTTGTGGATCAGGTATATCGATCCTGTCTTATTACTATTGGGGGTCTGGAGACCCGAGTTGATCTATTACTACTGTGCATGGTAGATTTCGATGTTATTCTAGGCATGGATTGGCTATCTCCTTACCATATGATTCTGGTATATCGATCCTAGTACTTCAGATGCGGTCATGTGTCTTATTACTATTGGGGGTCTGGAGACCCGAGTTGATCTATTACTACTGGGCATGGTAGATTTTGATGTTATTCTAGGCATGGATTGGCTATCTCCTTACCATGCGATTCTGGTATATCGATCCTAGTGCTTCAGATGCGGTCATGTGTCATATTTTGCACATCATTTGGGTATGACCCGTGGTATTCTTGCCTTGCCCGTACATGTGTCTACCCAGTGGGGGATACTGTTGTTGTGGATCAGGTATATCGATCCTGTCTTATTACTATTGGGGGTCTGGAGACCCGAGTTGATCTATTACTTCTGGGCATGGTAGATTTCGATGTAATTCTAGGCATGGATTGGCTATCTCCTTACCATGCGATTCTGGACTGTCATGCCAAGACAGCCACACTAGCTATTCCAGGTAATCCGAGGATCGAGTGGCGTGGCTTGACTGATTATGTGTCCGACAGGGTGATTTCTTATATAAAGGCCCAACGAATGATTGGCAAGGGTTGTTTATCTTATTTGGCCTTCGTTAGAAATGTTGAGGCCGAGACACCCAGTCTTGATTCGGTCCCCATTGTAAGGGAGTTTTCCGGATGTATTTCCAGCAGACCTACCAGGCATGCCGCCTGACAGAGATATTGACTTTGGTATTGACTTGGTGCCGGGCACTCGGCCCATTTCTATTCCTCCCTATCGCATGGCACCAGCAGAGTTAAAAGAATTGAAAGAACAGCTTCAAGAACTCTTAGATAAGGGTTTCATTCGTCCGAGTGTGTCACCTTGGGGTGCACCGGTGTTGTTCGTGAAGAAGAAAGATGGCACAATGAGAATGTGCATTGATTACGGGCAGCTGAACAAGGTAACAGTGAAGAATAAGTACCCATTGCCTCGTATTGAGGACCTATTTGATCAGCTCCAAGGAGCTAGTGTATTTTCTAAGATTGACCTTCGATCGGGCTATCATCAATTGAAGATCAGGGACTCAGATATTATGAAGACAGCGTTCAGAACGTGATATGGGCACTACGAGTTCCTGGTGATGTCTTTCGGGCTAACTAATGCCCCAGCTGCATTCATGCACTTGATGAATAGTGTATTTCGGCTGTACCTGGATTCTTTTGTGATTGTGTTTATTGATGATATTCTGGTATATTCACGCAGCCAGGAGGAGCATGCACAACATTTGAGAGTGGCATTGCAGAGGTTGAGAGAAGAGAAGCTTTATGCAAAATTCACTAAGTGTGAGTTCTGGCTTGATACTGTGGGTTTTCTGGGACATATAGTGTCCAGTGATGGTATTCGGGTTGATCCTCAGAAGGTTGAGGCAGTGCAGAATTGGCCCAGACCTTCCTCAGCTACAGAGATTCGGAGTTTTCTCGGCTTGGCAGGCTATTATCGTCGGTTTGTTCAGGATTTCTCATTTATTGCTTCACCGTTGACTAAGCTGACACAGAAGAATGCCCCATTTGTGTGGTCTGATGAATGTGAGGAGAGCTTTCAGAAGCTCAAGGAGGCTTTGACCACCGCTCCAGTACTTGTGTTACCATCAGCCTCGGGGTCATATACGGTGTATTGTGATGCTTCTAGAGTTGGACTCGGTTGTGTGTTGATGCAAGAGGGTAGAGTTATTGCATATGCTTCTCGCCAGCTAAAGCCCCACGAGAAGAACTACCCTGTTCATAATTTGGAGTTAGCTGCTATTATTCACACCTTGAAGATTTGGAGGCATTACTTATATGGTGTATCTTGTGATGTATATACAGACCACCGCAGCCTTCAGCATTTGCTTATGTAGAAAGATCTAAATTTGAGGCAGCGGAGATGGCTTGAATTGCTTAAAGACCATGATATTACTATCTTGTACCATCCCGGGAAAGCCAATGTAGTGGCTGATGCATTGAGCCGGAATGCTATTAGTATGGGCAGTTTGGCGTATATTCCAGTTGGGAGAGACTCCTTGCAGTTGATGTTAAGGCGTTAGCTAATCAGATGGTGAGGCTGGATATTTCTGAGCCCAGTCGGGTGATGGCTTGTGTAGTGGCTCGTTCTTCCTTATATGATCGTATCCGAGAGCGCCAGTATGATGATCCACACTTACTTGTCCTTAAGGACAGAGTTCAGCATGATGATGCCAGAGATGTCACTATTGATAGTGATGGTGTATTGCGGATGCGGGGCCGGATATGCGTGCCCAATGTTGATGGCCTTCGTGAGTTGATATTGGAGGAGACCCATAGCTCGCGGTATTCTATCCATCCAGGAGCCGCGAAGATGTATCAGGATTTGAAGCAGCATTACTGGTGGAGAAAGATGAAGAAAGATATTGTGAACCATGTGGCTCGGTGTTTAAACTGTCAGCAGGTCAAGTATGAGCATCAGAGACCTGGTGGTGTATTCCAGCGTATTGATATTCCGGAGTGGAAGTGGGAAAGAATAACTATGGACTTTGTTAGTGGACTCCCTCGGACAGCGAGGAAGTTTGATTCAGTTTGGGTGGTGGTGGATAGGTTGACCAAGTCAGCTCACTTCATCCCAGTGTGTACTACCTATACCTCAGAGCGGTTGGCAGAGATATTCATCCGTGAGATAGTGAGATTGCATGGAGTTCCCATTTCTATTATATCGGACAGAGGTACCCAGTTCACTTCTCAGTTCTGGAGGACATTTCAGCTAGAGTTGGGTTCACGGGTAGAGCTGAGCACAACATTTCATCCACAGACGGATGGACAGTCTGAGCGTACTATTTAGATATTGGAGGACATGTTGCGTGCTTGTGTCATTGATTTCGGTGGTTCGTGGGCTGATTATTTGCCTTTGGCGGAGTTTGCTTATAATAATAACTATCAGTCCAGTATTCAGATGGCACCGTATGAAGCTTTATATGGGAGACGGTGTAGGTCTCCAGTCGGTTGGTTTGAGCCCGGCGAGGCTAGGTTGTTGGGGACAGAGTTAGTTCAGGATGCCTTAGACAAGGTGAAGGTAATTTAGGAGAGACTACGCACAACTCAGTCGCGTCAGAAGAGTTATGCGGACCGCAAGGTCCGAGATGTGTCCAATTCAGTGGGTGAGAAGGTGTTGCTGAAGGTTTCGCCTATGAAGGGCGTTATGAGGTTTGGAAAGAAAGGGAAGTTGAGCCCAAGGTTTATTGGACCTTTTGAGGTGCTTAGGAAAGTTGGGGAGGTGGCTTATATGCTTGCTTTGCCACCCGGTTTGTCGGGAGTTCACCCGGTGTTCCATGTATCTATGCTCCGGAAGTATGTCGGAGACCCGTCTCATGTGTTGGACTTCAACACGATACAGCTAGATGAGGATTTGACTTATGATGTGGAACCAGTAGCCATTTTGGGTCGACAGGTTCGTAAGCTGAGATCCAAGGACATAGCTTCAGTGAAAGTGCAGTGGAGAGGTCGTCCCATGGAGGAAGCAATTTGGGAGACCGAGCAGGAGATGCGAAGCAGATATCCACACTTGTTTGATACTCAAGGTATGTTTCTTAACCCGCTCGCGGACGAGCATTTGTTTAAGTTGGGGAGAATGTAACGACCCGGCCCGTCGTTACGGGAATTTCCACCCCGTTACCTTGCATTTACATATATTATGCTTTTAAATCAGTATTAGAGTATATCGGGTGAGTTAGGAGTGAATTGGATTGAAAATGAAACAAATAGCATGTTTAAAGAAAGCTTGAATATAAGAAGTCAACCAAGAGTTGACTATTGAGTTAGAGTGCTCGGAACCGGATTCTGATGATTCGACTAGTTCCGGGGGATCATTTATGACTTAGGAGAGCAATCGGAATTGAATTCGGAGGTCCGGTGTAGTTTTAGGCTTGAATTGGCTAAGGATGAATTTTGGCGAAATACGAACGGTAGGTGAGATTTTGATCCGGGAGTCAGAATGGAATTCCGACAGTTGCAGTAGTTCCGTTAGGTGATTTTGGATGTGCATGCAAAATTTCAGGTCATTCGGGCGTCGTTTGATCGGGTTTTTGATCGAATGTGTAATTCGGAAAGTTTTGAAGAAACTTAGGCTTGAATTCGTGTGTAAATGGTTATTTTGATGTTTAGGATGGTGTTTTTGTGATTGGAACAAGTCCGTATCATGTTTTGGAGTACGTTGGTGGTTTTCGTTGGGGTCCCGGGGGCCTCGGGATGATTTCGGACCATCAACCGGGCATATGGGACTTGGCAAAATCTGCAGAAAACTGCAGGTTTCTGCCCAGTCATTTAGACCTTCGCGTTCGCGTGACATGGGTCGCGTTCGCGAAGGCCAGGTGGGCTAAAGCATCGCGTTCGCAACAAGGGCGTCGCGTTCGCGTAGGTCAGAGGGAGTTAAGCTTCGCGTTCGCGTGAGGGGGTGCCGCGAACGCGTGGTGGAGTTCACGTTCGCGTAGGGTAAGCCAAAGTTGAGCATCGCGAACGCGTGGTAGGCATCGCGTTCGCGAAGAGTAAAAGGGAACTGGGCATCGCGAACGCGTGGGAGCTCACGCGAACGCGTAGAGCAAACGGGTCTGGCAGTGAATTTATATCACAGAACAGAGGGCTTATGGGTTTACACCCCCAAAATACAATTTTGAGCCCTAGAGAGAAGAAAACTCGAGGAAATCACTGGGAAATCATCGGGTATTCATTTTATGGTAGAATTAACATCAATCTTCATGAATTTGGGTAGAAATCTTGAAGAATTGTGGCCTAGGTATTAAAAACGGGATTTTGAGTTTTGGAAGGCCATTTGAACTCCGATTTTGATAAATTTTATATGCACGGACTCGTGGCAAGACGAGGGTCGCATTGGTACTAATTTTGAAACTTTCCGAGCAGTGGGCCCGGGGTCGGGTTTTACCAACTTAGTGTATTTATGCGAATTTCATGTAAATTGAAATGGGTTATGATTCTTTGATTCGTATTTGATATAATTATTGTGGTTTGACTAGATTCTACGCACGAGGGAGCTAAATTCAAAGGAAAAGGCATCGCGGACGAGTCTACGACCGGCTAGAGGTGAGTAGTTTGTGTATATGGTAGCTTGAGGGTTCGAAACCCCGGCTTAGCACATTGTGACGCTAGTAGGGCGTGGCTCGCACACCGTGGCAGGTGCGGGATTGATTGTGACTGGGGATTGAGACTTGGTCCATCCCGGAAATGAATAATATGTTATTAGTGTTGGAAATACACCGTATTTGAATTATTTGTGGGCTGTAAGCCTTGTTTGGGGCCTTGTGCCGACCTGTAGCGTCCTTAGAGCACAATATTTATGTGATAGCTATATTTGCTTAAATCACTGATCTCAGTCCTGGAAATTGTAATCACATTATTGATATGCTAAGTCACCGGCTTTTGCAAATTTAATAAAGCTAAAGTATTTTTCATAAATTATGAACTGAAAACTGGAATTAAGATAAATGAACTGTTTTGTGACTTATTTGCTTATTGTGGACTGAGCATGGGATCGGGCTGCACGCCGCAGTGGTTGATATGAGGATCGGGCTGCACGCCGCGGTAGTATTGCGCTTGGGCTGTAGGAGCCCCTCCGGAGTCTGTACACACCCCCAGTGAGCGCCGTCGACGTTAAATTGGATCGGGCTACACGCCGTAGCGGTTATGTGCTTTGCATTGCATCTTTATTTGTTGAATTACTCTGTGGTAGCTGTATTGTACTGTTGATGCTAGTTCGTAGGAGGAATTGAACTGTAGTGTAGCTTCATATTGTGGTATTTTGTGGATTTCGTACTTTCAGCTACTTTTATATATTTATTACTCACCGAGTACTTAGTACTCACCCCTACTCCCTACACCTTTTGTGTGCAGACTCAGGTACTCAAGAGCAGTAGACAGGCATTTCCAGCGTTTGCAGTGTCATACCGAGTTGCTGAGGTAGCTGCCTACGTTCGCAGAACCTAGCTTCTCCTCTCCTTTCCAGTTGTTATTTGTATTTGTATTCAGACTTGAGTATTTCTATATAGTACTCTCTATTCATGTTGGGTTTTGTTAGAGGCTCTAGACTTGTGACTCCGGATCTTCGGGAGTGTCAGTAGTTTGTTCATTTCTATTATTATTGGAGTTCTTAAACTCATATATTCTTCTTGGAATGTCCATTTGGGACTGATAGTCGTTGTGATAAGTAATAGTTGGTCTGGCTGGCCTAGCTTAATTGTTGGGCGCCATCACAACCGGATTTGGGTCGTGACAATTATTTACTTTAAATATATCCATGCCCCGTTCGTGGAAAATGAGTTAATGTATGTTTAATATTTTCTCCTTTTACTTGTGCTAAATTAGTTGTTGGAGATACAAGTGTTCAAGATTAGTATTTACCAACTAAGTGTTATTAGCATTTTCTATGTTGTGAAATAGGAAATATCATATTATATAATTTTAAATCTTTGTACTTCATATTGCATGTCACGCTTAAATAAGTTACAATCTTAATGGTGATTCCCATTATATTGAGTGACAACAATGTTGGAAATGGACGAAAGTGAATTTACCTTGCTTATATCTCCATGGTGCTATGGGTATTGTTGTCAAAGGCACGGAAGTGAATTTACCTTGCTTATAACTCCATGGTGCTATGGAAAAGTACTATTACAAAAGCAGTAAATATGGCAGAATCTCCCAACTTTTGTTATGGTTGATGATGGTCCTTTGCCTGTCGTGGGTTTTCTGCGTTGCCACTTTTTATACTGTCTTTCTTTCTTAGTGATACCCCGTGGTTTATCATTCAGAAAAGGCGTGTAGAGAAGGTAAAAGCATCCTTTAAGATGTTGAGAAAATTTGGAGCAGAAGCTGATCTACAGATATTGGCAGGCATGATGGAAAATGAAGGCAAGAGGAAAAAGAAAAAAAATATCACACTTGCCCCTTTTACTACTTAACATAGTGGCTCAAATTTTCCAGCAAATGTTGGACTTAGAATCAATACTATTCTTTGGATAATAACATATGCAGTCAGCTAGATACACTTATAATGCCTCATTCGCTGCTTCGCTCATTACCAGAATTGTTCGAGCTGGAACTGTTGGATTCACTTATCCGAGTTATAACTTTTTCGCCCGACGGAGATCTCTAGTCTTAGAATGTTTAGGAATAATTTTAGCACATGTATTTCTTTATTTTTCTTATTTAGGTTTTCTTTATATTGATCAATTTATATTAACTGAAATATAGCATATGTAACTTGATATCACTTTTCTCAGATTTTTTCAGGTTTTCTTGTTGTGTCTCTTTCTTTAGGTAGGAGACCATATCTTTCAAGTGAGCCAAAAGAGTGCCTATGTTGGCATAGCATTTCCATCCACCTCATAGGATGATATTCAATTTTCTTGGAGCTTTCTTAGTGGACTGAAGAATCATACATCAAAGAGATTAGAGCGTTAGGCGCATGTTGGGTGACGAGCATATCTTTGCTCATTTCCCTAACCAGGAATCTATCTGTTTTGCTGCTTCTTTGTGCTCTCAATACTTGGATATTCATGATATTTACTGCTCTGAAACATGCAATGTGCTACTCAATTTATAAATTTATGCCCGAGAGAGAAAAAAGGATGGCGAAGGAGTTGAGAAAGATCTCTTCGAACAACATTGGTTTTGGAAGTGTTTTCTTCCAAAAGATGGCAATGTTCAAGCCATGTAGCTGTAAGTTATTTTTTTACTATAAAACAATAATATACATTTATTGTTCTTATGTATTCATGAGATTTTGGGTATATGTTCTTTTCTAGGATGGCAGCAACACTCTACCTAAGTGGCACATCAGAAGCTTAATTCTGCATATTAATCAACTGATCGCTTTAGGGGGTTTCAAGTAACATATTACTACGGGGAATCAAATTGTTTTTGATTAGCTTGCTAATGTATGTATAGTTGAAATATAGGAGATATTCTTCATTGAAACTCTCTCTCTTTGCAAGTGTAAGCCAAAGCCTTACTGAAGAATGATAGAAATGACTATCAAACGACTTTGATTTTCTTTCCTATTTAATTAAAATATACTAAACTTAATTTTATAATTCCAATATGCACATATTATTATTACTATAATAACTTGTACAAAATTAATGCCTTACTCTAGTAATGCTTTCACATGAAAAAAGATGCACATAACATGCACATGGCTCATTTTTTAACTTCTTTAAGGACTAAAATCTCATATTTACTTTATTGTTGTGAAGAAAACTCATCAAGTAACATTAATCTCTCTAGTATGCGCATAAATTCCTTTTTTATAATATACGTATTGAGATTTATTTACTTTAAATATATCCATGCCCTGGTCGTGGAGGATGGGTTAATGTAGGTTTAATCTTTTCTCCTTTGGCTTGTGCCAAATTAGTTGCTGGAAATATGACTGTTCAAGGTTAGTATTATCCAACTAAGCACTATTAGCATTTTCTATGTTGTGAAATAGAAAATATCATAATATATAATTTTAAATCTTTTGTGCTTTATAGCATGTCACACTCAAACAAGTTACAATCTTGCTGGTGATTCCCCTTATATTGAGTTACATGAATGTTGAAAAGGCACCAAAGTGACTTTCCTTGCTTATAACTCCATGGTTGTATGGGAAAGTATTAGAACGAAAGCAGTAAATATGACAGAATCTTGCAACTTCCATTATTGTTGGTGATGGTCCTTTGCCAGTCGTGTGTTTTTTGAGTTACCACTTTTGGTATTGTCTTTCTTTCTTAGTGATACTCTGGTGTTTATCATTCAGAAAGAGCGTATGGAGGAGGCAAAAGTATCTTTTAAGATGTTGAGAAAATGTGGGGCAGAAGTAGAGCTGCAGATGTTGGCATACATGATGGAAAATGAAGGTAAAAGGAAAAGGAAGAAATTGTAACACTCTCCCCTTTTACTGCTTAGTATAGTGGCTCAAATTTTTTAGCATGTTTCTGGCTTAGATTTAATACTATTCTTTGGAGCATTACATTTGCAGTTAGCTAAATACACCTGTAAGGCCTCTTTCGTCGCTCCGCTCATTGCCGGAAATGTTTGAGCTGGAGTTGATGGATTTACTTATCCGAGTTTCAACTTCTTTGGCCGACGGAGAACTCTAGTCTTGGCATGTTTAGACATGAATTTAGCAAATGTGGTTCCTTATTTCTTTCTTTTTAGGCTCTCTTTAGATAGGTCAAGTTTTATTATCTGAAATATTGCCCATGTAACTTGATATCACTTTTCTCAGATTTTTTAGGTTTCCTTTCTGGGTCTCTTCCTTTTTGTAGAAGACCATATTCAACTGAGCCAAAAGCATGCCCATGTTGGCATGAAATTTGTCATCCCCCTCATAGGCTGCTATTCAATATTCTTGGGGCCTTATGGGTGGACTAAAGAACCGTATGTCGAAGAGATTTGAGCATTAGGCGCATGCTGGGTGACAAGTATATCTTTGCTCGTGTCCTTAATCATGAATCCATTCGTTTTGTTGCTCCTTTGTGTTCTCAAGTCTTGGATATTCATACTACTGGCTACACTGACATTGGGAATTTGTTTCTTAATTAATAAATTTTTGCCCGAGAGTGATAAAAAGATGGCGAAGAATTTGAGTAAGATATCTTTAAATAACATTGGTTTTGGAAGATGGTTCTTTCAAAAGATGGCAATGTCAAAGCAAGAAGTTGTAAGTTATTTTTTATTATAAAACTATAATTTACATTTATTGTTCTTATGCATTCCTAAGATTTTGGGTATATGTTATTTTTAGGATGGCGACAACACTTTACCTATGTGGCAGATCATGAGCTTAATTATGCACATTAATCAACTGGCTTTAGAGAGATTCCAAGTAACACATTTCAACCGGGAATCAAATTTTTAGTTGATTACCTTGTTAATGTAGGCGTAGTTGAAAGACATGAGATATTCTTCACGGAGACTCTCTTTCTTTGCAAGTGCAAGCCAAAGGCTTACTGAAGATTCATAGAAATGGCTAGCAAATAACATTGAGTTTCTTTCCTATTTAATTGGAATATACTAAACAAAATTTCATACTTCCATTATGCAAATATTATTATTACTAAAATAATTTATACAAAATTGGTGCCTCACTCTAGTAGTGCTTTCATATGGAAAAAGATGCACATGACTCATTTGTTAACTTCTTTAAGGAGTAAACCTCATATTTACTTTATTATTGTAAAAACAATTCAGCAAATAACATTAATCTCTCGAGTATGCACACATATTATTTTATTATAATATTTTAAATAAGATTTATTTACTTTAAATATATTTATGCCTTGGTCGTGGAGGATGACTTAATGTAGGTTTAATATTTTCTCCTTCGGCTTGTGCTAAATTATTTGCTGTAAATATGAGTGTTCAATGTTAGTATTATCCAACTAACCATTATTAGCATTTTCTATGATGTGAAATAGGAAATATCATAATATATAGTTTTAAATCTTTTGCGCTTCATATTGCATGACATACTTAAACAAGTTACAATGTTGTTGGTTATTACACTTATATTGAGTGACATCAATGTTGGAAAGGCACCAAAGCGAATTTACCTTGCTTATAACTCCATGGTGCTATGGGGAAGTACTAGTACAAAAGTAGTAAATATGAAAGAATCTCACAACTTCTGTTATGGTTGGAGATAGTCCTTTGCCAGTCACGGGTTTTTTGCTTTGCCACTTCTTGTACTGTTTATCTTTCTTAGTGAGACCTCAAGGTTTTCTCATTAAGAAAGGGCGTATGAAGGAGGAAAAACCATCCCTTACGATGTTGAGGAAATATGGAACAGAAGAAAAGTTAAAGATGTTGGCAGGCATGATGGAAAATGAAGGCAAGAGCAATAGAAAGAAATTGTCACACTCGCTCCTTTTACTGCTTAACATAATGGCTCAAATTTTTCGTAAGTGTTGGGCTTAGACACAATATTATTCTTTAGACCATTACATCTGCAGTCAGCTAGAGACACCTATAAGGTCTCGTTCGTTGCTCCGTTCATTGCTGGAGTTGTTCGAGCTGAAGTTACTGGACTCACTTATCCGAATTAAAACTTCTTCGTCCGATGGAGGACTCTAGTCTCGTCATGTTTAGGGATGATTTTGGCGTAGGTACTTCTTCATCACTTTCTGAATTATGTTTTCTTTAGATATATCAATTTTTATTAACTGAAATATAGCATATGTAACTTGATATCACTTTTCTTGAATTTTTCTAGGTTTCCTTACTAGGTCTCTTCCTTTTGGTAGGAGACCATATGTTTCAATTGGATCAAAAAGTGTGCTGATGTTGGCATAGCATTTTCTACCCCCTCATAGGCTTCTATCCATTATTCTTGGGGCGTTCTGGTTCTTTAATCATACTAAAGAGATTAAAGCGTTAGATGCATGCTGGGTAACAATCATATCTTTTCTTACGTCCCTAATCATGAATCCATCCGTTTTGCTGCTCGTTTGTGCACTCAAGGCTTGGATATCCATGCTATTTATTGCTCTAACACTAGAAATATTGTCACGACCCAAATCCGGTCGTGATGGCGTCCAACAATCAAGCTAGGCCAGCCAGACCAACAATTTAATTATCACACAATACCAGTCCCCAAATGGACAACCCAAGAAGAATATATGAGTTTAAGAACTCCAATAATAATAGTAAAGAACAAAATACTGACACTCCCAAAGATCCGGAGTCACAAGTCTAGAGCCTCTAACAAAACCAAACAGGAAATAGAGAGTACGATATAGAAGTACTCAAGTCTGAATACAAAATATAAAATAACAACTGGAATGAGAGGAGAAGCTAGGTTCTACGAACGTAGGCAGCTACCTCAGCAACCCGATATGACACTGCAACCGCTGGAATTTCCCGTCTACTGCTCCTGAGTACCTGAGTCTGCACACAAAAGGTGCAGGGAGTAGGGGTGAGTACTAAGTACTCAGTGAGTAACAAATATATATAAGTAGCTGACAGTAAGAAATCCACAAAATACCACAAGATGAAGCTACACTACAGTCCGAATCTCCTACGAACTAGCAGCAGCAATACAATATAACTACCACAGAGTAATTCAACAAATATAGATGCAATGCAATGCACATAACCGCTACGGCGTGTAGCCCGATCCGATTTAACGTCGACGGCGCTCACTGGGGGTGTGTACAGACTCCGGAGGGGCTCCTACAGCCCAAGCGCAATACTGCTGCGGCGTGCAGCCCGATCCACATATCAACCACTGCGGCGTGCAGCCCGATCCCATGCTTAGTCCACAATAAGCAATTAAGTCACAAAACAATTCATTTTCCTTAATTCCAGTTCTCAATTCATAATTTAGAAAAATACTTTAACTTTATTAAATTTGTAAAAGCCGGTGACTTAGCATTTCAAAAGCGTGATTTCAATTTCCAGGACTGAGATCAGTGATTTAAGCAATTATAGCTATCACATAAATATTGTCCTCTAAGGACGCTACAGATCGGCACAAGACCCCAAACAAGGCTTACAGCCCACAAATATATCACATACAGTGTATTTCCAACATTAACAACATATCATTTACTTTCGGGATGGACCAAGTCTCAATCCCTAATCACAATCAATCCCGCACCTGCCACGGTGTGCGAGCCACGCCCTATTAGCGTCGCAATGTGATAAGCCGGGGTTTCGAACCCTCAGGCTACCATATACACAAACTACTCACCTCTAGCCGGTCGTAGACTCGTCCGCGATGCCTTTTCCTTTGAATTTAGCTCCCTCGTGTGTAGAATCTAGTCAAACCACAATAATTATATCAAATACGGGTCAAAGAATCATAACCCAGTTCAATTTACATGAAATTCGCATAAATACACTAAGTTGGTAATACCCGACCCCGGGCCCCACTGCTCGGAAAATTCCGAAATTAGCACCAACGCGATCCTTATCTCGCCACGAGTCCGTGCATATAAAATTTATCGAAATCGGAGTTCAAATGGCCTTCCAAATCCAAAAATCCCGTTTTCAATATTTTGGTCACATTTCTTCAAGATTTCAACCCAATTTCATGAAGATTGATGTTAATACTACCATAAAATGATGTTTTTGAGTCAAGAATCTTACCTCCGACGAATACCCGATGACTTCTCGGTGATTTCCTCGAGTTTTCTTCTCTCTAGGGCTCAAAATTATGTTTTGGGGGTGTAAACCCGTAACCTCTCTGCTTCTGGATTTTTATTCACTGCCAGAGACTTTTGTTCTTCGCGTTCGCGAAGAACAGCTCCTCCTTACTCTTCGCGATCGCGACGCTTACCACGCATTCGCGATGCTCAATTCCAGTTACCCTTCGCGAACGCGACGCCTCCCACGCGTTCGCGATGTTCAAGCTCCCAGCCGCCCAGATCTCTTCTACGCGTTCGCGATACACCTCCCGCGAACGCGAAGCACAACAACCACGACCCTACGCAAACGCGACACCCCGACCGCGAACGCGATGCATTGATCTTCCTGGCCTTCGCGAACGCGGCCCATGCCACGCGAACGCGAAGGTCAAAATGACTGGGCAGAAACCTGCAGTTTTCTGTAGATTTTGCCAAGTCCCACAAGCCCGGTTGATGGTCCGAAATCATCCCGAGGCCCTCGGGACCCCAACGAAAACCAACAACGCACTCCAAAACATGATACGGATTTGTTCCAATCATAAAAACACCATACTAAACATCAAAATCTCCATTTACTCACGAATTCAAGCCTAAGTTTCTTCAAAACTTTCAAAACTAACATTCAATCCAAAACCCGATCAAACGATGTCCGAATGACCTGAAAATTTGCAGACATATCCAAAATTACATAACAAAGCTACAGAAATTGTCGAAATTCCATTCCGACCCCCATATCAAAATCTCACCTACCATCCGGTTTTCGCCAAAATTCAACCTTCGCCAATTCTAGCCTAAAACTACACCGGACCTCCGAATTCAATTCCGATTGTTCTCCTAAGTCATAAATGATCCCCCGGAACTAGTCGAATCATCAGAATCCGGTTCCGAGCACTCTAACTCAATAGTCAACTCTTGGTTGACTTTTCATATTCAAGCTTTTCTTCAAACATGCTATTTGTTTCATTTTCAATCCAAATCACTCCTAACTCACCCGATATACTCTAATACTGTTTTAAAAGCATAATATATGTAAATGCAAGGTAACGGGGTGGAAATTCCCATAACGACGGGCCGGGTCGTTACATTCTCCCCAACTTAAACAAACGCTCGTCCGCGAGCGGGTTAAGAAACATACCTGGAGTATCAAACAAGTGTGGATATCTACTTCGCATCTCCTGCTCGGTCTCCCAAGTTGCTTCCTCCACAGGACGACCTCTCCACTGCACTTTCACTGAAGCTATATCCTTAGATCTCAGCTTACGAACCTGTCGACCCAAAATGGCTGCTGGTTCCACATCATAAGTCAAATCCTCATCTAGCTGTATCGTGCTGAAGTCTAACACATGAGACGGGTCTTCGACATACTTCCGGAGCATAGATACATGGAACACCGGGTGAACTCCCGACAACCTGGGTGGCAAAGCAAGCATATAAGCCACCTCCCCAACTTTCCTAAGCACCTCAAAAGGTCCAATGAACCTTGGGCTCAACTTTCCTTTCTTTCCAAACCTCATAACACCCTTCATAGGCGAAACTTTCAGCAACACCTTCTCACCTACTGAATAAGACACATCTCGGACCTTCCGGTCCGCATAACTCTTCTGACGCGACTGAGCTGTGCGAAGTCTCTCCTGAATCACCTTCACCTTATCTAAGGCATCTTGGACTAACTCTGTCCCTAACAACCTAGCCTCGCCGGGCTCGAACCAACCAACCGGAGACCTACACCGCCTCCCATATAAAGCTTCATACGGTGCCATCTGAATGCTAGACTGATAGATATTATTATAAGCAAACTCCGCCAAAGGCAAATAATCAGCCCATGAACCACCAAAATCAATGACACAAGCACGCAACATGTCCTCTAATATCTGAATAGTACGCTCGGACTGCCCATCCGTCTGTGGATGAAATGTTGTGCTCAACTCTACCTGTGAACCCAACTCTCGCTGAAATGTCCTCCAGAACTGAGATGTGAACTGGGTACCTCTGTCTGATATAATGGAAATGGGAACTCCATGCAATCTCACTATCTCACGAATGAATATCTCTGCCAACCGCTCTGAGGAATAAGTAGTACACACTGGGATGAAGTGAGCTGACTTGGTCAACCTATCCACCACCACCCAAACTGAATCAAACTTCCTCGCCGTCCGAGGGAGTCCACTAACAAAGTCCATAGTAATCCTTTCCCACTTCCACTCAGGAATATCAATACGCTGGAATACACCACCAGGTCTCTGATGCTCATACTTGACCTGCTGAGAGTTCAGACACCGAGCCACATGGCTCACAATATCTTTCTCCACCAGTAATGCTGCTTCAAATCCTGGTACATCTTCGCGGCTCCTGGATGAATAGAATACCGCGAGCTATGGGCCTCTTTCAATATTAACTCACGAAGGCCATCAACATTGGGCACACATATCCGGCCCTGCATCCGCAATACACCATCACTATCAATAGTGACATCTCTAGCATCATCATGCTGAACTCCGTCCTTAAGGACAAGTAAGTGTGGATCATCATACTGGCGCTCTCGAATACGATCATATAAAGAAGAACAAGCTACTACACAAGCCATCACCCGATGGGCTCAGAAATATCCAGTCTCACCATCTGATTAGCTAACGTCTGAACATCAACTGCAAGGGGTCTCTCCCCAACTGGAATATACGCCAAACTGCCCATACTAATAGCCTTCCGGCTCGATGCATCAGCCACTACATTGGCTTTCCCGGGATGGTACAAGATAGTAATATCATAGTCTTTAAGCAACTCAAGCCATCTTCGCTGCCTCAAATTTAGATCTTTTTGCTTAAACAAATGCTGAAGGCTGCGGTGGTCCGTATATACATCACAAGATACACCATATAGGTAATGCCTCCAAATCTTCAAGGCATGAACAATAGCAGCTAACTCCAAATCATGAACAGGGTAGTTCTTCTCGTGGGGCTTTAGCCGACGAGAAGCATATGCAATAACTCTACCCTCTTGCATCAACACACAACCGAGTCCAACTCTAGAAGCATCACAATACACCGTATATGACCTTGTGGCTGATGGCAACACAAGTACTGGAGCGGTGGTCAAAGCCTCCTTGAGCTTCTGAAAGCTCTCCTCACATTCATCGGACCACACAAATGGAGCATTCTTCTGTGTCAACTTAGTCAACGGTGAAGCAATAGATGAGAAACCCTGAACAAACCGGCGATAATAGCCTGCCAAGCCGAGAAAACTCCGAATCTCTGTAGGTGAGGAAGGTCTGGGCCAATTCTGCACTGCCTCAACCTTCTGAGGATCAACCCGAATACCATCACTGGACACTACATGTCCCAGAAAACCGACAGTATCAAGCCAGAACTCACACTTAGTGAATTTTGCATAGAGCTTCTCTTCTCTCAACCTCTGCAATACCACCCTCAAATGTTGTGCATGCTCCTCCTGGCTGCGTGAATACACCAGAATATCATCAATAAACACAATCACAAAAGAATCCAGGTACGGCCGAAATACACTATTCATCAAGTGCATGAATGCAGCTGGGGCATTAGTCAACCCGAAAGACATCACCAGGAACTCATAGTGCCCATATCGCGTCCTGAACGCTGTCTTCATAATATCTGAGTCCCTGATCTTCAACTGATGATAGCCCGATCGAAGATCAATCTTAGAAAATACACTAGCTCCCTGTAGCTGATCAAATAGGTCCTCAATACGAGGCAATGGGTATTTATTCTTCACTGTTACCTTGTTCAGCTGCCTGTAATCAATGCACATTCTCATTGTGCCATCTTTCTTCTTTACGAACAACACCGGTGCACCCCAAGGTGACACACTTGGACGAATGAAACCCTTATCTAAGAGTTCCTGAAGCCGTTCTTTCAATTCTTTTAACTCTGCTGGTGCCATGCGATAGGGAGGAATAGAAATGGGCTGAGTGCCCGGCACCAATTCAATACCAAAGTCGATATCTCGGTCAGTCGGCATACCTGGTAGGTCTGCTGGAAATACATCCGGAAACTCCCTTACAATGGGGACCGAATCAAGACCGGGTGTCTCGGCCTCAACATTTCTAATGAAGGCCAAATAAGATAAACAACCCTTGCCAATCATTCGTTGAGCCTTTATATAAGAAATTACCCTGTCGGACACATAATCAGTCAAGCCACGCCACTCGATCCTCGGATTACCTGGAATAGCTAGTGTGACTGTTTTGGCATGACAGTCCAGAATCGCATGATAAGGAGATAGCCAATCCATGCCTAGGATAACATCGAAATCTACCATGCCCGGTAGTAATAGATCAACTCGGGTCTCCAGACCCCCAATAGTAATAATACAGGATCGATATACCTGATCCACAACAACAGTATCCCCCACTAGGGTAGACACATGTACGGGCAAAGCAATGATACCACAGGTCATACCCAAATGATGTGCAAAATAAGTAGAGACATAAGAATAGGTGGATCCGGGATCAAATAAGACAGAAGCATCCATGTGGCAGACTGAGATAATACCTGAAATGACCGCATCTGAAGCACTAGCATCCTTCCTATCCGGAAGAGCATAGAAACGAGCCTGGCCTCCACCAGTACGATCCTCACCCCTAGGGCGACCTCTGGATACCTGGCCACCAGTCCTAGCCGACTGTGTTGGCGCTGAATAAACAGGAGTAGAAGACGAAGGCTGATCCCTCTGCCGAGACCGCTTACGAAGCCACTGAGGACACTCTCTCCTGATATGGCCCAAATCACCGCACTCAAAACAACGGCCTGAAGATGGAAGAAGGGGCTGCTGAGGACCCCTCGCTACCGATGAACCCTGTGTTGAGGAAACAGGAGCAGAGCTCTGAGCTGGAAGAGCACTCAGTGCAGGCTGACTCTGCTGACGGCTCTGCTGACCCTGATAACCCTGCTGGCCTTGACGACCACGATCTGATGAAACCCCACTGGACTCTGTACGTCCAGACTAATGAGACCTGAAAGAGCGACCTCTGCTATACTGAAATTGGCCCCTAGACGGAGCACCACTGTAACTGCCAGTACCACGAGGACTCTTAGCCTCTCTCTCCTCCCGTTCTCTGCGGCGATCTGTCTCAATGTGACGGGCAGCATCAACCACCTCCTCAAAGGTAACTGTCGAAACTCTCTCCCTGGTCATCAATATGCGGATGGGATAAATAAGACCATCAATAAATCTCCGAATCCTCTCCCTGTCTGTAGGAACCATCCACATGGCATGACGGGCCAGCTGTGTGAATCTCATCTCGTACTGATTAACCGTCATCTCTCCCTGCTTCAACCACTCGAACTGACGTCGCAGCTCCTCTCTCTGAGACTGAGGCACGTACTTCTCCAAAAATACCGTGGAGAACTGCTGCCAAGTGAGGGGCACTGCCCCAGCGGGCCTACGCCTCTCAAAATCCTCCCACCACTGAAATGATGCACCTGTGAACTGAAAAGTGGTGAATGAAACACCGCTGGACTCTAGAATAACCGCGGTGCGAAGCATGCGCTGACATCTATCAAGAAAACCCTGGGCGTCCTCGCCCTCAGCACCACTGAATGTCGGAGGCTGTAGCCTCTCAAATCTCTCCAAACGATGCTGCTCATCGTCGGGCATAACTGGAACCATATATGCGGGAGTTGGTGCAACGGGCGCAACTGGCTGAACTGGCTCGGGTGTGTGAGCCACGGGGGTCCGATTCCCTCCCCCCCTGTGAAGAAGATACTGCGGCGATGAGCTGCAACTACCGAGCCAAGCACGTGCACACCGATAAGATCCGAGCCAAGGTCTCCCGAAGACCCGGTATCACGATGGGCACCGCCGGTGTCACCCCGTGCATAGAATCTAGACAAACCATAATAATTATATCAAATACGAGTCAAAGAAACATAACCCAATTCAATTTATACGAAATACGCGATAATACACCAAGTTGGTAAAGCCCGGACCCCAGGCCCGCTTCTCGAAAAATTCCGAAATTCATACCAACGGATTCCTCGTCTCGCCACGAGTTAGTGCATATAAAATTTATCAAAATCGGAGTTCTAAAGGCCTTTCAAAACCCAAAAAATCGTTTTCATGATTTAGACCCTAATTCTTCACAAATTCTACCAATTTCAGGAATTTTGGTGTTAGTTCTAGCATAAAATCATGTTTTTGAGTCAAGAAACTTACCTCTAGTGATTACCCATTTATTTTTGTCACGACCCAAATCCGGTCGTGATGGCGCCCAACGATCAAGCTAGGCCAGCCAGACCAACAATTTAATTATCACACAATACCAGTCCCTAAATGGACAACCCAAGAAGAATATATGAGTTTAAGAACTCCAATAATAATAATACTGAACAAAAGTACTCACACTCCCAAATATCCGGAGTCACAAGTCTAGAGCCTCTAACAAAACCAAACAGGAAATAGAGAGTACGATATAGAAGTACTCAAGTCCGAATACAAAATACAAAATAACCACTGGAAATGAGAGGAGAAGCTAGGTTCTACGAACGTAGGCAGCTACCTCAGCAACTCGATGTGACACTGCAAACGCTGGAGATGCATGTCTACTGCTCCTGAGTGCCTGAGTCTGCACACAAAAGGTGCAGGGAGTAGGGGTGAGTACTAAGTACTCGGTGAGTAACAAATATATATAAGTAGCTTACTGTAAGAAATCCACAAAATACCACAATATGAAGCTACACTACAGTCCGAATCTCCTACGAACTAGCAGCAACAATACAATATAACTACCACAGAGTAATTCAACAAATATAGATGCAATGCAATGCACATAACCGCTACGGCGTGTAGCCCGATCCGATTTAACGTCGACGACGCTCACTGGGGGTGTGTACAGACTCCGAAGGGGCTCCTACAGCCCAAGCGCAATACTGCTGCGGCGTGCAGCCCGATCCACATATCAACCACTACGGCGTGCAGCCCGATCCCATGCTCAGTCCACAATAAGCAATTAAGTCACAAAACAATTCATTTCCTTAATTCCAGTTCTCAATTCATAATTTAGAAAAATACTTTAATTTTATTAAATTTGTAAAAGCCGGTGACTTAGCATTTCAAAAAGGTGATTTCAATTTCCAGGACTGAGATCGGTGATTTAAGCAATTATAGCTATCACATAAATATTGTCCTCTAAGGACGCTACAGATCGGCACAAGGCCCCAAACAAGGCTTACAACCCACAAATATATCACATACAGTGTATTTCCAACATTAACAACATATCATTTACTTCCGGGATGGACCAAGTCTCAATCCCTAATCACAATCAATCCCGCACCTGCCACGGTGTGCGAGCCACGCCCTATTAGCGTCACAATGTGCTAAGCCGGGGTTTCGAACCATCAAGCTACCATATACACAAACTACTCACCTCTAGCCGGTCGTAGACTCGTCCGCGATGCCTTTTCCTTTGAATTTAGCTCCCTCGTGTGTAGAATCTAGTCAAACCACAATAATTATATCAAATACGGGTCAAAGAATCATAACCCACTTCAATTTACATGAAATTCGCATAAATACACTAAGTTGGTAAAACCCGACCCCGGGCCCCACTGCTCGGAAAATTCCGAAATTAGCACCAACGCGATCCTTATCTCGCCACGAGTCCGTGCATATAAAATTTATCGAAATCGGAGTTCAAATGGCCTTCCAAATCCAAAAATCCCGTTTTCAATATTTGGGTCACATTTCTTTAAGATTTCAACCCAATTTCATGAAGATTGATGTTAATACTACCATAAAATGATGTTTTTGAGTCAAGAATCTTACCTCCGACGAGTACTCGATGACTTCTCAGTGATTTCCTCGAGTTTTCTTCTCTCTAGGGCTCAAAATTATGTTTTGGGGGTGTAAACCCGTAAGCTCTCTGTTCTGCAATTTAATTCACTGCCAGAGACTTTTGTTCTTCGCGTTCGCGTGAGCTCCCACGCGTTCGCGAAGAACAGCTCCTCCTTACTCTTCGCGATCGCGACGCTTACCACGCGTTCGCGATGCTCAATTCCAGTTACCCTTCGCGAACGCGACGCCTCCCACACGTTCGCGATGTTCAAGCTCCCAGCCGCCCAAATTTCTTCTACGCGTTCGCGATACACCTCCTGCGAACGCGAAGCACAACAACCACGACCCTACGCGAACGCGACACCCCGACTGCGAACGCGATGCATTGATCTTCCTGGCCTTCGCGAACGCGAAGGTCAAAATGACTGGGCAGAAACCTGCAGTTTTCTGCAGATTTTGCCAAGTCCCACAAGCCCGGTTGATGGTCCGAAATCATCCCGAGGCCCCCGGGACCCCAACGAAAACCAACAACGCACTCCAAAACATGATACGGACTTGTTCCAATCATAAAAACACCATACTAAACATCAAAATCTCCATTTACTCACGAATTCAAGCCTAAGTTTCTTCAAAACTTTCAAAACTAACATTCAATCCAAAACCCGATCAAACGATGTCCGAATGACCTGAAAATTTGCAGAGACATATCCAAAATTACAAAGCGAAGCTACAGAAATTGTCGGAATTCCATTCCGACCCCCGGATCAAAATATCACCTACCATTCGGATTTCGCCAAAATTTAACCTTCGCCAATTCAAGACTAAAACTACACCGGACCTCCGAATTCAATTCCGATTGTTCTCCTAAGTCATAAATGATCCTCCGAAACTAATCGAATCATCAGAATCCGGTTCCGAGCACTCTAACTCAATAGTCAACTCTTGGTTGACTTTTCATATTCAAGCTTTTCTTCAAACATGCTATTTGTTTCATTTTCAATCCAAATCACTCCTAACTCACCCGATATACTCTAATACTGTTTTAAAAGTATAATATATGTAAATGCAAGGTAACGGGTAGGAAATTCCCATAACGACGGGCCGGGTCATTACAAATATGCTTCTCAATTAATAAATTTTTGCCTAATAATAAAAAAACTATAGCGAAGGAGTTGAGCAAGATCTGTTCAAATAACATTCATTTTGGAAGAGGTTTCTTCCAAAAGATTGCAATGTTGAAGCCGTGTAGCGGTAAGTTTTTTTCCTTCTGTAAACTATAATTTACATTTATTGTTCTTATTTATTCATAAGATTTTGGGAGTATGTTCTAGGATGGGAACAACACTCTACGTATGTGTCAGATCAGAATCTTAATTCTGCATATTAACTAACTGATGACTTTAGGGAGGTTTCAAGCAACACATTGCTATGGGGAATCAAATTTTTAGTGGATTACCTTGATAATGTAAGCGTAGTTTAAAGACATGAGACATTCTTCATTGAGACTATCTCTTTGCAAGTGCAAGCCAAAGTCTTACTGAAAAATGATAAAAACGGATTTCAAGTGACTTTGATTTTCTTTACTATTTAATTGGGTTCTAATAAACTAAATTTTATACTGGTATTATGCATATATGATTATTACTAAAATAATTTAATCAAAATTAATACCTCACCATAGTAGTGCTTTCACATGAAAAAAGATGCACATAACATGCACATGACTCATTTATTAACTTCTTTAAGGATTAAAATATCATATTTAATCTATTATTATGAAAAAACATATCAAATAACATTAATCTCTCTCGTATGCACATAAATTATTTTATTATAATATAAGTAATAAGACTTATTTACTTTAAATATATCCATGCCCTGATTGTGGAGGATGAGTTAATGTAGGTATAATCTCCTTTGTCTTGTTCCAAATTAGTTGTTGGAAATATGAGTGTTCAAGGATAGTATTATCCAACTAACTATTATTAGCATTTTCTATGTTGTAAAACTGAAAATATCATAATATGTAGTTTTAGATCTTTTGTAATTCATATTGCATATCACACCTAAACAAGTTATAATCTTGCTAGTGATTCCCATTATATTGAGTGACATCAATGTTGTAATGACACCAAAGAGGGTTTCCCTGTCTTATAACTCCACCGTACTATGGGAATGTACTAGCACGAAAGCAGTGAATATCACAGAATTTGACAACTTCCGTTATGGTTGCAGATGGTCCTTTGCCTGTCATGAGTGTTTGGCTTTGCTACTTCTTGTACTGTATTTTTTTCTTAGCTGAGACCCCGAGGGTTTTCATTAAGAAAGGGCATAAAGGACGTATGGAGGAAGATAAAGTGTCCCCTAATATGATGTGGAAATGTGGAGCAGAAGCAGAGCTGCAAATGTTGGTAGTCTTGATAGAAAATGAAGGCGAGAGGAAAAGAAAGAAATTGTCACACTCGGACCATTTACTAGTTCACATAGTGGTTATAATTTTCCAGAAAGTGTTGGGCATATACTCAATACTATTCTTTGAAACCTTACATCTACATTCAGTTAGATACACCTATAAGGCCTCCTTCGTTGCTTCGCTAATTGTTAAAGTAGTTCGAGCTGGAGTTGTTGGACTCACTTATCCGAGTTACAACTTCTTCGGCTGACGGAGGACTCTAATCTTGGCATATTTATGCATGCTTTTAGCACATGTACTTTTTCATTTCTTTCTTGTTCAAGTTTTCTTTAGATAGATCAATTTTTATTAACTAAAATATAACATATATAACTTGATGTCACTTTTCTAGGATTTTTTCAGGTTTCCTTGATGGTTCTCTTCCTTTTGGTAGGTGTTGGCATGACATTTTCCATCCCTCATGTAGGCTGCTAATATATGTTCTTGGGGCATTCTTAGTGGATTGAATAATCATTCGCCGAAGAGATTAGAGCGTTAGGCGCATGCTGGGTGACAAGCATATCTTTGCTCATGTCCACAATCATGAATCCATCCATATTGCTGCTCCTATGTGCTCTCAAGTCTTGAATATTCATGCTTTTTGCTGCTCTGACACTGGGAATGTGCTTCTGAATTAATAAATTTTTTGCCCGAGAGAGTAAAAAAGATGGTGAAAGAGTTGAGGAAGATCTCTTCAAACAGGATTGATTTCGGAAGAGCTTTCTTCCAAAAAATGGCAATGTTGAAACCATGTAGTTGTAAGTTATTTTTACTGTAAAACTATAATTTACATTTATTGTTCTTATGTATTCCTGTGATTTTGGGTATATGTTCCTTTCTAGGATGGCAACAACACGCTACCTATGTGGAAAATCAGGAGCTTAATTCTTCATCTTAACCAATTTATGGATTTAGAGAGGTTTCAAGTAACACATTGCTATGGAGAATCAAATTTTTTGTTGATTAACTTTTTAATGTAGGCGTAGTTGAAAGACACGAGATACTCTTCACCGAGGCTCTCTCTTTGCAAGTGTAAGCCATAGCCTTACCGAAGAGTGATAGAAATGACTATAAGTTACTTTGATTTTCTTTCCTATTTAAGTGAAATCTAATAAACTAAATTTTATACTGAAATTATGCACATATTTTTATTGCTAAGATAATTTACGCAAAAATAATATCTCACTCCAGTAGTGCTTTTACATGGAAAAAGATGCACATAACTCATTTGTTAACTTTTTTAAGTACTAAATTGCAGATTTATTTTATGGTTGGGAAAAACTCATCATGTAACATCAATATCTATAGTATGCACATAAATTCTTTTATTATAATATTTGTAATAAGATTTATTTACTTTAAATATATCCATGCCCTGGTCGTGGTAGATGAGTTAATGTAGGTTTAATCTTTTCTCCTTTGTCTTGGGCCAAATTAGTTGCTGGAAATATGAATGTTCAAAGTTAGTATTGTCCAACTAACCATTATTAGCATTTTCTATGTTATGAAATAGGAAATATAAGAATATATAGTTTTAAATCTTTTGTGCTTTATATTACATATAACACTTAAACACGTCACAATCTTGCTGGTGCCTCCTATTATATTGAGTGACATCAATGTTGGAAAGGGACCAAAATGGATTTCCCTTACTTATAGCTCCATGGTGCTATGGGGATGTACTAGCACGAAAGCAGTTGGCAGAATCTCACAACTTCCGTTATGGTTGGAGATAGCCTTTTTCCAGTCGTGGATTTTTTGCTTAGCCACTTCTTGTACTGTCTTTTTTTCTCAGTGAGACACCGAGACTTTCATTAAGGAAGAGCGTATGGAGGAGGAAATATCATCCCTTAATATATTGAGGAAATGTGGAGCAGAAGCATAACTACAGATGTTGGCAGGCATGATGGAAAATAAAGGCAGGAGGAAAAAGGAAGAAATGCTCACACTCGCCTCTTTTACTGCTTAACATAGTGACTCAAATTTTCCAACAAGTTTGGGCATAGAGTAAATACTATTATTTGGACCATTACGTCTACAGTCAGCTAGATCGACTAACCTTTAATTTGCCAAAAAGATTTCTATTTTAATGGAATTCCACAATCGGAGAAGCTTCAGTCTCGATCGATTATACATTTGGTTAATTGGGTAGGTATCGATAGTAGTAGAACTTTTTCTTTGTTCTACACCACGAAACAAGAAAAGATCTAAGGCGTTCTTTGATCTTCCTCTAGGCCCGAGAGCGAGGTCAAATGGTCCTCTTTTCAATCTCTTACTTACTCTCTTGTGCGACTAACTCTCAAGCCATAGCGAATAAGTAAAGAAGGAATAACAGAACAAAGTCGCTAAAGGCAAGCAAACATCTGGAACAAAACTACTTTTTAAAGAGAACCTTATTCAATCAATAGGAGATACGCATTTATTCTGTATTGGACCATCCATAGCAGTAATATCCATCTTTCTGTGTTGTTCAATAATTTCTTTTAGTGATTATCATGTTCTAGCCGATCTTAGTATTGGTTTTTTTTTTCTAGATTGCCTTTTCAAGTATTTCTCCCCTTAATCTTCTTAAGTTGGTATATGGATCAAATATAAATATTCCTTTTAGTTGGTCTATGGGCAGCTGCTCCTCCTTTGTCGCTCCGCTCAATGTTGGTGTCATTCAAGCTAGAGTTGCTGGATTAACTTATCCGAGTTATAACTTCTTCGGCTGACATAAGACTCTAGTCTTGGCATGTTTAGACATGATTTTAGCACATGTACTTCTTATTTTTTTTTCTTATTTAGGTTTTCTTTATATAGATCAATTTTTATTAACTAAAGTATAGCATATGTAACTTGATATCACTTTTCTCGGATGTTTCCAGGTTTCCTTATTGGGTCTCTTCCTTTTGATAGGAGACAATATCTTTCAACTAAGACAAACAAGTGCCTATGTTGGCATGGAATTTGTCATTCCCCTTATAGGGTGATATTCAGTGTTCTTGGGGCTTTATGAGTAAACTGAAGAGTCGTATGCCAAAGATATTAGAGCGTTAGGCGCATGCTAGGCAATAAGCATATCTTTGCTCATGTCCCTAATAATTAATCCATCCATTTTGCTGCTCCTTTGTGCTGTCAAAATTTTAATATTCATGCTATTTACTGCTTCGACACTGGGAATGTGATTCTCATTAATAAATTTTTGCCCGAGAGTGATAAAAAGATGGCAAAGGAGTTCAGGAAGATCTCTTCAAACAATATCTGTTTTGGAAGAGGTTTCTTCCAAAAGATGGCAATGTCGAAGCCATGTAGCTGTAAGTTATTTTTTACTATAATACTATAATTCACATTTATTGTTCTTTGCATTCGTGAGATTTTGGGTATATGTTCTTTTCTAGGATGACAACAATAATCTTCCTGACATTTTGGGTATACTGTCTATCTTTCTTAGTGAGGCCCAGAGATTTTCTCATTAAGAAAGAGCGTATGGATGAGGAAAAACGTCCCTTAAGATGTTGAGAAAATGTGGAGCAGAAGTAGAGCAACATATTTTGGCAGGCATGATGAAATTGAAGGCAAGAGGAAAAGAAATAAATTGTCACACTCGCTCCTTTTACTACTTAACATAGTGGCTCAAATTTTCCGGCAAGTTTTGGGCTTAGACTCAATGTTATTCTTTGGACAATTACATTTGCAGTCAGCTAGAGACACCTATAAGGCCTACTTCGTCGCTCTGTTCATTGTCGGAGTTGCTCGAGCTGGAGTTGCCGGACTCACTTATCTGAGTTACAACTTCTTCGGCCGACGGAGGACTCTAGTCTTGTCATGTTTAGGCATGCTTTTAGCATATGTACTTCTTCATTTCTTTCTTATTTAATTTTTTATTTAAGATGGATCAATTTTTATTAACTGATATATAGCATATGTAACTTGATATGACTTTTCTTGGATTTTTCCAGGTTTCCTTGTTGGGTCTTTTCTTTTTGGTAGGAGACCATATATTTCAACTGAACCAAAAGTGTATTAATGTTGGCATGGCATTCGCCATCCATCTCATAGGCTTCTATCCATTGTTCTTGGAGCATTCTGATTGGACTGAAGAATCATACGCTAAAAAGATTAAAGTGTTAGGTGTATGTTAGGTGACAAACATATCTTTTCTTACGTTTCTAATCATGAATCCATCCGTTTTGCTGCTCGTTTGCGCTCTCAAAGCTTGGATATGCATGCTATTTGCTGCTCTGACACTGGAATGTGCTTCTCAATTAATAAATTTTTTCCCGAGAGAGAAAAAAAGATGACGAAGGAGTTGAGGAAGATCTCTTCAAACAACATTTGTTTTGGAAGAGGTTTCTTCCAAAAGATTGCAATGTTGCAGCCGTGTAGCTGTAAGTTATTTTTTACTGTAAAACTATAATTTAAATTTATTGTTCTTATTTATTCATGAGATTTTGAGGGTATGTTCTAGGATGGGAACAACACTCTACCTTTCTGGAAGATCAGGAGCTTAATTCTGCATATTAACCAACTGATGGCTTTAGGGAGGTTTCAAGTAACACATTACTATGGAGAATCAAATTTTTAGTTGATTACCTTGATAATGTAAACGTAGTTTAAAGACATGACCTATTCTTCATTGAGGGTCTTTCTCTTTGCAAGTGCAAGCCAAAGCCTTACTGAAGAAACGACTATCAAGTGACTTTGATTTTCTTTCATATTTAATTGGAACCAACTAAACTTATTATACTGGCATTGTGAACATATTATTATTACTAAAATAATTTAAGCAAAAATAATGCCTCATTGTAGTAGTGCTTTGACATAGAAAAAAAAGCACATAAAATGCACATGACTCATTTGTTAACTTCTTTGAGGACTAAAATCCCATATTTAATTTATTATTGTGAAAAAAACTTATCAAGTTACATTAATATCTCTACTATGCACATAAATTCTTTTATTATAATATTCGCAATAAGATTTATTTACTTTAAATATATCCATGTCCTAATCGTGGAGGATGAGTTAATGTAGATTTAATCACCTTTATCTTGTTCCAAATTAGTTGCTAGAAATATGAGTGTTCAAGGTTAGTATTATCCAACTAACCATTATTAGCATTTTCTATGTTGTGAAATTGGAAATATCATAATATGTAGTTTTAAGTCTTTTGTGCTTCATATTGCGTGTCACACCTAAATAAGTTACAATCTTGCACGTGATTCCCATTATATTGAATTACTTCCGTTATGGTTGGAGATAGTCCTTTGCCAATCGTGAGTTTTTGGCTTTTCCACTTCTTGTACTGTATTTTTGTCTTAGTTGAGACCCCGAGGTTTCTCATTAAGAAATGGCGTATGGAGGAGGATAAAGTGTCCCTTCATATGTTGAGGAAATATGGAGCAGAAGCAGAGCTGCAAGTATTGACAGGCATGATGGAAAATAAAGGCAAGAGGAAAAGGAAGAAATTGTCACGCTCACACCTTTTACTATTTAACATAGTGGTTCAAATTTTCCAGTAAGTGTTGGTCTTATACTCAATACTATTCTTTGGACCATTACATCTGCAGTCAGCTAGATATACTAGAGTTATTCGAGCTAGAGTTGGTGGACTTTCTTATCCGAGTTACAAATTTTTTGGGGGACGGAGGATTCTATTCTCGGCTTATTTAGGTATGATTTTAGCACAGGTACTTCTTCATTTCTTTTTTATTTAGGTTTTCTTTAGATAGATCAATTTTTATTAACTGAAATATAGCATATGTAACTTAGTATCACTTTTCTCGGATATTTCAAGGTTTCCTTGATGGGTCTCTTCCTTTTTGTAGGTGTTGGCATGGCATTTGACATCCCTAACATAGGTTGCTATTATATGTTCTTGAGGCCTTCTTAGTGGACTGAAGAATCGTACGCCGAAGACATTCGAGTATTAGGCATATGCTGGGTGACAAACATATCTTTGCTCATGTCCCTAATCATGAATCCATCCATTTTGCTGCTTCTTTGTGCTCTCAAGGCTTGGATATTTATGCTATTTGTTGCTCTGACACAGGAAATGTACTTCTCAATTGATAAATTTTTGCCCGAGAGAGAAAAAGACGGTGAAGGAGTTGAGGAAGATCTCTTCAAACAACATTGGTTTTGGAAGAGTTTTCTTCAAAAAAATCGCAGTGTTGAAGTCGTGTAGCTGCAAGTTATTTTTTGCATTTGGAATTATTGAAGTCGTGTAGCTGCAAGTTATTTTTTGCTATAAAACTATACTTTACTTTTATTTTTCTTATGTATCCCTGTGATTTTGGGTATATATTCTTTTCTAGGATGACAGCAACACTCTACCTATGTGGTAGATCAGGAGCTTAATTTTTCATATTAACCAACTTATGGCTTTATGGAGGTTTCAAGTAACACATTGCTACGAGGAATCAAATTTTTAGTTGATTACCTTTCTAATATAGGCGTAGTTGAAAGACAAGAGATACTCTCCACTGAGGCTCTCTCTTTACAAGTGCACACGATAGACTTACTAAAGAATGATACAAATGACTATCACGTGACTTTGATTTTCTTTCCTATTCAAACAAAATCTAATAAACTAAATTTTATCCTGGAATTATGCACATATCGTTATTGCTAAAATAATTTATGCAAAAATAATATTTTATCCTAGTAGTGCTTTCACATGGAAAAAGATGCACATAACATGCACATGACTCATTTGTTAATTTTTTTAAGTACTAAAATATCATATTTACTTTATTGTTGTGAAAAAAACTCATCAAGTAACATTAATCTCTCTAGTGTGCACATACATTCTTTTATTATAATATTCGTCATAAGATTTATTTACTTTAAGTATATCAATGCCTTAATCGTGGAGGATAAGTTAATGTAGGTTTAATCTTTTCTCCTTTGGGTTGTGCCAAATTAATTGCTGGAAATATGAGTGTTCGAGGATAGTATTATCCAACTAACCATTATTAGCATTTTCTATGTTATGAAATAGGAAATATCATAATATATAGTTTTAAATCTTTTGTGCTTCATATTGCATGTCACACTTAAACAAGTTACAATCTTGCTGGTGATTCCTATCAAATTGAGTGATATCAATGTTGGAAAGGCACCAAAATGGATTTCCCTTGCTTCTAACTCCATGGTGCTTTGAGGAAGTACTACCACGAAAGCAGTAAATATGGCAGAATATCACAACTTTCGTTATGGTTGAAGATGATATTTTTTCAGTCGTGGATTTTTTGCTTAACCACTTCTTGTACTATTTTTCTTTCTCAGTGATACCCCGAGAATTTCAGTAAGAAAGGGCGTATGGAGGAGGTAAAAAAATCCTTAAAGATGTTGAGGAAATGTGGAGCAGAAGCAGAGCTACAGATGTTGGTAGGCATGATGGAAAATGAAGGTAAGAGGAAAAAGAAGAAATGCTCACACTCGCCCTTTTTACTGCTTAACATAATGGCTCAAATTGTCCAGCAAGTGTTGGCTTAGACTAAATATTATTATTTGTACCATTGCATCTACAATCAGCTAGATCGACTAACCTTTAATTGACCAAAAAGATTTCTATTTTAATGGAATTCCACAATTGGAGAAGCTTCGGTCTCTATCGATTATACTTTTGGTTAATTGGGCAGGTGTCGATAGCAGTAGTACCTTTCCTTTGGACTACACCATGAAACAAACAAAGATCTAAGGCTTTCTTCGATTTGCCTCTGGGCCCGAGAGCGGGGTCTAATGATCCTCTTTTCAATCTCTTACTTACTCTCTTGTGCTATTAACTCTCAAGCCATAGCAAACCAGTAAAAAAGGAGTGACGGAACGAAGTCGCTAAAGGCGGGCAAAGATCTAGGACAAAACTACTATTGAAAGAGAACATTATCAGGAGATACTCGTTTATTCAGTATCAAACCATCCATAGCAGTAATATCCATCTTTCTAAGTTATTCAGTACTTTCTTTTGGTGATCACCTTGTTATATCCGATCTTAGTATTGGTGGTTTTTTTTTTCTGGATATCCATTTCAAGTATTGCTCCCGTTGGACTTCTTATGTCAGGATATGGATAAAATAATAAATATTTCTTTTTAGTTGGTCTACGGGCAACTCCTTTTCCTTCGTCGCTCCGCTCATTGCCGGAGTTGTTCGAGCTGGAGTTACTGGACCACTTATTTGAGTTACAACTTCTTCGGCCGACAGAGGACTCTAGTCTTGGCATGTTTAGGCATGATTTTAGCACATGTAATTTTTCATTTATTTCTTATTTAGGTTTTGTTTATATTGATCAATTTTTATTAACTGAAGTATAGCATATGTAACTTGATATCACTTTTCTCGGATGTTTCTATGTTTCCTTACTGGGTCTCTTCCTTTTGGTAGGAGACCATATCTTTCAACCGAGCCAAATGAGTGGCTATGTCGGCATGAAATCTGTCATTCCCCTCATAGGATAATATTCAATGTTCTTGGGGCCTTTTTAGCGGACTAAAGAATCATACGTCGAAGAGATTAGAGCGTTAGACGCATTCTAGGTGACGGGCGTATCTTTGCTCATGTCCTTAATCATGAATTCATTCATTTATTTCTTATTTGTGCTCTTAATGCTTGGATATTCATGCTATTTTCTTCCCTGACACTGGGAATGTGCTTCTCAAATAATAAAATTTTTCATGAGAGAGAAAAAAAGATGGTGAAGGAGTTGAGGATGATCTGTCTAACAACATTGGTTTTGAAAGAGGTTTCTTCCAAAAGATGGCAATGTTGAAGCCATGTAGTTGTAAGTTATTTTCTTATTGTAAAACTGTAATTTATATTTATTGTTCTTATGTATTCCTGTGATTTTGGGTATATGTTCTTTTCTAGGATGACAGCAACACTCTATCTATGTGGCAGATCAGGAGTTTAATTCTGCATATTAACCAACTAATGGCTTTAGTGAGGTCTCAAGTAATAAATTAAATTGCTATGGGGAATCAATTTTTATTATTATCTTGCTAATGTAGGCGTAGTTTAAAGATACGAGATATTATTCATTGAGGCTCTCTCTCTTTGCAAGTGCAAGCCAAAGCCTTACTGGAGAATGATAGAAGTGGCTATATAAATTTCAGAATCAGAGCAAAGAAAGTTTCCTTTACTTTTGATTATGGTTAGGATCAGGAACATCTACATTAATCTAAGTATGACTTGCAGTTGGACAATTTGCACTAATGTAATCAAAGGATTCCTTCTCAACTCATATCACAATTTTTTTTCAAAGATATAAAAGAATGTAGTCTGCAAGAATTATTCACTGCACTTCAGAGTGTTAAGAGTTTAGACCAAACTGTTACAATTTTTTTTTACTTTTTGTTTCTACACATGATTGAATATTTGAATACAGTATCAACTGTGTAACGATCTGGCCAATTGTTTTATGAGTTATAGCTCCATAGTTCCCATTTCTATTTTCCTATGTGTTCCTTAGCTGTATTTCATCATATCGCGTCGGTTGGTTCGGGGTCGGAAAGATTTTGGTGGGGTAATGAAACAATTAGTCTCCTATTTAAAATTTTAAGTTGGAACAGTCAACTGGATATTGACTTATCTGTAAATGATATTGGATGTGATTTCTGATAATTTGGTTAGCTCCTTTAAGTGATTTTTAACTTGGGAGCACGTCCGGAATATGATTTGGATGTCCGTGGTAGATTTAGGCTTGAATTGGCAAAACTGGAAATTTGGCATTTCTCGGTCGATAGTATAAAATTTGATAGCAGGGTCGGAGTGGAATTTTTGATGTTGGAATAGGTCCGTAGTGTCATTTTTGATGTGTGTGCAAAATTTTAGGTCATTCGAAGGTGATTTGTTAGGTTTCTACATCGTTTGCAGAATTCGGAAGTTTAGGAGTTTTTAGGCTGTAATCTGAGGGTGATTTGGTATTTTGATGTTATTTTGAGTGTTCCAGAGATTCGACTAAGTTTGAAAGTTTATATGTGACTTATTGATATGTTTGGTAGAGGTCCCGAGGGCCTCGGGTTGATTTCGGGTGGTTGATGGATCAAGGAAGGAATTGGAGGGAGGTTGGAGATTTCATTTAGCTATCATAACCGTACCTACGGAGTGGGGACCGCAGGTACGGGCTCGCAGAAGTGGAAGAGCAGCCACAAAAGCGGCAATAACGAGAAGGGCGTGGGCTACAAATGTGAATATTACTAGACCGCACCTGCGAGACCGCAGATGCGATAATTTGACCATTCTGAGATTTAATTGAGAATCGCACCTACAATGGATTATCCGTAGGTTTGGCATGGCAGATGCGACTATTGGAACGCAAATACGAAAATGTCTGGGCAGAAGGTATAAATTGAACCCTTCGCGAAATTTAGGTTATTTTCCACCATTCATGTTCTGACTTGGAGCTTTTTGGAGGGTTTTGAAGAGGGAATCAAGGGGGTTAACATTGAGGTAAGTTACTTGAGCTTAATATTCATGATTATGATAAATTTCTATTGTTTAAGCATGAAATTAGTAGAAATTAGGGATGAAATTGAGGGGTTAGGGCTTGAAAATTGGGGAGTTTGATTTGAGGATTTGAGGGACCATTTATTGTTGGATTTTGATGAATTTGGTATGTATAGACTCGTGAGTGAGAGGAGCTTTAGTTTTGTAATTTTTTTCGGATTCCGAGATGTGGGCCCGGGGGATGGGTTTGGGTGAATTTCGGTATTTTAGCCTAAATTGTTAGTTTTTTGTGTGGAATTGGTTCCTTGGCTTATATTGATTGCATTGTATTAATTTTGGTTAGATTTGGGACATTTAGAGTCCGATTCCAGAGGCAAGGGCGTCGGGGAGTAAGGATTTGATAGGTTTAAGGTAAGTAATGATTGTAAATCTATTCTTGAGAGTATGAAACCTCGGATTTAACATTATTTTACTACTTTGACGTGACGCACACGCTAGGTGACGATGTGTGGGCATACACCGTTGGGGATTATGACTTTTTTCGGCCAGTGGCACTATTAAGTTGTGTATTTGATTGAAACTATATGATACTTATGTGATTTAGAAGGAATTTTTATAAATTGTACTGAATACCATATTTGGGCCTTGTACCAAAGCTTTTTTGACCCTTAGTGGCCTTTTTCTGATTATCTTTTCACTATTTTGATTTAAGATCCATATCCAGTCATGTTGTGTTTACTGATTTTATAAATCAGTCTTTATTATCCCATTTTGATACATAAAATTTTATTTTTGGTTGAGCACCATGTTTTACTGATAGTCCGAGTGGCTTGAGATGTTATGATTGAGTGAGGCCGAGGGCCTATTTTTGTAAGGATGCACGCCGGAGCATGTTGTCACTGAATTGTGATTATGAGAGGCTAAGGGCATGGTTGAATCATGCCATAAGGTGAATTATTATAGCGATTGGGCTGTAGGAGCCCCTCCAGAGTCTGCACGCCCCAAGTGAGCGCGGGTACTCTAAGTGAGTGATATGATATTTTGCGAGAGGGTATTTATGAGCGATAGTGAGGTTTGCTCGAGGGGCTGTTTATGATTCATGTTTCTCGAGGGGCTGTTCAGGAGTAATGTTTATCCCGAGGGGCTAATTATGTTTTCATCATTTTTGCTCACTGTTTCATCATTTTGTTGGAAAACTGTTGAAAGATATTTTAAATGGTTTTATTGAAATTGGATTTTCAAAAGAGATGATTTGACAAACATACTGATATGAAAGCATGTTATACTTACTGAAATTTTATGATGTGGACTCTATGAGTTTCCTATTGCTCATTCTTTATTTACTTTTATTACTTACTAAGTTGGCGTACTCACATTACTCCCTACACTATGTGTGCAGATCCAGGGGTTGTTGAACGTGCTAGCGAGTATTGATTTTCATCCATCGCAGATCTATTGGAATTGGCAAGGTAGATGCATGGCAATCACAACCTTGCTCTTCTCCCTCATATCTAATTAGGAGTAAAATCTCATATTTACTTCACGGTTGTAAAAAAAACTCATCAAGTAACGTACACAAATTCTCTTAATATAATTGTCATGACCCAAAACTTAAGTAGTTCTGATGACAGCTAACCTAACCTGCTAGGTAAGCCAACTAACGACTATCTAATTTGATGAGATTTATTAAGAGAAAAAATGATAATACAACTGCTTTTATACAAGAATTTCTCAAGGACTGGTAGTACAAATCATGAGTGTCTAAGATTTAGAATTTACAAACAAAGTACATCTTTCATAAAGTACATCATCCTTTTGAAATGTACATAAACAGATCTTTCATAAGTCTAGAGCTACCATGAACAAGAGGCAGCTATAACCAAAACGCAGGTACATCTTCAAATCCAGCTCCCGTAGAACACAACAACACCAACATCCAACATCTGCACGCAATGTGAAAAAGTATAGCATGAGTACAACCAACTCTATGTACTCAATAAGTAACAAACCTAACACTGGGTCGAAATTAGTGACGAGCTGAGGCAAGGGTTAGAGTCCAACTCTACTAACCATTCATAACAATAAAGAAAAAATGGTACAGGAAATAGCTCAGCTTGTTCAAAGTTATGGAAAAATAGGATGCTTTTCATGTATACAGTAGATTCCAAATCTTTCACCGAAAATTCCAAAAATATATAAATAAGTTTGAAAATCGTGAATTTTTCCCAAAAACCTTTCAACAATAAATAAGATGTTCCAGTTTGAAATAACATGAGGAAAGTAAATCTCTATGTATATATCTCAAGTGTGCATGTCAAATGCAATGTATCTCAATGATGGACTTATGTACTCACACTCTTAGTGTACGCCATCTCACCGTCTCACACTTTTCACTCATCATGCTCAATCACTCGATACACTCAGTCAATCAATATTGTATATGGTCAATCCGACCCATATATATATATATATATATATATATATATATATATATATATATATATATATATATATATATATACACACACACATACACACATACACACACATGCACACACATACCAACTGGCGTCTAGTCACTCAATACTGTATAAGGCCAATCCAGCACGAGAAGATCCTTCTCCAAATATAAATTACATGAAGATCCACCCCTCAATATAAATCAACTGTGCTCACTGGAGGTGTGTGCCGACTCCAAAAGGGCCCCTTAAGCCCAAGTTTTATAATAATCCAAATCCAAGCATAAACCAATATAACATGCTGTGGCGTGCAGCCCGATCCCATAATATCACTCACACTCTGACCACCCTCAGCCTCACTCGGTCATCAATCTTTCCAGTAAAATTGGTTATATTTTAAAACCCAATTTTCAAGATTATGGCTTTACTCCATTGATTAAGGTAGACCTCATTGAATTCAACTTTGAGCTTAATGTTAAGGAAGGAGCAGCATGAAGTACAAAAGTCTTAAAGCAAGACTACTGAAATATCAAAATATCCCTGATCGGCAAACATGCATGTTAATCTCCTATGTGACAAGTGAGGGTTGCTCAGTTAGTAAGCACCTCCACCTACGACCGTCAGGTCCTGGGTTCGAGTCACCATGGAGGGAAAGTGTGAAAACACTGTAGATCCTCCTAATTTGAGAGGGGTTAAAAAAAAAATCTCCTATGTGCTTATTCTCCCTTATTAGATAGTATGAGTTTCGATTTTCATACATGTACTATTATATAATTAAATTATAATTGAAATTCATTTAGATTATAGCAGAGTATCAATTTCTTTCTTTCTCCATTAGAGTTTAAGAAGTTTTATTCTCTTTCATTCTCAAATTATCTAAAATTTTAGACTTTGATTGCTATTATCAAAACTAATGATACAAACAAACTATATTCTAATTAATTTTCTTATTATTACAGTATTATATATGTTTTAAAACTTTATTTAAAAATCATAAATAAGATTTTGTCTAGTCTATTGGTAAGATTATAATATAGATAAAAAAAGAGAAAGTATCAAAATATTAAAAAGAAGTAAAAAGAGACAGGTTGATAATTTTGAGTGTAAAATATGTATTTAAAGTGTTCAAATGAGAAACAAAGGGAAGAGAAAAGTTATATATTTCAAAGTTGTGGGAGGTATTCAAATGGATTTACAAGTTGCAATTTTTAATGTAAGGAAAGAAGATACAAAGCCATTGAGTAGTGAGACTTTTTTTTCTGGAGTAGTCATAGAAAGAGAATTAAGGGGTCTGCAGGTATGAGTGTTCTAGTGTAACGATCCGGCCCGTCGTTACGGGAATTTCCACCCCGTTACCTTGCATTTACATATATTATGCTTTTAAATCAGTATTAGAATATATTGGGTGAGTTAGGAGTGATTTGGATTTAAAATGAAACAAATAGCATGTTTGAAGGAAGCTTGAATATGGAAAGTCAACCAAGAGTTGACTATTGATTTAGAGTGCTCGGAATCGGATTCTGATGATTCGACTAGTTCCGGGGGATCATTTATGACTTAGGAGAACAATCGGAATTGAATTCGGAAGTCCGGTGTAGTTTTAGGCTTGAATTGGCGAAGGTTGAATTTTGGCGAAAACCGGATGGTAGGTGATATTTTGATCCGGGGGTCGGAATGGAATTCTGACAATTTCTATAGCTTCGTTATGTGATTTTAGATATGTCTGCAAATTTTCAGGTCATTGGGACATCGTTTGATCGGGTTTTGGATTGAATGTTAGTTTTGAAAGTTTTGAAGAAACTTAGGCTTGAATTCGTGAGTAAATGGAGATTTTGATGTTTAGTGTGGTGTTTTTATGATTGGAACAAGTTTGTATCATGTTTTGAAGTATGTTGGTGGTTTTCGTTGGGGTCCCGGGGTCTCGGGATGAATCCGGGGGTCCAAACGGACCATTTTTGGAAAAAAATGAGAAGGCTGGTTGTTGTCATAAATGCAGCAGGTTTTGCTCTCCGCGATCGCGGGGAAGGGGACGCGATCGCGTAGGGTTGGGGGCTAGGCCATCGCGATCGCAGGATCACCAGTCGCGATCGCGTAGAGTTAACCGCGTGGCCATCGCGATCGCATGAGCATCTACGCGATCGCGTAGAAGAGAAATGGGGTCCAGGGAAAAATGTGCTACGCGATCGCAGGAAGAGGGACGCGATCGCGTGAAGCCGGATGTTTGTACATCGCGATCGCGTGAGGAGAGTCACGATCGCGTGAGGCCGAAATTTTTGAACATCGCGATCGCGTGAGTAGAGTCGCGATCGCGTAGAGCAAATGGGTCTGGCAGAGAATTTAATCACAGAACAGAGGGTTACGGGTTCATTAACCCAAAACTCAATTTTGAGCCCTAGAGAGAAGAAAACTCGAGGAAATCACGGAGAAGTCATCGGGTATTCGTCGGAGGTAAGATTCTTGACTCAAAAACATCATTTTATGGTAGTATTAACATCAATTTTCATGAAATTGGATAGAAATCTTGAAGAAATGTGGCCTAAGTATTGAAAACGGGATTTTTGGATTTGGAAGGCCATTTGAACTCCGATTTCGATAAATTTTATATGCACGGACTCGTGGCGATATGAGGGTCGCATTGGTACTAATTTTGAAATTTTCCGAGCAGTGGGGCCCGGGGTCGGGTTTTACCAACTTGGTGTATTTATGTGAATTTCATGTAAATTGAAATGGGTTATAATTCTTTGACCCGTATTTGATATAATTATTGTTATTTGACTAGATTCTACACACGAGGCAGCGAAATTCAAAGGAAAAGGCATCGCGGACGAGTCTACGACCGGCTAGAGGTGAGTAGTTTGTGTATATGGTAGCTTGAGGGTTCGAAACCCCGGCTTAGCACATTGTGACGCTAGTAGGGCGTGGCTCGCACACCGTGGCAGGTGCGGGATTCATTGTGACTAGGGATTGAGACTTGGTCCATCCCGGATGTGAATAATATGTTGTTAGTGTTGGAAATACACTATATTTGATATATTTGTGGGTTGTAAGCCTTGTTTGGGGCCTTGTGCCGATCTGTAGCGTCCTTAGAGGACAATATTTATGTGATAGCTGTAATTGCTTAAATCACTGATCTCAGTCCTGGAAATTTAAAATTACCTTTTTGAAATGCTAAGTCACGGCTTTTACAAATTTAATAAAGTTAAAGTATTTTTCATAAATTATGATTTGAGAACTGGAATTAAGGAAAATGAATTGTTTTGTGACTTAATTGCTTATTGTGGACTGAGTATGGGATCGGGCTGCACGCCGCAGTGGTTGATATGAGGATCGGGCTGCACGCCGCAGCAGTATTGCGCTTGGGCTGTAGGAGCCCCTCCGGAGTCTGTACACACCCCCGGTGAGCGCCGTCGACGTTAAATTGGATCGGGCTACACGCCGTAGCGGTTATGTGCATTGCATTGCATCTATATTTGTTGAATTACTCTGTGGTAGCTAAATTGTACTGTTGATGCTAGTTCGTAGGAGATTCGAACTGTAGTTTAGCTTCATTATGTAGTAATCTGTGGATTTCTTATTTTCAGCTACTTATATATATTTATTACTCACTGAGTACTTAGTACTCACCCCTACTCCCTGCACCTTTTGTGTGCAGACTCGGGTACTCAGGAGCGGTAGACAGGCATTTCCCGCGGTTGCAGTGTCATATCGAGTTGCTGAGGTAGCTGCCTACGTTCGCAGAACCTAGCTTCTCCTCTCATTTCCAGTTGTTATTTTGTATTTTGTATTCGGACTTGAGTACTTCTATATCGTACTCTCTTTTCATGTTGGGTTTTGTTAGAGGCTCTAGACTTGTGACTCCGGATCTTTGGGAGTGTCAGTACTTTTGTTCATTATTATTATTATTGGAGTTCTTAAACTCATATATTCTTTCTTGGGTTGTCCATTTGGGACTGATATCGTTGTGATAATTAAATTATTGGTCTGGCTGGCCTAGCTTGATTGTTGGGCGCCATCACGACCGGATTTGGGTCGTGACAAGTTGGTATCGGAGCTCTAGGTTATTAGGACTCGCGAGTCATGAGCCGGTTTAGTAGGCTTTCGCAGATCGGTACGTAGACGTCCGTATCTATCTTCGAAGGGCTACAGAAAACTTTAGGAAAAACCTCATTTTCTTGGATTCATATCGTGCGATCTGTGTTATCATGAAATTAAATTTTTCCATATTCTATTCTCTCGCGGATGGCGAGAACACGAGCTAACGGACGTGGCGGATGACCACCATTGTCACCCGAGAGGCCGTGGTCGTGGTAGAGGTAGGGCGGCGGTGCCGGCACCTGGCGACCCACCGGTGACCGGACTCGGGGTCGGATTCTGCACCGGTGGCCCGGACTCGGGACCGGATTCCGGCGGCAAACGTTCGGCAACTCGGGTTCGAGCACCGGCGGTGCCCGTTGTGATATCGGGTCTTCGGGGAGACCTTGGCTCGGATCTTATCGGTGTGCACGAGGCTTGGCTCGGGTAGTTGCGGCTACTGCGCTGCGATGTCTTCTTCACGGCGCGGGGGAGGAAATCGAACCCATGTGGCTCGCACACCGAGCCGGTGGGCCAATTGCGCCCGTTGCACCGGCTCCCTGCTTATATGGTTCCGGCTATGCCCGACGATGAGCGGCGTCGTTTGGAGAGATTTGAGAGGCTACGGCCTCCGACATTCGGTGGTGCGAGGGCGAGGACGCCCGGGGTTTTCTTGACGGATGTTGGCGCATGCTTCGCACGTGGGTATTCTAGAGTCCGGCGGTGTTTCATTCGCCACTTTTCGGTTCACGGGTGCAGCATTTCAGTGGTGGGAGGATTTCGAGAGGCGTAGGCCCGGTGGGGCAGTGCCCCTCACTTGGCAGGCAGTTCTCCACGGTATTTTTGGAGAAGTACGTGCTTCAGTCTCAGAGAGAGGAGCTGCGACGTCAGTTCGAGTGGTTGAAGCAGGGAGAGATGACGGTTAATCAGTACGAGATGAGATTCACACAGTTGGCCCGTCATGCCATGTGGATGGTTCCTACAGACAGAGAGAGAGGATTCGGAGATTTATTGATGGCCTTATTTATCCCATCCGCATATTGATGACCAGGGAGAGAGTTTTGGCAGTTACCTTTGAGGAGGTGGTTGATGCTGCCCGTCATATTGAGGCAGATCGCCGCAGAGAGCGGGAGGAGAGAGAGGCTAAGAGGCCTCGTGGTACTGGCAGCTACAGTGGTGCTCCGTCTAGGGGCCAACCTCAGCATAGCAGGGGTCGTTCTTTCAGGTCTCATCAGTCTGGACGTACAGAGTCCAGTGGGGTTTCATCAGATCGTGGTCGTCAGGCCATTAGAGTTATCAGGGTCAGCAGGGCCGTCAGCAGAGTCAGCCTGCATTGAGTGCTCTTCCAGCTCAGAGCTCTGCCCCTGCTTCCTCAGCACAGGATTCATCAGTAGCGAGGGGTCCTCAGCAGCTCCTTCTTCTATCTTCGGGCCGTTGTTTTGAGTTCGGTGACTTGGGCTATATCAAGAGAGAGTGTCCTCAATGGCTTCACAGGCGATCTCAGCATAGGGATCAACCCTCGTCTTCTACTCCTGTTTCTTCAGCGCCAGCACAGTCGGCTAGGACTCGTGGCCAGGTATCCAGAGGTTGACCTAGGGGCGAGGATCGTACTGGCGGAGGCCAAGCTCGTTTCTATGCTCTTCCGGATAGGAAGGATACTAGTGCTTCAGATGCGGTCATTTCAGGTATTATCTCAGTCTGCTACAGGGATGCTTCTGTCTTATTTGATCCTGGATCCACCTATTCCTATGTTTTTACTTATTTTGCACATCACTTGGGTATGACCCGTGGTATTCTTGCTTTGCCCGTACATGTGTCTACCCCGGTGGGGGATACTGTTGTTGTGGATCGGGTATATCGATCATGTCTTGTTTCTATTAGGAGGGTCTGGAGACCCGAGTTGATCTATTACTACTGGGCATGGTAGATTTCGATGTTATTCTAGGCATGGATTGGCTATCTCCTTACCATGCGATTATGGACTGTCATGCCAAGACAGTCACACTAGCTATTCCAGGTAATCCGAGGATCGAGTGGCGTGGCTTGGCTGATTATGTGTCCGACAGGGTGATTTCTTATATAAAGGCCCGACGAATGATTGGCAAGGGTTGTTTATCTTATTTAGCCTTCATTAGAAATGTTGAGGCTGAGTCACCCAGTTTTGATTTGGTCCCCATTGTGAGGGAGTTTCCGAATGTATTTCCAGCAGACCTGCCGGGCATGCCGCCTGACAGAGATATTGACTTTGGTATTGACTTGATGCCGGGCACCCAGCCAATTTCTATTCCTCCCTATCGCATGGCACCAGCGGAGTTAAAAGAATTGAAGGAACAGCTTCAGGAACTCTTAGATAAGGGTTTCATTCGCCCGAGTGTGTCACCTTGGGGTGCACCGGTGTTATTCGTGAAGAAGAAAGATGGCACAATGAGAATGTGCATTGATTACAGGCAGCTGAACAAGGTAACGGTGAAGAATAAGTACCCATTGCCTCGTATTGAGGACATATTTGATCAGCTCCAATGAGCTAGTGTATTTTCTAAGATTAATCTTCGATCGGGCTATCATCAGTTGAAGATCAGGGACTCGGATATTATGAAGACAGCGTTCAGAACGCGATATGGGCACTACGAGTTCTTGGTGATGTCTTTCGGGCTGACTAATGCCCCAGCTGCATTCATGCACTTGATGAATAGTGTATTTCGGCCGTACCTTGATTCTTATGTGATTGTGTTTATTGATGATATTCTGGTGTATTCACGCGGCCAGGAGGAGCATGCACAGCACTTGAGGGTGGTATTGCAGAGGTTGAGAGAAGAGAAGCTTTATGCAAAGTTCACTAAGTGTGAGTTCTGGCTTGATACTGTCGGTTTTCTGGGACATGTAGTGTCCGGTGATGGTATTCGGGTTGATCCACAGAAGGTCGAGGCAGTGCAGAATTGGCCCAGACCTTCCTCAGCTACAGAGATTCGGAGTTTTCTTGGCTTGGCAGGCTATTATCGCCGGTTTGTTCAGGATTTATCATCTATTGCTTCACCGTTGACTAAGCTGACACAGAAGAATGCCCCATTTGTGTGGTCTGATGAATGTGAGGAGAGCTTCCAGAAGCTCAAGGAGACTTTGACCACCGCTCCAGTACTTGTGTTACCATCAGCTTCAGGGTCATATACGGTGTATTGTGATGCTTCCAGAGTTGGACTCGGTTGTGTGTTGATGCAGGAGGGTAGAGTTATTGCATATGCTTCTCGTCAGCTAAAGCCCCACGAGAAGAACTACCATGTTCATGATTTGGAGTTAGTTGCTATTGTTCATGCCTTGAAGATTTGGAGGCATTACCTATATGGTGTATCTTGTGATGTATATACAGACCACCGCAGCCTTCAGCATTTGTTTAAGCAAAAAGATCTAAATTTGAGGCAGCGGAGATGGCTTGAGTTGCTTAAAGATTATGATATTACTATCTTGTACCATCCCGGGAAAGCCAATGTAGTGGCTGATGCATTGAGCCGGAAGGCTATTAGTATGGGCAGTTTGGCGTATATTCCAGTTGGGGAGAGACCCCTAGCAGTTGATGTTCAGGCGTTAGCTAATCAGATGGTAAGACTGGATATTTTTGAGCCCAATCGGGTGATGGCTTGTGTAGTAGCTCGTTCTTCTTTATATGATCGTATTCGAGAGCGCCGGTATGATGATCCACACTTACTTGTCCTTAAGGACAGAGTTCAGCATGATGATGCCAGAGATGTCACTATTGATAGTGATGGTGTATTGCGGATGCAGGGCCGGATATGCGTGCCCAATGTTGATGGCCTTCGTGAGTTGATGTTGGAGGAGGCCCACAGCTCGCGGTATTCTATTCATCCAGGAGCCGCGAAGATGTACCAGGATTTGAAGCAGCATTACCGGTGGAGAAAGATGAAGAAAGATATTGTGAGCCATGTGGCTCGGTGTCTAAACTGTCAGCAGGTCAAGTATGAGCATCAGAGACCTGGTGGTGTATTTTAGCGAATTGATATTCCTGAGTGGAAGTGGGAAAGAATAACTATGGACTTTGTTAGTGGACTCCCTCGGACGGCGAGGAAGTTTGATTCAGTTTGGGTGGTGGTGGATAGGTTGACCAAGTCAGCTCACTTCATCCCAGTGTGTACTACCTATACCTCAGAGCGGTTGGCAGAGATATTCATCCGTGAGATAGTGAGATTGCATGGAGTTCCCATTTCTATTATATCAGACAGAGGTACCCAGTTCACTTCTCAGTTCTGGAGGACATTTCGGCGAGAGTTGGGTTCACAGGTAGAGCTGAGCACAGCATTTCATCCACAGACGGATGGGCAGTCTGAGCGTACTATTCAGATATTAGAGGATATGTTGCGTGCTTGTGTCATTGATTTTGGTGGTTCATGGGCTGATTATTTGCCTTTGGCGGAGTTTGCTTACAATAATAGCTATCAGTCCAGCATTCAGATGGCGCCGTATGAAGCTTTATATGGGAGGCGGTGTAGGTCTCCGGTTGGTTGGTTCGAGCCCGGCGAGGCTAGGTTGTTGGGGACAGAGTTAGTCCAAGATGCCTTAGACAAGGTAAAGGTGATTCAGGAGAGACTTCGCACAGCTCAGTCGCGTCAGAAGAGTTATGCGGACCGGAAGGTCCGAGATGTGTCTTATTCGGTAGGTGAGAAGGTGTTGCTGAAGGTTTCGCCTATGAAGGGTGTTATGAGGTTTGGAAAGAAAGGGAAGTTGAGCCCAAGGTTTATTGGACCTTTTGAGGTGCTTAGGAAAGTTGGGGAGGTGGCTTATATGCTTGCTTTGCCACCCGGTTTGTCGGGAGTTCACCCGGTGTTCCATGTATCTATGCTCCGGAAGTATGTCGGAGACCCGTCTCATGTGTTAGATTTCAGCACGATACAGCTAGATGAGGATTTGACTTATGATGTGGAACCGATAGCCATTTTGGGTCGACAGGTTCGTAAGCTGAGATCCAAGGACATAGCTTCAGTGAAAGTGCAGTGGAGAGGTCGTTCCGTGGAGGAAGCAACTTGGGAGATCGAGCAGGAGATGCGAAGCAGATATCCACACTTGTTTGATACTCCAGGTATGTTTCTTAACCGGCTCGCGGACGAGCGTTTGTTTAAGTTGGGGAGAATGTAACGACCCGGCCCGTCGTTACGGGAATTTCCACCCCGTTACCTTGCATTTACATATATTATGCTTTTAAATCAGTATTAGAATATATTGGGTGAGTTAGGAGTGATTTGGATTAAAAATGAAACAAATAGCATGTTTGAAGGAAGCTTGAATATGGAAAGTCAACCAAGAGTTGACTATTCATTTAGAGTGCTCGGAATCGGATTCTGATGATTCGACTAGTTCCGGGGGATCATTTATGACTTAGGAGAACAATCGGAATTGAATTCGGAAGTCCGGTGTAGTTTTAGGCTTGAATTGGCGAAGGTTGAATTTTGGCGAAAATCGGATGGTAGGTGATATTTTGATCCGGGGTTGGAATGGAATTCCGACAATTTCTGTAGCTTCGTTATGTGATTTTGGATATGTCTGCAAATTTTCAGGTCATTCGGACATCGTTTGATCGGGTTTTGGATTGAATGTTAGTTTTGAAAGTTTTGAAGAAACTTAGGCTTGAATCCGTGAGTAAATGGAGATTTTGATGTTTAGTGTAGTGTTTTTATGATTGGAACAAGTTCGTATCATGTTTTGGAGTATGTTGGTGGTTTTCGTTGGGGTCCGGGGGTCTCGGGATGAATCCGGGGGTCCAAACGGACCATTTTTGGAAAAAAATGAGAAGGCTGGTTGCTGTCATAAATGCAGCAGGTTTTTGCTCTCCGCGATCGCGGGGAGGGGACGCGATCGCGTAGGGTTGGGGGCTAGGCCATCGCGATCGCAGGATCACCAGTCGCGATCACGTAGAGTTAACCGCGTGGCCATCGCGATCGCATGAGCATCTACGCGATCGCGTAGAAGAGAAATGGGGTCAAGGGAAAAATGTGCTACGCGATCGCAGGAAGAGGGACGCGATCGCGTGAAGCCGGATGATTGTACATCACGATCGCGTGAGGAGAGTTGCGATCGCATGAGGCCGAAATTTTTGAACATCGCGATCGCGTGAGTAGAGTCGCGAACGCGAAGAACAAAAGTCTCTGGCAGTGAATTAAATTGCAGAACAGAGAGCTTACGGGTTTACACCCCCAAAACATAATTTTGAGCCCTAGAGAGAAGAAAACTCGAGGAAATCATCGAGAAGTCATCGGGTATTCGTCGGAGGTAAGATTCTTGACTCAAAAACATCATTTTATGGTAGTATTAACATCAATTTTCATGAAATTGGATAGAAATCTTGAAGAAATGTGGCCTAAGTATTGAAAACGGGATTTTTGGATTTGGAAGGCCATTTGAACTCCGATTTCGATAAATTTTATATGCACGGACTCGTGGCGAGATGAGGGTCGCATTGGTACTAATTTCGAAATTTTCCGAGCAGTGGGGCCCGGGGTCGGGTTTTACCAACTTGGTGTATTTATGTGAATTTCATGTAAATTGAAATGGGTTATAATTCTTTGACCCGTATTTGATATAATTATTGTTATTTGACTAAATTCTACACACGAGGCAGCGAAATTCAAAGGAAAAGGCATCGCGGACGAGTCTACGACCGGCTAGAGGTGAGTAGTTTGTGTATATGGTAGCCTGAGGGTTCGAAACCCCGGCTTAGCACATTGTGACGCTAGTAGGGCGTGGCTCGCACACCGTGGCAGGTGCGGGATTGATTGTGACTAGGGATTGAGACTTGGTCCATCCCGGATGTGAATAATATGTTGTTAGTGTTGGAAATACATTGTATTTGATATATTTGTGGGCTGTAAGCCTTGTTTGGGGCCTTGTGCCGATCTGTAGCGTCCTTAGAGGACAATATTTATGTGATAGCTATAATTGCTTAAATCACTGATCTCAGTCCTGGAAATTGAAATCATACTTTTGAAATGCTAAGTCACCGGCTTTTACAAATTTAATAAAGTTAAAGTATTTTTCATAAATTATGAATTGAGGACTGGAATTAAGGAAAATGAATTGTTTTGTGACTTAATTGCTTATTGTGGATTGAGTATGGGATCGGGCTGCACGCCGCAGTGGTTGATATGTGGATCGGGCTGCACGCCGCAGCAGTATTGCGCTTGGGCTGTAGGAGCCCCTCCGGAGTCTGTACACACCCCCAGTGAGCGCCGTCGACGTTAAATTCGATCGGGCTACACGTCGTAGCGGTTATGTGCATTGCATTACATCTGTATTTGTTGAACTACTCTGTGGTAGCTGTATTGTATTGTTGATGCTAGTTCGTAGGAGATTCGAGCTGTAGTTTAGCTTCATTATGTGGTAATCTGTGGATTTCTTATTTTCAGCTGCTGTTATATATTTATTACTCACTGAGTACTTAGTACTCACCCCTACTCCCTGCACCTTTTGTGTGCAGACTCAGGTACTCAGGAGCAGTAGACAGGCAATTCCAGCGGTTGCAGTGTCATATCGGGTTGCTGAGGTAGCTGCCTACGTTCGCAGAACCTAGCTTCTCCTCTCATTTCCGGTTGTTATTTTGTATTTTGTATTCAGACTTGAGTACTTCTATATCGTACTCTCTATTCCTGTTGGGTTTGTTAGAGGCTCTAGACTTGTGACTCCGGATCTTTGGGAGTGTCAGTACTTTTGTTCATTATTATTATTATTGGAGTTCTTAAACTCATATATTCTTTCTTGGGTTGTCCATTTGGGACTGATATCGTTGTGATAATTAAATTATTGGTCTGGCTGGCCTAGCTTGATTGTTGGGCGCCATCACGACCGGATTTGGGTCGCGACATCTAGTATGTTGTCAGTAGCTGGTCACATATTAGTTCGTTCTGTGCTGCAGTCGTTAGTAGCCTCAACTCAAAGGCACAGATTAATCTCTTTGGTTGAGGTTGCATTCGCAACTAATGTGACTTATAATCACAATTTGAAAATACAATTTATATCATTTATAAGTCGCAATTATCAATGGAGTTATAAATCGCAACTGACAATGTGCTTATAAAGAGCAATTGACATAAAGAGTATTTTACAAATGTGATTTATAACACATTCAACCAATGCAGTTTTAGAAGTCATTCGACAAATGCGACTTATAAAATGCATTTGAGAAATGCGATTTGTAAAACGTATGACAATGCGACTTGTCCTACAAAACGTAATTGGGAAATGCTACTTTATAATAACAACATTTCCGACCATTTACCTTCCAATTTTGCTTTGAAAATCAAATACCTGCCCACAACTTTGAACTATATAATTTTTCTCCTCACTTTATTGCTAAATTAGACATTTTAAATACCTGGTATCAAGCTTTAAATTATTAACCTGTTTCTTTTTACTTCTTTCTAAACTTATTTCCCTTTTTTATTTATATATAATCATACCTAGTTTTTGGAGCATATAATATAAATATAATAATAAAATTTAAATTATAACAGTTTGTTTGTATTATCAATTTCGTAATAACAATCAAACTCCAAAATTATTTACATAATTGAGAATAAAAGAAAATAACCTTTAAACATTTGTAAAACGTATATTTTATAATAAATATCTTAATGATTCTCTGTTATACTTTAAATGAATTCAAATTATGATTTAATTAGACACTATCGCATTAATGATTATTCTGCTTATACTTTACATGGACTTAATTACAATTTATAACAAGATATAACCAATCAATTAGTGTCCGGTCGACTTATTTATGAAGTTGCAAAGCGATACCAATTCCACATGAATAAGAACATCTCTCTCCGCTATATAAAGGGCGACATTGTTTACATGTTATTTTGATGATAAAGTGCAAAGCATTAATCATTATCAATGTTTACCTCGAAAATACGAGTAATATTTAGATTTAATTTGTGGTTTTAGAGATATGTGATTTCATTCAATACTAATTAATAATCAAGAAATATAAAGTAGAAATGAAAGAGACATGTGAATCGAACAAATGGTCCTCAGTAGCAGTAACCTCGAGCTCGGTGACCTCAAAGTAGACTTGGAATAATAAGAACAATTAAGTAATAAAAGTAAAGTAAGAACAATAGAGCTAAAGGACAATGCTGGTGAAAAGTAGGCGAAAAGGTAGAGAATATATTTTTTGCTCAGTGATAAGATGGTGTTACAAATGATTGGGGCCCCCTTTATATAATAGGGAAATTCCTAAATAAGGTATATTTTTATTTACTGTAAGAAATATTCTTGGTACAACTGTCTAAACTCCTAGTACGAAATCGTACATTCTTATTCCGGGATTTCCCCCATGATCTTGAGGACATGGTAGAAATCTTGCTCATTTCGTTACAAACCCATAACGGTACTATTTTGGGGGCGAGCACACTTGTCTTCGGTATTCCTCAAACTCTTATCTCCGGGCATCACACTCTGTCTTCGAGCTTAAGCCTGATCAGCTGGTCTCGAACTCAACATCACCCTGACTCAGGCTTATAAATTGGAGGTATATAATTTTGATTGTATACAAATAGTCCCCACATTTCTTAGAATCTGATAAGAAGTGATTTGCACCTCAATTTTTCTGAGTTTCTTATAATGATGTCATGCACGTGATGTAGGTTCTTTAGGTGATCAAAAATGTCACATCGACACGCTTAACAAAAACATAAAATACGTGCCAGTACTGGTAGGCCACTAGCGCTGCCGGACAGCCATCACCTTTCTATAATATAAGGCTACTCTTTTGAGCAAAGAACTGTATGCCTTTCATCTTCATTCACTCTGATTCTTTCCCTTCTTTACTTCTTTCTCTAATCATCTATTTCTATGGTTCGAGCCTATGACCACAAGGTCGCATGGTAACAACTTTTCCAGTTATGCCAAGGCTCCAATTTTCAAAGTTTTGATTCGAAACAACGAGAGAAGGGCGCAGAATCCTTCCCGCATCAGAAAATATGAAAACTTCACCCTGTCGCTCATCTCTCTTAACGTCAACCTGGTGTGGTACTTTATTCCTTTTTATTTCCATGGAATGAGGTGGCACTATTTCTACTAACTTTTTCATCCTACATTGGTACAACGTCCCAAGGATGAACATTCTTGGATCGTTACTCGTGCATCTGGAAACCTTTTTGTTTTTTGTTGTAACAGAAGGTCAAGCTACATTGATCTTCCAAACGTCAATACCACATAAGAGGGGGGTGGGTAATTTGTGTGGTACCTAATTTTCGATCTAGAAGAACCTGGTTTTTCTAGGGTTCTAATTACTACTGTTCACAGAATTAAAATACAGAAAATAAAAGAACACAAGGATTTTTACGTGGAAAATACCTGGCTCAAAAGGTGAAAAAATCACGACCTACTACTCAGTAGGATTTTCCCAAACATCCACTAAACTCAATGAGCCAAAAATAGCATTTACAAAACTCATGTAAACTTAAGGATTAACTCTAATTTTAGTGTGGCACACAGTCTCAACTGTTGCGACACTTTCAAGTTAACTCTAACTTGAATACTCAAAGTACCTAATACAATTGCTTCTATGAAAGCTGGAAAGGTACAAGTTTTAAATTACCTACTACAATTGAACAAGAATAAGAATAAACACAATGGGTTCTTCTATTTGTTCAAGTAGCTGCAGGCGTGCACACTCAATCTCACATAAATTACTTGCAAAATAGCCTTGCTCTTTTGCTCTCAATATTGCTTAACTTTAGAGTATGTGCATACCTGTAAAAGAGAACAACTCAATTGTTTATTAGATTAGTAATTAGAGTTGGATTGTAACTCAATTTCTGATCCTCCATTGAGTTTTAGTCCTAGACCAATCCAAACTCCAACCTTTATCCAGATATGTTCTCTTCTCATAAGGAGACCTCTTCTCCTTATTCCAAATGCAATCTTTTCGATCAGTTCAGAAGATATTCAGAAGATATTGCAGATTGATCCCCAAGGACTTATCTTCTTCACGTGCATCTCATGTGCATGGGACATAATAACTGTGTCTCCTAAGATGTACCTAGTTCTTTACTCAGTTCATTTGTCATTTTTGAAAACTTCAACTCATCTTGGGCCAACAGATTCCCCCTTTTTGATGATGACAAACTCTGTGCTTTTACTAATCAGAGAACCTGTGGAACTGAGCTAAAATATCATCACTAGAAAAATTTAACTTATCATTAAGGGCCAGATTGAATTAGGTCATAAACATCACTGTTCAGTAAATAGACACAATCGGCCAAATTTAATTAGGTCATAAACATCACTATTCAGAAAATAGACACAATTTATTTTTAAGCACAATATCTTCCCCTTTTTGGCATCATCGAAAAGTTGCATAAACATGTGAATCCCATAATATTAATCATTATTCATGGCCACTGGGGCAACTGCAAGTGAAAGCATGCTTTAGTTAATCAAAAATCAACTTGATGAAAATAACTATTAAGAGCAGAATCATCATAAAACAAGAGAAATGCAAATTGTCATTGATAAGGCATTGCTTCTACAAGACAGTCCACAAAAAGAAAGAGCAAAAGCAACCAACCATTAGCAAAGATAAGAAAAATCCCTAATCTGGGTCACTATGGGGTAACTATACTGGTTCAGAACTAGGACAAAGAGGGCTAATGCTTTGAAAAACAAGAGGGTTGGGATTGGAGTAGGTTGAGCATTGTTCGTAGCATCCCTTCACTCTTTTCCTTTTCTTTTGCTAGTTTTGCTTTCAGCCCATTCCTTTCTTCTTCCAACTCAGCCACATAAGCTTGAAGCCTAGCAATCTCAACATCTTTGGTCCCATATTCTTGAAGTAAAGCCCTAACCTTGCTATTCATTGGAGTCTTCACTGATGAACCAGGTACAACAGGGGCTACACTTAGAAGATAGTCATAGGCCTGGAGAGTCTTGATACCAAAGTGCTCCTTATTGGAGGTCATTTCCCATTTCTTCAAAGGAACGTTCAGCCTGTCCAGTATAGTTGTTAGAATGAATCCATAAGGAGTAGCATGAGCCTTTGAACCATTAATGACTCTGTCCAGCAGTTTGACTATGAAAGTAGGCTAGTTAATCTGCTTACCCCTCACAAGACACTGCATGAGAATCAAGTCCATGTAATTTGTTGTGTGTCTCCTCTCCGGTCTAGGTAGCAAGCACTTGTTCACAAACTCAAAGATCACTTTATGCTCTGGCTTCATTTCACTCTTTTGAACAAATCTTACTTCAGGCACCTCTTCAACATCCTTTGTATCACAGAAGTTCTGGTGATTTGGAGTGATGTGGGCAGATCATCTAGACAAGGCCACTTTTGCCTAGTGTAATCATCATAGCCCTCACTTAGAATGTCTAGAATCCTTCCCAACTCAGGTGCATCAAACTTCACCTTCATGCCTTTCACCACAGTGGTCACTAGCCCATTCTTCACAGAGCCATTTTCCATGAATTCAATCAGTTCTCTTCTTGCTAGTTTTCCATCAATCTGAAGGACCATGTCCTTCCAACCTTGTGCAGCTAAAATATCCAACAACCTAAGCATGCTTGTCTCCTCCAGGTCTTTCAGCAATCTCCCTTTAAATATCTTTGTCCTGCTAAAAATAACAAAATGATCTTGCTCTCGTTCAGGCTCGTCCTCTTCTTCTTCTCCACTCCACTCTTCATCTTCTTATTCAGTAATTTTTACTTGTTTTCCTTTCACTGCAGACCTAGTTCTTCTAGCCAAAGAAGGTTCAATAGGTACAGATTTTAAAGACTTCTTTGCAGGAGTCTTGGTTCTTTTTGGTTTGACAGTGAGAACCTATACAGTTGTACCTCTCTCTTGATTGACCACTTCCATCTCCTTCTCCTCTTCTTCAGCAACTTCAGAACTTTCTACTACATTTTCTTTTCCCTTTTCCTTTTTCTTTTTCTTACTCTTCTCTAATGCTTCCTGTAGTTCTGCTTCACTTTGCGTTACTTTGCTCCTTGTAGCTCTTCCCCTAGGTATAGAAGTAGCAACAGTCTTGGGAGATGTTACTTTGCTTTTCTTTGAGGGTTCAGAAGCAACTGGGGTCCTTTTTGAAGATGCCTTGCGCTTCTTGTGGTCATAACTGAACCCTACTTTCTTTAGCATATCTGCTAAAGTCTCCTCCACAGAATAACCATGTTCTTCTTGTTGCTTATTCATTTGAACAAGTCCCTCAGCAGCCTCTCCTAATCCGCTTCCCCCTGACTTTAAGCCACCTTCTTCTCCGCCACCACAAATAGCAAGAACCTCCCATTTCTTTTTCTTTCTCCTCCTACTAGACTCAGATCCTTCATCATTTTTGACAGAACCCGCCAACACAGACCTACGATATTCCTTATCTACTATATCAGAAAATATATAAAAGGTGTTTACCTCACCTGGGTTTCATGAATCTTGTCATTGTCAGAAGACCCAGGTTCTTCTCCTTCACTAGCAGAGATGAACTTTTCAGACTTAGATCTTGAGTCAGATTCTTCAGCTGAAACCTCTTTCCTTTGGTTGGCCTTTAATTTTTTGTTCAATGCTTTTTTGAGAGATCCGGGTGCTACAGTTTTTCTGGCTAACATCTTTTGCCGACAAAATCTGGGTTTTAGGGTTTCAACTGGAGGTGTTGATAATGAAGTATTAGGAGAAACAGGTGGAGGAGTTCCAGGATTTTCTTGACGATTAGTCATGGTAGAGAATTTCTGGATATCTTTTGTGACTTTTTGGAGAAGAAAAGGGTTTATCAGAAGTGTTTTATAAGTGAATGACGGCTATGAGTGATGAGAGAAGGTGTGGAGTGTATTTAAAGAGGGGTCATGATTAAACCTTTAATGGCAGCCTTTTCAGTGGTTAATTAGGTATCTAATCAAATTTTAATTTTGGTCTCTTTAGAGTTTAATGAGTGACGCTGGTTTTTAGGAAAAAAATCTCATTTTAGTTAGACTCCTAGGATAATGAAACTGGTTCAATGCTCAACGGATAGAATTTATGAAAGTTTGGTTTAATAAGGACTTCTACTCATGATTGGTAATTTTATCTTTCTAATTGTTTAATGTATAGAAACATACCTGAACTTTCTCATAAGCATATACTGATGAACCAAGTTTTTCAAGTAAAACTTCTCTTGATCATGCCTCAAATGTCAGAATAGAAAAACTTTGTAAGAGATTAAAGATTCATATAAACACATGTCACAGGAGTATACTAATTAAAGAATGAGACTGAGTAAGAATTAGTCTAGATATGCACGTTGAATTAAGAAATCCTAACCAATTTTTTTTCATTGTGCATTATGAACTGGACCTTTTAGGTGATCTTAATCATCCCTAATTCCAATTTGTTCCTTTCAAAGTTTTCTCTACTCAGTGTTTTAGTGAACATGTCATCTATTTGTTTTTCAGTAGCACAAAATTCTATGGAGATTAACCTTTTTTCATAGTTATCTCTTAAGAAGTAGTGTCTAACATCTATGTGCTTGGTCCTTTTATGATGAACATGGTTATTTGTCATACTTATAGCGTTAGTGTTATCACAAAATATTGGAATACACCCCCATTTCAATTCCAAAGTCTACCAGCTATTGTTTGATCCATAGCAATTGAGCATAATAAGAGGCAACAACAACATATTTAGCTTAAGTAATAGACAAGACTACTGAATTTTGCTTTTTGGTAGCCCATGACACTAGACATGACCCCAGGAAATGTGCCATACCTGAAGTACTTTTGTTGTCCACTAAGAAACATGCATAATTAGCATCAGCATATCCTACCAGATCAAAATTACTACCTTTGGGATACCAAAGACACAAATCTGTGGTGCCTTTCAAATATCTCAGTATCCTCTTGACAACAGTCAAATGTGACTCCTTTGGATTTTCCTGGAAACGAGCACAATGTCCTAAACTAAAAACAATGTCAGGTCTGCTAGCAGTAAGATACAAAAGTGAAACAATCATACACCTATACGACTTTTGATCAACTGATGAACTAGGTTCATTAACATCTGGTTTAGTGGTTGTTGCAATAGATGTATCTATTTCTTTGGAGTCCTCCATTTTAACTTTTTGAATAGTTCTTTTGTATACTTCTGCTGATGGATCATGGTCCCATTTGGACTTTGTTTGATCTGTAAGCCTAGGATGAAATTTAGTTCACTCATCATACTCATTTCAAACTCACTTCCCATTATGTTTGCAAAGTCCTTACTCAACCTATAGTAGTGGCCCCAAATATTATGTCATCAACATATATTTGTACAACAAGGAGGTCTTTATCTTTTTCCCTTGGTAATAAAGTGCTATCAATTTTACCTCTTTTGTACCCATGCTCTAGTAAGAATTTTAATAGTCGTTCATACCAAGCTCTTGGAGCCTGTTTGAGCCCATATAGAGCTTAGTCCAACTTGTACACATGCTTAGGAAATTCCTTGCTTTCAAATCCCGGAGGTTGTTTCACAAACACTTCCTCCTTGAGATAGCCATCTAGGAAGACACTTTTGACATCCATATGATGGAGAGTGAATTTCATATGTGATGCAAAGGCAATGAGGAGTCTGATTGCCTCTAGTCTTGCAACTTGAGCAAAGGTCTCATCATAGTCAATTCCTTCCTCTTAGTTGTAGCCCTGAACCATCGGCCTTACCATGTTTCTTGTAGCAGTTCCATCTTCATCAAGTTTGTTACTGAAGACCCATTTGGTGCCAATGACTGACCTGTCCTTGGGTCTAGGAAATAGATGCCAGACTTGACTTCTTTCAAATTGATTGAGTTCCTCTTGTATAGCATTGAAACAGTCTACATCCGGCAAAGCCTCAACAACATTTTTAAGTTCAATATGAGATATAAAAGCATCAAATGCACACAGATTCTTTAATTGTGATCTAGTTTTGACTCCAGATGTTGGATCATTAATATTGTTCTCAATGGGATGAGAACTTTGATACTTGTGAGATTTCACCAACTAGTTTCTACAAGATGATTCCCCTGTGTTCTGTTGATGAGGAACAGGTTCATGAGCAGGTTCTTGTAAAGAGTTTGTTTCATTTTCTCCCTGATTAGTTCCCCTGTCAGGTTGCCCAGACTGGAAGAACCTATTCCATCACTCGTTCCTTCTTTTGATGCTACTTCAGTCAATTCTCATACCAAGCCAATGGCTTCATCTTCATGTTCCTATCTCTCAGAAAGAATGTTAGTTTTATGAAATACAGCATCCACACTTTCTTCTACACACAAATTTCTTTTATTAAATACTTTATATGATATGCTATGTGAAGAATATCCCAACAATACTCCCTCATCACTTCTGGGATCAAACTTACCTAGGGAGTCTTTTCCATTATTGTGCACATAGCACTTGCAACCAAATTCCCTAAGGTGGGATATGTTTGATTTTCTCCCTTTATCTAACTCATAGGGAGTTTTTTCAACAAGAGGTCTAGTCACGCATCTATTGATTATGTAACATGCAGTGTTTATAACCTCTGCCCAGAAGCTGTGGGGTAATTTGCTAGAGAAAAGTATGGTCCTTGCCATATCCTCAAGGGTCCTGTTCTTTCATTCAACTACACCATTTTGCTGAGGATTTCTAGGGGCAGAGAAGTTGTGATCTATACAATATTCATCACAATATTCAGAAAATTTTACATTTTCAAATTTAGTTCCATGATCAGACCTAATGAATGCAAGTTGATTTCCAAATTATTTCTGAGTTTTTATAACAAAGGCAGTAAATATTTCAAATGCCTTATCTTTGGATGTTAGAAATAGTACCTAGGTAAATCTAGAATAATCATCAACAAGCACAATCACATATTTCTTTCCACTTCTTCTGATGGTTCTCATTGGACCATAAAGATCCATATGAACCAGTTCCAATGTCTTGTATGTACTCACCCTTTTCTCGGATTTGAAGAATGACCTTACCCGCTTCCCCCTTGCACGTGCCTCACAAACTTAGTCTTTCTTGAACTTGATATTAGGTAACCCAATCACCAAGTCCTTGGAGAATAATTTATTTAGTTGATTTAGACTGGCATGGCTAAGTCTTTTATGCCACGGGAGGGGATTATTAACTAGCACACTTATACATGTGAGTTCATTTTCTGAAAGAGTTGACAAATCTACAATGTAAATATTGTTAACTCTTATTCCCTACAAAACAATCTTGTCAGTGGTAAGGTTAATTTGGTAGAGGTGAAAGCTACAAGGTTACCTCTGTCACACAGTTGTGACACACTGATTAGGCTATATTTCAAGCCATATATCAAGTAGACATTCTCAATGGAATGAGAGTCTATCTTACATAACTTTCCAACCCCAATGATCTCACCTTTCTTTTCATTTGTAAATGAGACATTACCTCCTTTTAGGTTCTCAAGTGAAAGGAACTGGTCCTTATTCCCAGTCATTTATTTTGAGTAGCCACTATCCATATACCATGTTGGGATACTCTCTTTCACTTGAGTCTGCCAAAAGAAATCAAGGGTTAGTCTTAGGAACCCAAACTAGTTTGGGTCCCTTTCTATGGGCAAAATGATGAATCAGATTCTTTCTTGCCTAGCTAGGCAGTTTGTGTTTTTCTTGAACAGAAGCTTTGTTCCTTTGATCGGCCTTTTCCTTTGCATTACATTCATTTTTATAATGGCCAGTCTTACCATAGTGTATGCAGATCTTGTTTTCAGAAAGGGTGAGGTACTTGTTTTTGGGATCCCATTTTGGAGCTTTAGTCCCATAGCCAAGTCCTCTTTTATTGCTACTGTGATGCTCTTTCAACCATGAGAGAACATCAGAAGCTTTGTTCCATTTGCAAGTTCTGTCTAGTATATGTTTCACCTTTACTAGATCTTCTTTTAGAACCTTAATCAATTCATCTTTCTTATATAGTTCATCTTTCATTTTTCCTAGATTTTCTTCTAGAGTGAGAAATGAGTGATCAACTTTCTTCTTTCCTATTCCTAGTTTCATTTTTAGATTTTCTGACCTAAGTTCTAGAATACTATTGTCAAGTTCAAGAACCTGGTTTTTTAACTCGGCATTTTTGTTATCACTCTCATCAACCCTAGATTCTAGACTTTTGCATTTTGCTTTTAGGATAACACATTCCCTTGACAGAACATTCTTTTCATTGTTAAATATTTCAGACTCATCAGTGAAGTCTAATAATAGCTCATCCAACCTTTCTTTAGACATCAATTTAATTTTGTCCTTGAGATGCATAATACTTACCTCCTGCTCATTCTTTGATTCTCCAATAGCCATAAGAGCTTGCTCTTCTTCAACTTCATCTTCTGAGTCTTCATTAGAGGTTTCACCCCATGCAGCAACCATAGCCTTGGTTGAACCTTTGTTTCTCTTGGGTTGAACATGTTCCTTCTTCTTGTTTCTTCGTTAAGCCCTTGCTTTCTTCCTCTCAATCTCCCATTGAGGGCAATTCTTGATCATGTGGTCAGTCTTACCACACTTATAGCATCCATCATTTGTCTGTTTCTCAAGAGCTCTTGTCTTGTTGAAGTTTGTAACTCTTGATGAACCTTTTTCTCTAATCAGGAACTTTTTAAAATCTTTACTAATCATAGCCATCACATCATCTTCTAGGTTTGACCCTTCAGTAATTCTAAGATTCAAACTTCTCTCCTTCTTGGGTGTATCCATCTTCCTAGTTTGCCTTCTCAGTTCATAAGCAGTAGGATTCCCAATTAGTTCATCTAGCCTGAGAGTGGCCATATTCTTAGACTCCTAAATGGTAGTGATTTTGCTTTCCCAAGCAATTGGAAGAACTCAACCTTCCTCGTCACTACCCAACTAAGGTTAGGCTTGGCATTTACTGAGTACCGCTATGGTGTACTCATGCCCTTTCTGTACATTATATTCATGTACAAATCCAGGTAGCTCTACCCAGGCATATTATCCTCGAGGCGAAGAGATCTAGCAGAGACTTAGAGGTATATCTGGCATGTCCGCAGAATAGGAGTCTCTATCATATTCTAGCTTTAGTAGTTAGCTTTTCCTTTTTGTACTGTTGTTTTAGACATTTTGGAGTTACACCAGTTTCTTACCTTCCGTTAGCTTATGTTCCCGTGAGTTTCCATGTTTTGGGATGATATTATAGACTTTAGTGTTATTGAGTTGTATATGCCGAGCGACATTTATATACAGTATTCCTTCTAGTTTGTTCAGTTTTAATTATTTGCTTCCGCAAGTTATGTTGTTTTGCAAGTTATGTTGCTTCTGCATTATTAGGCTTACCTAGTCCTAAGGAGTTGGTGACATCACAACATGACTGGGGTCGTAAAAATTTGGTATCGAAGCTCTAGGTTCATAGGAGTCACGAAATACAAGCCAGTTTATTAGAGTCTCACTGATCGATAAGGAGACTTCTTTACTTATCTACGAGAGGCTATGTAACTGTTAGGAAAATTTTCATTTTTTCTGATTCCCTTGTCGTATGATATTTTGACAACACAAAATCTAAAGTTCTGTTATCTATTCTCTCACAGATGGTGAGGACACGTGCTGCTCGAGGTGATCAGGCACATGCGCCCCCTACTGCAGCCGTTAGAGGCCGAGGCCAGGATAGAGGCCGAGGACATGCACACGGTGCAGCGATAGCACCTGCGCGAGCTACCACCGAGGTACGACCAGCAGATCCAGCCGGAGTTCAGGCACTTGACATGCCTACTGCCACTACTACTCTAGTCCTTCAGGAGACGTTAGCTCAGTTCATGTCTATGTACACCACTTTAGATCAGGCAGAGTTGCTTCCCCTTGCTACAGCCATATCTCAGGCCAGGGGAGGAGACCAGACTCCCACTACCCGCACTCCCGAGCAGAGGGTGCATGTGGAGCAGGTCCCAGAGATCATTCTTGTACCGCCTGTAGTGCCAGTTTAGCACAAGGATGGGTCAGCTGCTTCAGAGGACAAGCAGCGGAGACTTGAGAGGTTCAAGAAGTATGATCCTCCGGTATTTAGTGGATTAACATCAAATGATGCCTTGGGATTTCTATAGGAATGCCACTATATTCTTTGCACTATGGGCATAGCAGAGTCTTGCGTGGTTTCTTTTACTACCTTCCAACTTCGAGGATCTGCCTATGATTGGTGGCGCATTTCCGAGATAGACAGTCCAGCCGAGGCTGCTTCACTAACCTAGACCCAGTTCTCAGATATGTTCATGAGAGAGTTTGTCCTTTAGAGTCTTAGGGATGCATGACATGCAGAGTTTGAGCATTTGTGTCGGGGTGTTGTGACCGTTTCGAAGTATGCTATCTGTTATACCAGATTGGCAGGCATGCATCAACCTTGGTTGCTACAGCCCGTGAGAGAGTTTACCGGTTCATTAAGGGTCTTATCCCAGCTATCTTATCTAGCACGGATCGATATTTGGAGATGGCCATTCCTTATCAGTAGGTAGTGAGCATTGCTAGGGGGATCGAGGGTATGCTCGCTAGTGAGTGAGAGAAGAGAGGCCCAAGAGGTTTCGAGAGTCAAGCCACTACTCTAGTGCCCGTACCCTAGCAGTAGGTCATCATAGCAAGGGTTATGTGGGTCTCCCCATTCATTAAGCTCTTCCAGCAGCCAGTAGTGCTCCATTTCCACCTAGACCTTAGGAGCCTTACTATGCACCTCTAGTTTCTAGCGTGCCTCATGTGCAGGGTGCTTTTAGAGGTCAGTCCAATAGACCTGGCCCTAGTTAATCACAACTACCGCATCCTCCCAGAGCTTATTTTGAGTATGGTGATACATGCCATATGGTTAGGGACTACCCCACACTTGGTAAAGGTGAATCTTCATAGATTGCTCAGCCACAACGTGCTCCCTAGAGTTCTCATGCCATGTTCACAACTCGAGCTGCTACACTATCTGCCCATCCGACTAGGGGCGGGGTTGGGTAGGTATACGTCGCCCTCGAATGGGAGGCCATGCCAGATATTATGCTATTCTTGCTCGTACGAAGGCTTTTGCCTCCAATCTATCATTACGGGTATTATATTGGTTTGTCACAAAGAGGCATCAGTTCAATATGATGCGGGCACTACTTGCTCTTATGTGTCTTCTTACTTTGCTCGGTATTTGGGTGTACCTCGGGATTCTTTGAGTGCTCATGTTTATGTTTCTACTCCTGTGAGGGATGCCCTTGTTATGGACCGTGTTTATCGGTCATGTTTGATTACTCTCTATGGTTTAGAGACCAGAGTAGATTTTTTGTTACTCTGTATATGGTTGATTTTAATATTATCTTAGGCATGGATTTGTTGCACCCCATTATGCTATTCTTCATTGTCATGCCACGACCGTGATGCTGGCTATGGCAGGTATTCTACTTGTTGAGTAGAGCGGTACTTTATGTCACACTCCTAGTAGAGTTATCTCTTTCCTTAAAGATTAGCGTATGGTTAAGAAGGGGTATGCTTAACTTACGTGATAGATGTCAGTACTGATACCCCTTCAGTTAATTCAGTCCTAGTGGTACGCGATTATCTCGATATGTTTCCAGCTGATCTTCCGGGCATGCCGCCCGATAGAGACATTGATTTTGGCATTGATTTGTTGTCGAGCACTCAGCCCATTTCCATTCCTCCATATCATATGGCTCCTCCTAAGTTGAAGGAGTTGAAGGATCAGTTGCAGGAATTGCTTGATAACGGTTTTATTCGACCCAGTGTCTCACCTTAGGGTGCCACTATCTTGATTCTGAAGAAAAGGGATATTTCTATGCATATGTGTATCAATTACCACCAGTTGAACAAGGTTACAATGAAGAAGCATTATCCTTTGCCTCATATTGATGATCTATTTGACCAGCTTTAAGGCGTACACGTGTTTCCTAAGATTGACTTGCGCTAATATTACCATCAATTGATGATATGGGAGAGAAATATCCCGAAGACTACCTTCAGCACTTGGTAAGGTCATTACGAGTTGCTTGTTAAGTCATTTGGGCTGACCAACGCCCCAATAGCTTTTATGCATTTGATGCACAGTGTGTTCAGGCCATATCTCGACTCATTTTTTATTATTTTTAATGATGATATTCCTGTGTATTCTCGGAGTCGGGAATATCATAAGCAGCACTTTCAGACCTTAAGAGAGAAGAAGTTATATCCAAAGTTCTCAAAACCTGGGGTTTGGTTGAGTTCTGTGGCATTATAAGGCTGTATGGTATCAAGTGAGGGCATTCGGGTGGATTCGAAAAAGGTAGAAGCCATTCAGAGTTGGCCCAGGTCGTCCTCAGCTATAGAGTTTTGTAGTTTCCTTGGTTTGGCGGGCTACTACCATCGTTTTGTGTAGGGGATTTTCATCGATTGTGGCCCCTATGACTAGATTGACCCAGAAGAGTTCCCCATTTCAGTGGACAGAGAAGTCTAAGGCAAGCTTTCAGAAGCTCAAGACAGCTTTGTTTACAGCCCCAATTTTAATATTGCGTACCGGTGCGAGGTCCTATATAGTTTATTATGATGCCTAGCAGTTTGTCCTCGGAGAGATATTGATGCAGGATGGTAGGGTGATTGCCTATGCGTCTAGATAGTTGAAGATAAATGAGAAGAATTACCCTATCCACGACCTTGAGTTAGCTTCTATTGTTCATGCCTTGAAGATCTGGCGTCATTATTTGTACGATGTGCATTGTGAGATCTATACTGACCATCTTATTTTGCAGCACTTGTTCAAGCAAAAGGATCTAAATTTGTACCAGAGGAGGTGGCTAGAATTGCTGAAGGACTATGATATAACTATTCTATATCACACAGGCAAGGCTAATGTGGTGGTTCATGCCTTGAGCCACCGGGCGAAGACTTTGGAGAGTTTGGCATATTTACCAGCATCAGAGAGACTTATGGTCATTGATGTTCAGGCCTTAGCTAGCCAATTTGTGAGATTGGATCTTTCAGAGCCCAGTCGGGTTCTAGTTTGTGTGGTTTCTCGGTCTTTTTTATTTGATCGTATCAGGTAGCGGTAGTATGATGACCCTCATTTGCTTGTCCTTAAGGATAAGGTTTAGAATGGTGATGCCAGAGATGTGATCATTGCAAGGATGGAGTATTGAGGATGCAGGGTCGGGTTTGTGTAACCAATGTTGACGGGCTACGGGAGCTGATTCTAGATGAGGCCTACAGTTCGCAGTACTCCATCCATCCGGGTGCCGCGAAGATGTATCAGGACTTGAGGTAGCACTATTGGTGGAGGCGGATGAAGAAATATATAGTTGGATATCTATCTAGATACCTCAATTGCCTGCAGGTGAAATTTGAGCACTAGTGGGTTGCTTCAACAGATAGAGATTCCAGAGTGGAAATGGGAGAGCATCATCATGGACTTTGTATCTGGACTACCACGGACATTAAATAAGTTTGATGCCATTTGGGTTATTATGGATTGAATGACCAAGTCCGCTCATTTCATTCCTGCGTGTACCACGTATTCATCAGAGCGGTTGGCGGAGATTTCTATCTGGGAGATCATTCGTCTGCATGGTATTCCAGTTTCTATTATTTCAGACATAGGTACTCCGTTTACATTGCAGTTCTGGAGAGCTGTGCAGCAGGAGTTAGGTACTCGAGTGGAGTTAAGCACAACATTTCACCACCGGACAGTCCGAGTGCACTATTCAGATTCTTGAGGATATGCTCTGTGCATGTGTGATTGTGTTTGGAGGCTCTTAGGATTAGTTCTTTCCATTGGTGTAGTTGTTTTACAACGACGGTCATTAGTCCAACATTCAGATGGTGCAGTATAAGGTTTTATATGGTAGGAGGTGTAGATCTTCGGTGGGTTGGTTTGAGCCGGGTGAGGCTAGGCTATTGGGCACAGAGTTGGTTCAGGATGCATTGAAGAAGGTTAAGGTGATTCGGAATAGACTCCAAATAGCCCAATCCAGACAGAAGAGATACGCAGACAGAAAGGTTAATGATGTTTCGTATATGGCTGGAGAGCGGGTTATGCTTCGGGTTTCGCCTATGAAGGGCGTTATGAGATTTGGGAAGAAGGGGAAGTTGAGTTAGAAATTTATTGGACCTTTAAGGTATTGAGGTGTGTTATAGAGGCTGCTTATGAGCTTGCCTTACCTCCCAGCTTGGCAGGAGTTCATCCGGTATTTCATATTTTGATGCTCCGGAGATATCACAGTGACCTAACGCACGTGTTGGATTTCAGTTCAGTCCAGTTGGACAAGGATCTATCTTATGTTGAGGAACAAGTGACTATATTGGACATGCATATTAGAAAGTTGAGGTCAATGAACATTGCTTCAGTAAAGGTTCAGCGGCGGGGCCAGCTAACCAAGGAGGCGTCCTAGAAGACTGAGCAGGATACGCGCAACAGTTACCCAAATCTTTTCACTACTTTAGGTATGTCTCTATGCTCGTTCGAGGACGAACAAATTTTTAAGTGTAGGAGGATGTCACAACCCAGCCGATCGTCTTAAGAATTTACACCCTGATCCCCTATTAACTATTTTCCCCAAATTTATTTCTGCTAAATTGAATTGTCGGGATGTTCGATTTTGAGTTTCGGAGAGTTTTGGGACACTTAGGTCCTAAATGAGAGCTTAAGTATTGGAAAGTTTTCCGTAGTTGGAACAGTGTGTAGACGGCCTTGGAATGGAAATTCGATAGTTCTATTAGCTCCATTAAGTGATTTCGGGGTTGGCAGCGCTTTCGGAATATTGTTTGGGGGTCTGTAGCTAATTAAGCTTGAAATGCTGAAGTTTGAATTTTTAAAGTTTTCGGTCTGATACTGAGATTTTGATTTGAGGGTCAAAATGGAATTTTGGAAGTTGTAGTAGCTCTATCATGTCTTTTGGGATGTGTGTGTAAAATTTCAGGTCATTCGAATATAGTTTGGTTAGGTTTTTTATCGAAAGTGCATTTTGAGAGAATTTGAAGTTCTTAGGCTTAAACCATTGATACGAGTCGACGTTGTTTTAGGTGTTCGAAGGATTGATAAAAGTTTGAATAATGTTATGGGATATACCCGTAGGTTTGGTTGAGGTCCCAGGGGCCTCGGATGTGTTTCGGATGCTCAATGGG